>JBBYHK010000023.1:13087372-13111324 GCA_038382065.1 Adansonia grandidieri | reverse complement strand
AAAAAAATTTAAAAAAACAGGTATTGCGGCGATTTAATTTTTAAACACTCACTTTATTAAAAGATCAAAGTCCAAAAATTTTTATTCTATTTTCTTGTTGCTGATCGTCGCCTTCCCAACATATATATATATATATATTGCACTTTTTTTTGTCTCACTATTTTGGGAAATCAAGTAATCAACTTTTCTTTTTTTTTTTTTTTTTTTGGTTCCCACCATAGCAATTTTTTTTCAACAAAGGTTGCAGCTTGTGGTCGACTTTGGATTAGAATTTTTTTTATAATTTTAAATTGATTTGATTTAAATTATTATTTAAATAATATAAAAATTTATTTAAATTTAATTATAAATATTAATGTAAAATAATTTTTAATGTAATTTTAAATATTGAAATGAATTTTCAAGTTAGCCAAAGCCTAGTTTGACCGAGTTTATGTACAAAAAAAAAATTTAAATCGCAGCTCTGTTTATAAAAAAATTTATTCATAGCTTGGAGATATAAAAAAATCGTAAATATTAAAATTAAAATTTTTTACTTTTTAAAAGCTACTTCTCAAAAAAAATTATATAAATCAATAGAATTAAATTTAAAATTTCGTTATTATAAATTTTTTTTTTTTGGTGGGGGTTAAAGGGGCCACAACATTACTTATGGGATGGTTAATTCTCCGTAAAGCAAAAGGATGGGGAAAAAAGATTTGATTCTTTTTGGATGATTTTTTTGGGCTTGTAGTTTTTGGCAAGTTTCTCTGCAACTTGTTACACCAAACCCTTTCTAATAATGGACATAATGATAAATATAACAAAACAAAAATAAAATCTTAGAATTTTGTTATTCATGAATAAGTGTCATTGTTTGAGACCAAAGTCCAGCTCTACGCTATTGGCTTTCATCGGACAACATTTGATCTGTCTCTTCTGAACATGTCGGATACAATTTTATTTTTTTTTTTGGGGGTTTTCTCCACGATTCAGCCCAACCTTAGACATTTGTCATGTGAAGAAGGCCCCCAAGGCTGTCAATGGGTCACCTTGGTTTCGGCATTTGTTTCGTACCACAAAGAATGAGAAACCGAATACCCAGCATTGTTCATTGATTCCAAAACAATGGAGCTGGAAGTGGGGCAGGCTGGCATGTTTTGATCCACCTGTTCTTTTCGGAGTGTTTACATCAAGCTCTTGTTCTGTCTAGCGGATATATGTTTTCACACCGGTTAACCGAGCATTGTGACCCGACGATTATGGTTGCAGGGTTAATTAAGAATATAGCTGGCTGATCTCAATAGTCTTGATGACCTCTGGCTTCTTCTCTTCCATCTTCGTTTGCTTTGACTTCATCAACCTTAGTAGTTTCCGGTAGCCTGAGTCTTCTAAGGAACTTCTTGTTCTCTTTCTACAAACTTCTTTCTTCACTTACTGATTATATGAGCCTCTGGGGTCTCTTTCCAAAGAATTTGGGCATTGACAAACGCTGAAATCTGATTGTTGGAACTTAAAGGTGCCCATATATCTGAAGAGAATAAGTCGAAGACACTCCTGTTGGCAAAAACTTCATGTTTCCTGCCAAATCTTCCACCAACTTCCATGATTTTATCTACAATCTTCAATCCTCTTTCCATGGCAAAGATCATTTTTTTTTTCCGGCTTGCGAAAACCCATGGGCTTGCTACCCTTGGAAATCTTGGACCTTAATCGAAGCTTAACAATGCTGTTATAGCCCAATCATCGGTCTTCTATCGTTGTAGTTGTTTAGTGCCTTTCAAACCCAATTGACTATGGGCTACCTTCCTTGCATCAGCCCAATTCACTGTAGTTTACGTAGATAGTTGAGACGATGGCCTGGCGTCAATGTTCCCCGCATCAGCCTCCTGCTCGGGACCCGGTTTAGCAGTAGTATTATTCTGAAAATGACTAGTCTCGCTTGCTCAGAAGCACGATTCAAAGGTTGAGTGGTGCAACATTTATTCGGATGCCATATTCGTTTTTATCCCTTCATTGATAAATTCCATTTGGTCATACAGCATTTCCCTAAAAGAGGATTCCTCTCTCGAAATATCATCTACATTTAGAATCCCATTTTTTGCTTATAAAATGCTTCTCCATCTTAGCAAATATGGCATCAAATTTCTTACATTAACTAGACGTCTCGTAAGTTATAGTTATTGCCTTGTCTAGTTGTTTCACAAAGATGTCGATGATTCCAAGTATTTATATCGGTCGGCGCAGTGTTCGGGAGCCTTTCTACCAGCAGGTTCGGGATCCATTCCGGGAATTTCGCTACGAGGAGAGTACTTTCGTTGCGCCTCCTCCCGCTGCTTTCACCACCGAATCACCGTTTGCGGTTGCCAAGCTAGACTGGACGGAAACCCCAGAGGCTCATTTGTTCAAAGCGGATCTCCCAGGGCTGAAAAGGGACGAAGTGAAGGTGGAAGTGGAGGACGGGAGGGTGCTGTGTATCAGCTGCGAGAAGAGCGTGGAGAAAGAAGTATCAAACAATACGTGGCATCGCGTGGAACGTAGCAGCGGCAAGTTTGTGAGGCGTTTCAGGTTGCCTGAGAATGCAGAGGTTAATAAGCTGACTGCATATTTGGAGAACGGGGTGCTCACAGTCAGAGTTCCCAAGGAAGAGGCCAAACACCACCCTAAAAGAACCATTCAGATCCATGGCAACTGATCAGATGTTCTCATAATTCAGGGAATGAACGAGAGATTGAGATTTGAGGGGCAACTATATAAAGTCTTCATGAGTTTATAAATAAAGAAATCTGATCTCGAGTGTGTTGTAAAATTGCCAACATATATTGGCTTTTAATTTAGTACAATAAATACTAATAATATTACTCATACTCCTATAAAAACGGATACTTTGAGAATAAAAGTATATATTATAAATATTAAATTTTAAATTTTAAAATTATTAAATATCAGTTCGTAATAAATAATTACGTAGACTTCTTGGGTCATATTAGTCTTATATATTACTATTAGCTAATCTCTGGTTTAATATTAGGGCTGAAGGATTTACTAAAAGTTAGTTTGAATCAGAACTGTTAGCTACCAAAATACCATTGAGTCAATTGGCAAAGCATCACTATTTTATCTAACCTAAAAAAAGTGATTCAACTTTTAATTACCAAAGTTTACTGAGGCAAGAAAACCAATACGCCTAATAAATTAGTATAGCATGACATTTAAAATCTATACCCTTTCGATCTGCATTTATATTTATTATATGATAATTTTTTTAATAAAATATTATTATTTAATATATTAATAATATATAAATATATATATTATCAATGTATTCAATATTAATTCATCGTGTACTCTAATTGACGTCTGTTAGACTATTACACTTGGCAGATAATAAATAAGTAACCATTTATTGAAACAATGCCCTAGTTAATTGGGCCAAATAGCTGGGAGAAGTTAAACTCAGTGCCCGCATTTGAATTGCCATGCATTTCAAGGCATATTGTGATTCAATAAGGAATCATGTATTCATATTCCTGCCTTGGGCCTGACAGATTTAAATGGACCAAACTCAATGGACAAGAGACCATTTTATTTTTTTTTGGATAAGTGACAAGAGACCATATTACCAACAACATCATGCGCATTTACGCTTTCCATCGGCGATCCATAGATTAGATAAAATCTTCTAACCAATAGGTTTTAATTAAACAAAATATCAGACACCTTCCTTGAACAAAACCTAGAATACCAGCACTAAAACAAAAAGTTGGTCCTTAGTACACAAGAAAAATGCACGCACAGAGAGAATAAAATGTCTGCTGTAGCAGTCATTCGCTCCGTGCGAAATTGGGAATTGCCAGTTACAGGGGAATTGCTTGGAAACCAGTTTTGCAGGATTCTAAAGTAAAACCCAGATAAAAATCAAAATGAAAGGACAAAAAAGTAAAAGAAAAAGAAAAAAGGAATCTTTATTTTCATTATTTAAAACCCTGTTTCTCTTTTTCATCGAAAAAACCAGACAGAACACAGGAAAAGAAACTAAATGAAGGTGGTGAACATGTGTGGAACGACATCGGCTCGGAACACGACTGGGGTACTTCACGTGAATCGACATCGAGAGTCACCGATGCACATGAGTTTCTACTGGGGCCATAAATCCGAAATCCTTTTCTACGGTTGGCCAGGTTCCAGCTCGGGCATGTATGGGTTGGCCTTGGCCTTCGTATTTTTCTTGGCAGTGATAGTCGAATGCCTCTCGTACTGCAGAATTATCAAGCCTGAGGCCAACAAGGTCGCCGCTTGGTTCTTTCAGACGGCGGTGCAAACGGTGCGTGCGGGGCTGAGCTACTTGGTGATGTTGGCTGTCATGTCCTTTAATGGCGGTGTTTTCCTAGCTGCTGTTTTTGGACATGCAGTTGGATTCTTGGTTTTCGGGAGTAAGGCTTTTAGAAAGTCGGGTGGGACTGAAAAGGTGCCGGACATTGCCCGTAGGAATAGGAAATGCAGAGTTTGATGAGCTAAGGATGTTATAAGTTCTGCAACGTGATAAGTGAAAGTGTCACGGTCTTGGTATCATAGACAGCTTACGTAATAGACTTCAATCCATATATAAATGTCCACATTATTTTTAATTGATTAAAATCGTAAAATCTAATAAATTAAAATAGATAATAGTTTTATTGATTTGATCACAAGTCTTAAAGAGTGTAACAAGCTTTCCTACGTTATTATAATTATCTTTAATCTTTTTCTGGCTCATGGTTTTGATGGACATGCATAAATACGAAAACCCAAACATGTGCTTGATGGGCTGGTGTTGATCCATAAAGACTAAGCCCAAAAATTGTTCAAACCCAGGGAATATTTGTCTTTTCTTTTTCATTTTTGGCTACAATTTAAAGTTTATATCAGTAAAAATTAAACTAAATCCTAGCAAAAGGGGATCAAACCAAAAACGATAATTGAGTTTACAATTAATCATTGGTTCTTTTTATTTACAATTAATCAAAGCCAAAAGAATTGCTCACACTATAAGATGATAATCTCCCCTTCCTTACGGATCATGAAAACTTGCAAGCCATATATAGCTGAAGCGGTTACAGCAATCACTGAATCATGAGAATAAGAAAATGATCATATAAATCGAGTGAATTTACATTCGTACGGTAATTTTTTTCACTATTTAAAATGTTTATTTATGGCTTAAAAATGACACAAGCAAACATATAAACAGTCTAAAAGAAATGGCCCAATTTCACTTTCATTCCCCAACTCTTCTTTGTCAGGTTTTCTCGCCTTTGTTGCTAGTACTGCTCTTCGTGTTCATCATCCACCCCTCGTATGGAGATGAGCCTTTGCGTGGTCGAGAGCTCGTGGATGAGATTTGCAGCCGCACATCCGACACGCCATTTTGTGTCAATACTATAATTCCAGACCCAGGATCATATGCCAGCAAGGGGGAAACCGCTGTCGAGATTGCTAACATCACTTTGGGTTTGGCATTAGTAAGAACTGACGAAGCCGGACGTATCATACCAACCCTAGTCAATGATTCTTCCAGCCCTTTTGTCGAGGCTCGAGAGCTCGATATATGTTGGTTTTTTTACCTCATGTCGCTCACGGACCTTCGGGTTGCTGGGAATAACTTTATCGTTAATTACATCGATGACATGGTTAACTATCTGAACTATGCTGCTTATGACGCTAAAATCTGCCAAGATAACCTACAAGGAACCAAATTTTCAGACTTGGCTGCAAAGTATAGGGATATAATTAAGCTCTGTGAAATTTGTGTCGTCTCCACCAAATTCTTTACTAGCGAGGGTGATCCTTGAAGCTTTGTAGCTATAGGCTTTGAGTGCATGTAATAGATAGAATAAAGGGTTCCCTTTGAAATTGCAATAGTTGTGCACACAATTTTTTTAATGGAATCCCTTATGATATTTACATTCTACGTTTTGGTTGGCTAGGTAAACCTATTTTAAATTCAAATACCAAAATCCACTGTCAGCTTATCACCTCAAGTCTTGTGTCCTTACTTGAAAGCTTCAATAAAATTGCAATAACAAGTATTCACATATGACACACATAACAACAAAAATCATAAATTATTGGATACCCTTTCACTTTACCAATTGATAAACTTTGGCAACCTGGCCAAGTTCAGGTAAAAATGAAAAATAAATCAAGTAAATTAGGTTGTTAGTGACGATTATTGTATTTGTATAGTAAACGTTAGAAACTTTGGCGTAGCAACATTGTATTTTGTATGCATCAAGTCTGGTTGCAGCCTGTTGTGAAGAAATTGTGAAAGAAAATTTTGGATCTTTTGGGTTGAATCTAATGATAAAGAAATGGGCTGATCTTTTTTTTTTTTCTTATGGTGGGGTTGGTTAGATTTTGAAGAAGCAAAAACCTACGAAACAGAACTCCATTGACAAAACTATGGGAAAAGAGTCAAGACAGGGAGAAACCTGTTGCTTTCTAAAATCAACCTTAGTATTCTTATTCTTTCCTGAGGAACTAATTTAAGCATCTTTGCCGACTGCAACCAATGCTAACAAGTTTAGGGTCTGACCTTAGAATATCAGAGTATGGTACATCTTTGAAGCCCAAAAGCTGAAAATAGTCTTCTATCAGTAGGCCACAAGTTGTAAAGCCAGCCTATTCGAGGTTGACCACCATCAGCTTCATGGAAATCTTGAGCCTCATCTCCTTCCGATGATGATGACTCCTCACTCTTCTGATTTGCACCAGTGATCTCACCTCTAGCTCTATCTTCAACTTGAGCTTCTGCAATCTCTCCTGGCTTCTTATCAAATAGTCCTTTAAATTGTTTCCGAGCCTTCCTCTCCACTTCCTGCTCATAAAACTCAGTACAGATACATAATGAGTTCTCATGTTTCCACCATGTGTGAAAGGCAAAAGAAAATATATCACTGATTGACATACCTGCTCTTGCTTCTTCAGTTTTGCTAGAGCCGCTGTTGCATCTGGTTCTGATGACTTATCAACTTTGATCATCTGATAGTATCCAAAATAGATCAGTCAACAATCCAGTTTTAAACCATTAAACTTAAAAATTAGATTATAACTACCATTTGGAAATCACTTCTTGCTTCCTCAAAATCTCCAGCCGCCATATAAGCCATTCCACGACGGTATAGAGCCTTCACATGTACAGGCGTTGCATCTAAAACCTAAATAGGTCCACTAAAACATATCAATATCAAATTCGATGGATGGATATCCTCAGATGACCAATAATTTAGACAAGTAAACAAGTAAAACAGAAGGCAGCTCAGGGTAAAGCATTCTCAGATGTACTGCTTCCGTTGTTTGTGTCTTTATTTCTTGCCTGGGTTCAACTTTAAACCTTAAAACTTGATGTACTCAAACTTATCCATGTGAACATTCAGAAACTGATCAATGAGTAGTCTGATTAATTTGAATATCCTTTAGGGGAAAAAAGATTTTTACATTTGTTTATTTATGATCATAATATGTATCTCTTCCCATGACACCAATAAAATCACAAAATTTTCTTATTTCCCAATAAAAGGGAGAAAAAGAATTGAAGCCATAACAAACCTTATTACATGCCTCGATGGACTTTCTGCATTCTCCCATTTTGAGTAAGCATGCGGCCACATTAAGATGTAACGAATTCTGCATGCAATAAGTCAGGAAAAAGAAATTAGCAAACTTCGGAAACATGCTATCTAACATCATGTAGCAACTGATAAATCACAAGATAGAAATAGATTCTTTCAGTTACCACGAGGCAGAATGAAACTTACTCGTGTCTAAAAACACTTTTCCTTCCTCATCAGTTTGTGGATTAACATGATTGAAATCCCGAAGCACCTGTAAATAAAGCACCACATGGAATTGAACTACATATGCACTTAAATGTACCCTAGTAGAAACATTGTCACTGATTTCACATAAACATCTGCCAATTAAAGCTTATTTGCCCTCAATCCATTACCAATTCATTTTAGGTTGGATGTTTAGCCTGGTTCCAGACCTGGGTTATTTAGTATTGTTTTTTTATCGTTTCTCACTATATTTGTTTACCACATGATAGGCCAATTTGTTTTAATTGTTAAGATTGAGCTTGGATCTTTGGTTGATTCCTAATAAATAGTCCACGATCCCAAAAGTGATCTAAGATCTAGGAAAAACACAGCGAGTATTCTACCTTTTCATACTTTGCCTTGGCAAGTTCAAATTTTCCCTCTTTGAAGAGTCGGTTAACCTGCAGACAGATGGTTCCTTATTCATATTAATGGTCTTACAGCAAAACAGAAGGATAAAACAATTAACTTGCATCACTGCAACAGCTTGCACGCATTGGCTCTTCGAAGAATGCAACATATAATAGGCCACATACCGTGACTCTGATTTTTTCTGCTTCATCCATTATGCTCTGAAAGTTCAAGCCAGTCCAATCCTGTAAAAAGGATTTGATTAGAAGCTAGACTGGTGAGGAAAAAAAAAAAAAAAAACATGAAACAGTATTTTCATAACTATATTTCGGGGAACACTGACAATTTAACAACCATATTCTTAAGCATCCAACCTAAAACCAAATAGTCATAGGGGTGGTCCAAATCACATGGGATTAGGCAAGAAAAGCAAAACACACTTAGGCTTTGATATTATGTTAAGCATCCAACCTAAAACCAATTGTTTATAGGTGGAAGGACCCAACTTGATTATAAAACTACAGGAAATCCAAGACTTAACAGATGTGAGATAACACCACTTAACACGCATCAAGGAAAAGTTCCTCAAAGATGACTTCATTACCTTTGGCATCTCAAAACCAAGAAGCTCAATTTCCCATTGAACATGAGCACCTTCAGGAACATTAGGTGGCCTAATCAAATTGGAAGCAAAGGCACTTAGGTCATGCACAAAAATGGAAATTAAGGAAAAAAAAAAAAAAAGAGCAACCTAGAGAATTTGTCATATGCATAGTCAGGAGGGCATGTGACAAGAGCAATCTCTCCAGGGAGCATCAAACGGACACACATTTCAAATCCCTCAGGCACCTGTAAGGTAAAATCAAAGCTTGCAAGATCAAGGCAAACTCACAGTCTAACATTATAGTTCTGACCAAGATAATTTAGATGAATATGATAATTTGATTTCACCTAGTACAAGATGAAGATAAAAAAATAAATTAAAAACAAAAATCGAAACCCTTTTAACTTTACTAAGGTGAACTCACCAGCCCTTCTCCAGAGCTGAACTCCAAAGGTTCGCCTTGGTTATCAACTCTTGTATCATAGAAGACTGTCTTTTCTTCATTAAGAAGCATGCCCTTGTAATGGACTTGTAAAAGACTGTCATGAAGTGGGCAATCCATGGGAAACTCCCCTAGTTGTTCCAAAGAACAAAGAAAATCATCATCCATGCAGCCCCACAAAGAGGATAATCAACAAATAGACACAATTACAGGTATCTGAAATGGAATCAGTAATTAGCGCATAAATTGCACATACGGAAATCAAAATTCGAAGCATTGTCCTGGTCATCTTTCCATCAAAGAATGAGTGTAGAAACTGTTAAAAGTATATTGCAAAATAAAACTTTCAAATAAATGAATAAGTAAAATGACAATGTCACATAAAGCAATGATTAATAATATGTTGACAATAGATTTTTCATTGAATGATTCCCACATGGCATAAGGAAGAGAAAACTGAAGAGAATCAAACAAAGATATCTCTGTGTCGCAGTGTTTAATCAAACAACAAAGAGCACCTTTTCCATCCTGTAGTCGTCGTTTAATTAGGCGACCATCTCCCAGCATGTCCCTCACCTATAAGTTACATCCACAATTTGGTTATCTAATGATAAAAGCATACATAAGCAATATCAATAGGAAAGCAATGACTTACCTGGATGAAGTGGACAAGCTCAACTTCAAAATGAACTTCTTCATAACCTTCTATCACAGGCAAGAGGGGAGATGGGGTTAAGTATTAATTTGTAACATAAATTATGGCCTTCTCTTTCCGTGCCATTGTTCCTATTCCCATCTCAAGACCTTTAGGTACCTAAATTTTGTGGTATCAAGAACAAAATCTCTATCAAAAGGAGCTTAAACTTGACAACATGAAGCAAGGTAGATCAAGCGCATAATTAGATAAAGAAAACTAGGATGACTAATTAACAACAAAAACCTATAAGACATACAAATGACCAACCTCGCATTTTCCAAAAGTAAAGAAATATGGTTCTCCTTCAGTGTGTGACAGAATCAATTTCCCATCACCCACCTTTGCAGAAATCCTGAAATGTTCACATATTATACATCTGAAAAATGATCAAAAACATTCTGGAAACTCAGTGCAATGCACACAAAAGAATATGCGAAAAGGCCTGAGAAAAAGTTTACCAAGCTTTTACTTCATATGGTTCCCTAGGTGATTCCCAACCCTGGCCTTCATCTATTACCTACCAATATTAACTAATTATTAATTAGGTGATATCTTTCCAACTAAAACAAATTTGGAGCAAATATGGAAGAAAGAATAAATTCCTTGCAGCAACAGGGCACAACAAACCAAAAATAATGGTGACGATAACAATTCATGTAGCAGCAAACATTAAAAATAGTCTGCATATTTAAAAAATCGAAACACGTCAAGCAATGTGTGAATTTCCCAATCTTCCTTACAGGCTTCCTACTTCCTAGTTCCAACTACCAACATATTCCTAGAAAAATTAAGCACAACTGTGACACTGTACCTTCTTCAAAACTCCAAAATCATCACAAACAACCTGAAAATGGGCATAAAATAACAAGAATTAGAACTAAAGAGAGGCTACATGCAAATTAATCAATGACAGCAAGACATCATAAGCACCTCAAACATATGAATACCCATTGCTTATTCAATGACATTACTATGAACGCTTGTATGAGAACACTGAATACACATTGCTTAAAAGAATCAAAATTGCTTTATGATGCTACAATAAAAACAGACAATTATCAAATCTGCACTTTTGAAGCGTTCCTGCCTTAGCTTTGGAGAAATCTATCAACTCAATCTCAAAATGGAGATTGTCTTCTTTTGGGAAACTACTTGGAGCTGGAACAGGGCAGTCCTCCTCCGCATAGTGCATTTGAGGTGTCATTTTGAACTGAAACAAGCGATGTCACAGATTTTTTAAGAAATAAAAAGAAATTCCAAATCAATAGTTCCATTATTTTTACTTTGGGTTACGTATTTTGGAGCAATAAACACAAA
Source organism: Adansonia grandidieri (assembly GCA_038382065.1). Lineage (NCBI taxonomy): Eukaryota > Viridiplantae > Streptophyta > Magnoliopsida > Malvales > Malvaceae > Adansonia > Adansonia grandidieri. The sequence goes on along the minus strand of JBBYHK010000023.1, from coordinate 13,100,078 downwards.
CATAGTTCGAAGACAATACCATTGCCACTGCACCCTTCAACATTGTTGGAATTCCTTCCAAAAACCCCAGTATCATTTTGCTCTTGCCCTATACATTTCTTATCGGAATACCTTTCCCTGTCATATAAACGAATGTGAACTCAATAAGAAAAGAAAACATATACCATTGGACGATTCAACTAGGCATATTCTTTAACTTAAGACTAGCTTATACACCTTAAGATTCGACAATTAACGAGAACAACAAGCATACAAAATTTTCGCTCAGCTTAAGTTAAATCTACTTAAATGCTTAAGGAATATTCACCTCCATATTCTGATCTGGTAGACTCAACGACAACTCCGTCCAACGTCCTCACTGTGCAGTGATATATAACCTACAAAACATTAATTTAAAAATTAAAAAAAAAAAAAAAACTACCAATTCACAACTCAAACCTTTGCATTGTTTTTCAAACATTACATTTTTCTATCCCAAATACAAGAAACACGCAATTCCCCTATCCGATTACGAAAAGTTTATTAAAAAAAGGATAAAACCTAATCACCATCCGAAGGATTTGATTCACCTCCTCCGGGTCTCATCAAAGCTTTCATTAAGCTTCCAGGAACAATTTTCTTTCTCCTATTAATTACAAAACCAAAAATAAAAATCACAATTTTTTTCTAAAAGTTTTAAAATATACAGGGAAAAAAAAAACAAAGATACCTCTTGTCATCCTCAGATTCCGATTTCTTCTTCTTCGGTAAATAGCTCTGCTCAGCATCTTCCTCTAACGCCATTATTAACTGAAGAATTGAATATTTGACTATAATCGCGGTTTGTTTAACTTAACAATTAAGAATAATTTCAACAAAATACTTGTAATTAACAGTTTGAAAATACCCCACTTCCTCTTCTTAGTAAGCAAAATTAAACCCAAAAAAAAAAAGGAAAGCTTCGCGATGTTGAATTGAAATGTAAACTTTAAAAACAAATAAAAATAATTACCTGAAATTTGAATGTTGAAGGGTTATTGACCGACTGTTGTCGATATTTCCATGCGTGCAGGCGAATCGAACAACAAAATCCGGCTGCTAATAATTATGATCTTTGATCAAATCAAAATAAAAAATATCATTGACCAACCATATCCGTTGATGATGTTGAAATTTCTAAGCATTCTGATCGTGATGCGGTGCTAGTTAATGTACCTGATCACTCTCGCTAATGATTTTGGCGCCATATTATTGGGTCAGCACGGCAGTGGCCATTAGCGAGCCTCGCCAGGTCTAGGCGGCTGATTTCGGTTCACCTAATTCAGGCCGAAAGCGGTGCTTCTAGTTGGTTTTATTAACATGAATGAGATCGGATCGAGGGTTTCTATTGGGCCCATTGGGGTTTTATACGAGCCTTGCTTTGTTTAAAAACATGGGCTAAAGTGAAACCTAATAAAAAGGCAGGCCTATATTTTTCAATGGTTTGAAGGAAAATAATAGATCTGAAAATTTAAATATCTTTATTTTTATATATTATAATAATATTTAATATATTATATTTATATAAATTTTAATATATTAATATTTTACGTTATATAAAATTTTATATATTCAAACATTCATGTTATATTTATATTTTTATTATATTTTTATTATTTTTTATATTACATTTTTATCATATAATTATATTATTTTTAAAATTATCGTATCTACGAATGAAATGAATGCTTCGATTTTTTTTTTCTTATTGAAATATGAATAAAATTATCCAAATTATATCTAAATATAAAATTTTAAATGCATCGTACTGATATTAAAGTACATACTGATACTCTATTACCATTGGTCTAAATGCACATAATAGAATATATGAAAGCTCACCTAATCCAACCCAACGCAGTTCAATCAGACCCATGTTCTGTGCTATGAAACAAAGCCGTACGCTAATGTAAAAGATTTTTGTTGTTGTTGAAAGGTTCGAACAACTTTTATCTGCCAGCAATAAACCTGTCCAATAAACATCACCGTACTCGTTATTTTCCATGAAAGGTTTATGTCTTTGTCTATGGTGTTTTTAATGTTATTCCAACACTCAATAAACCTGTCCAATAAACATCACCGTACTCGTTATTTTCCATGAAAGGTTTATTTCTTTGTCTATGGTGTTTTTAATGTTATTCCAACACCTCCCAAGTAAGAGGGTTGGTTGGTTGAGCAAACCGTTGAATTTGTAAAGAAAATCGGTAAGCGAATGGTTCTGGCTCAAAACCATCTTTGCACACATGATTTCCAGGCAAAATTTTTAGGATACTATACTTTGAATTTAGCCATTTACTTTGCAACCATGTGGAAGATCGATGACTGGTTTAGCTCAGGCGGCGAGAAAAAAAAATGATGAAATATTAGGGGACATTTCACCCATGAACTTCCAATCAAAGTTTAACAGAAGGAAGTCTGACTGTTAATTGCTTAAACCCATTTCAATGCTTTTAATATAAATTTGACATCAGGAAAACGAAGCTTGGCATCAGTCCTTAGCTTATATAATTTATGAACTCACATTTAATAAATCTCCAATAGTCCAATTTAAGTGGTGAAAGCTTACTACACTATGGTTAAAAATACAGAAATAACTCAAATTCAAGCAACCGTGTTATGGTCGAAACTCGAAATGAATTACCATTAACTTCAGTAATCGGTCACGCAAGATTGGGTTTGGCTCTGCAAAAATTTTCTCGTGCTCAATTCGGGTTGAACAGATTGTAAAATCTATTTTTACGATTCAAAATATTATTTAAAAATATTTTTATATTAATATTTATAATTAAATTTAATAAAAATATTTTTATTATATAAAAAATTATTTTATTTTATTTAATTTAATTAAAATTATAAAATAATTTATTTAAACTAAATCTAATACAAGATAAATAAATCAAATCGAAGGTATTGTTAGACCATGAATAAGTTTAGATGTTACTTAGAGAAAAATAAATAATATTCCAAACTCTCTTTTTAAGAGTAGTCATATATATTCTACAGTGCCATAACCTTGGCATTTACAGCCTGAAGACAGGGGGGTTGGTTGCTGTTCCATCAGCCGATTCAGCGATCAGTCAGAGAGCAATAACTTCGGTAATGTAACATAGCTTTGAGGAAGCGATAGTTGAAATTTCAGATTCATTAATTTTCAAAGGAATGGGTGCCCTTGAAAATGGCTGCCCAAATTAATGTTTTAGACACTTTTTTTTCATGGGTGGCTACAGCTATTATCAGCCAAGAATAGACACAGTGGATGTGAAAGGCAAAAATTGTACCAAGATCTTGACAACCTAAACCAGTGGTACATGTGCAACCTTTTTTTCCCCCATAAAATCTATTGATAAAAGAATGAATGAAGGGTCGTCATTGCTTTGGGCTTTATTATTGAAGAAAATACCAGAGCAGAACAAGAATGAAAAGATTTTCTATTGGATTTTTTTCCAATCAGACGAACACGAATCAACGCCAAAAATTATGAAACGTAAAATTTATGGGGTAACGAAATTCTGGATGAAGTTAAATTAAACCCACATGTAATGTAACGCCGACTCACAACCAGCACTATTCTGGCACCATCGCAAGCCACTAACGACACATCAACCGACCTAAAATACACGAACACGCGTAACATACGCGAACTTGGGTGCGTGAAAAACCGTCAAATTTATAAGCAGTGCGCAGCATGTGGGTAATGGGTTGAAGACACTAAGGTGCAGGAGTATTGACTCGGGGACGCGGTCTCGAGCCAGATTCGGCGAGCAGCTGTTGCATTTTGTGGCTTATGCGGTGCGATGGCCACGCCTTGCAAACCCAATTTTTTTAAGCGTGTTTAGAAGGGCGTGAATGTGGATGGACGAGTTCCAAGAGAGAGACTGAGACAAACGGGCCATAAAGAAAGAGGGGTAAAATCAAAAGCAAGAAAATACCTTTGCCTCCTCCCTCTCAATAAAAGAGAAACGATACGGAAAGATCGAAAGAGAGAAAAGGTAACCTTAATGTTTGACACGTGTAAACCACCTTACGTTTTGGTCCACTTCCATCTAATGACCCAACAGCTATCATCTTTGCTTCCCTCCCAAGGAAAATTCATCGTTCTTTACTGTTTACACAGCAAAAATATTCTTTTTGTCAGTTTCATTTCATAACCCTTCTTTTTTTAATTTTAATGAAAATTTCTTCTTAATTAAACCATTGGGTATTTTTTAAATTTTAATATATATATTATACATACATATACACACTTATCATCTGATTATCTCAGAAGAAAGTGAAAATCCAACTGCTAGGCCTTGGGGAAAGCAAAAGATAGTTATATTCATATTAATTGTTAATAGATAAAATTCCAGCTTCCAAAGATAATGTTTAAAGACTTTAAACCATGTTCAAAGAATGCAACCTTGCCCTATGATTACTACTTTTAACGGCAATGAAGTGGGTAGACAGGCTGGAAAGGAAGAGGGAGGGGTTCTACAAAAGCTCAGCAACAAGAATGACGATAATCAGATCACCCACGTGCTAGCAAAGTGAAAAGGTCTCATGTTCGGCAAAAGATGAGCAACCATTCATCTCATTAAAACATTTCATTTTCAACAAAATTCAGAACTTATTTAACCCAAAATACAAGAGAATTACAACAAAACAGTAACCCCTTTGTATCTTCTTCCCTACTATCCATCCTAGCCTGCCCAACCAAACGAACAAAAGCTGCTGGCTGGTGCAGTAGCCATCACTTTTCCTGAAACTAGAAAATTCTTTATTTTCACCCTAAAAGCCTAACCCAAAAAACCACCATTTCCATTTTCCATTTTCTTCTTAATAAACCCACATTTTTACTTCTTAAACCTATACACCACTATACTACGATTTCCCTATAGCAAACTATCAACTTCTTCCGATTCTTTCTTTTCCTACCCCCTTCAACTTGTTTCCCATTCCCTAATCTTGCAAAGAAGAGAAAAGAAAAGGAACCAACAGATCAATTAGTCAATACGTCCACTCCTGAGGTAACCGGACTTCATGACTGATTCCATGCTGTGGCTTGAAATTGCGCTCCTTCTGATTTGCTACGACATTCCCACCACTTCGAAGACTGAGAGCAGCAGCGTCTACAGAGAAATGAACAGTCAAAAACCAAATAACTTAAAAATTACTTATGAAAGAATATAAATCAATTTAGATTTGAAGAAGAGATTATTTACTACTATCGGCAGCGACACTTGAGTTAAACCGAGGATGATGAAGTTGGGGTTGAGCTCCAATCTCATCGAGATTCAAGTTCAAGGCCTGAACCACTCTAGCCGGAAGCAAAACAGTAGAACAAGCTGCCAAAATAACAAAGATTCAAAAGAAAATTCAGCTCTATGAACATTCAAGAAAACAATACATTTTACGGAAAAAAAAATAGGAATATAGTTATGAACCTGGCTTCTTGCGGGGTTCAGAGGGGTTACCAACACGGCGAGGCAAGAAAACACCAGTTCCAGCACATGCCCTTGTCCCAGTTGGATTGTCCAAGAAAACAGCCCGCATACCCGACCCGTTTGCTGGCTGGGATTGCTGTTGCTGCTGCACAGGGGGCCATGCAGATGGGGACAAGCCCAAAGTCCTATTACTATTACTATACCTTCCTCTGTTTTGGACCACATGGTTCTGCTGCTGCTTCTGCCCTCCCCACACCGACGCGTTTTGTTGTTTCAGTAGCTGCTGTTGCTTCAGTTGCTGAAACTGCAACAGCAAAAAAACCAACCAAATTAATACTCTGCAGAGGAAAAAAAATCTGAATGCTCTGTTTTGAGATTCTTACATGAGTGGCCCGCAACTTTTGGTGAGAAAGTGACCGTTGATGGTAAAAGCCAGAAACGTCGAGGTTTGGAGAGGGTTTTCTAACTGGCCGAGCCAAAAGGCCTCTGCTGCTGAATCCACCGTATGATTCTTCATTCATTTGCATCCTTGCTACTTCCCCTGCCGCCGCATACAGCAGGTCCCATGTTACTGGTGGTGATGAAACTCGAGATTGACAACCGCTCCGTAACGCACATAGGGTCGATTGCGGAGAACTGGACAAGACCCATCCCTAAAAACCAAAACAAAAAAGGAAAATAGAATAAGAAACAATCCTCAAAAATCAAAAAATTACTCGGGAAGTTTTGCGTTTTAGTGGTTCAACAGACCTTGGAATTTTCAGAGGCAACCGCAGGGTCGTTTCGGCGAAAATCATCCTCGAGAGTGGAGTGGGCCATTTGGCGAGTTAGTCCCGCGAGGTAATCTTCTTCGTCACTCTCTGTTTCGGTAGAACCCACCACGGACTCAACAGGAGAACTCAGATCCGAAGACAACCCTAAAGACCCAAACCCGCAAGGGAAGTCGTAGGGAAACAAAGACTTGGAACTATCAAGCTCCAACACAAAGCCATCTTTAAGATTCTTGGCATCGTCTGTAACCTTGGCTCCGTCCTTGAACAAATCATCGTCGGTTAAAAACTGGGGCGGAAGCCAAAACTCGCCATCATCTAAAACCTCCGCCATAATAACGAAGAAGAAAAACCCAAAGAGACAAAGCTGGAAAGTAACAGGAAAAAGATATTACAAGGGAAAGTGGGCGGATTTGCTTAATAGCAGAGTGCTCGGTGCTTGGCTTAAGAATTAATAATATAAGCAGTTGTTCCCCTGTTGATTTCGCTGGATATGGCAGAGCTCGGGCCCAGCCAAAGCACAAAAAAAAAAAAAAAAAAGCGAAAAGAAGAAAATATAAGAACGAAACCAAAACAACCCAGTGCTAAGAGAGCAGTAACTGTCAACAAATGAGCAAAAAGAAAAGAGGGGGGAAATGGGGGAGAAAGAGGGGAAATGCAGATTTGTATTTGTAGTGTTAAAAAGGAAAAAAAAAATGGAATGAGAAAAAGAGAGTATTGCAGAAAAAGCGGGGTTGAAATTCTCACACGCATAAGCAGGGATGTGACAAACACGTTCCCAAACATAGTTGTTGGGTCCAGGGAGGGGAGTTTCAATGCGGCCAGGTAAGTGGGGCCAAATGAAAATGTAGCAGAGAGCACTTGTGCAGCATGTGACAAGGGCCACCATTTTCTTTCCCTTTCTTTCGAAAGTTTCAGATTTAAGCATGTTTTTTTTCCTATTTTTTTTAGATTTATTTATGGAAAAATAAATAAAACAAAACAAAAATTAAATTCCCAAATTCACAAGATTTTTTAACGGCCTTAGGCCACGACGTGGGGGCCATAGCTCACCAACATAGTGGACATTTGTCCTGGCTATGCTGTCCACTTGGCAATGCGGGGGATATAACACAAACAAACTCCTTTGCGCATAAGGTATTTGATTTAATTCGTCTTAGACTTTGTTTTACTTATTTGCCCTCAATAATTTTTTGAATTGACCTATTCACGTTAAAAACAGTATGACTCTTCATACCCCCCCATTCAAATTCGTTCAAAGCAAAACTGAAAACCCTCCCAGAATTCCAGGCCCTATTTTGGTAGATGCACAAAGCAATATGTACACATCGATTTTCAGATTTTTCAGTTAAAGCCTGTCGTCGGATCAGCCTGGGTTGCAGCAGAAGATCTTTAGCACAGCCCGACAATGGGACAAATAGAGTAGACCTCTCAATTCAATTCAATTTTTTATATATATTTATATTAATTTTTAATATTATATTCATTTCATAAAATAATATAATTTTATCATGTTGAAGCCTCTCGCCTATCGAGTTTACATCCAAACTCATTGCTGATGGCTATCCGCCGATCCCTTTTGGTATGTCCGGTTTTTTTTTTTTTTCTAATGTTCTTTGGTTCTGCAAAGTTGCATTAGAATTAGTGTGTTTCAAGTTAAGGTTTTATCATTAAATAATCATTGTAATTTTTGCCACTTTCCAGACGTGTATTAGTCAAAAGCAACCAAATTTCCTTCTATTTTTTGTTCCAGTTGTTGCATACCTTTTGTGAATTTCTTGAACTTTGAGTGTATAAATGCATGGTAACAAATATAAGTTTAATGGATCACATTCACAAATGAAGACTTCACCTTCATGTGTTTTTTTTTAATCCCCCAACTGTTCCTTTTTTCCCTTAATTTATGATTTGGCCCTTGTATTTTTTACATGATCCTTTTGCCCATAAATAAGCACATATAATGTTTAGTATAGTGGACATTAGTTAACGCAAAGATTTTTAAAATTTTATCCATTATGAGATATTATTTACTTTGAGCAAGTTCGTAAATTATTATTATAATTTTTTTTATTTCAAAAAAAGCTACTTTATAGAACTCAAACTGTTAATCTATTTCTTAAAAGATATTTCTTAGCGAGCATGATACAGTTAAACCTTAAAAACTGTCCCATTTGAAAACTGAGAAAATGAGGGGAAGGACTAAGTCAAGTTTAAATATTAAGGTTGCTTTCGAAAATTTAGATTTGAAAATATAAATATAAATTTTAAAAGTAAGATAAATTGAATAATAAAATGAATGTAAATGTAATGATCATTGTTATTTTTTAAATTTAACAAATAATTATTTAATAATGAATTTAAAATATATATAAATATTTATAAATTTTAAATTTATATTTGTTTACTTTCAAAAACATATACGTACTAAAAATTAATTAATTTATATGTAATACTTACATTTTATTCTCATAATTCATTCAGAGGATGAAATCTAAATTTAGATTTTCAAATTCATCAGTGCAAACCTGCCATAAATAATCAAAACTTAATATTTGTTAATTAAAGCAAAAAAAAAAATATTGAAATCTAAATTTCGATTTTCTTTTAATTGTTTGTTATTCCTCAAAGGCAAATATGATCTTTGAGCTCTTCTTCGAAAACTTAAAAATCCTTTACAGTATTAGTGTATTTATTATAATTTACTTTGAAATTTGTATTAATTTACCAATTGAATTTTTATGTTTTAATTTTCCATGATTATTTAGAAATAAATAAGAAACCTAATTACTGTGTACTTAAGTAACCAACAATACTTTACAAACAAGGGAGTGTTTGTTTCCACTAAAAATTAGAGTAGGGCCATTTGGCAGTTTTGATTCGGCAGTGTTACCTTTAACTGTCTGATCTCTTATTGGTCAAACCTTTTTTTCTTTTTTAATTTCTTTTTTTCTTCCTCCCACCGTTTGTTTTAACGTGCGTCGTTATCTGTACACATCATTACGGCGTGTCCTTTTCCACTTCTCCCATTTGCCGGCATTCGACGGCGCTCCTCTCGTGGACGCAACACCTTTCCATCAAAATCCATTTCATACTCTTTTTCAAATCCATCCCCCCATTATTATTATTATTTTAAAGAAAATTGTGGTAGGGAGTAGGGACATGCTTTGCCTACATGCAAAAGGGACAGCTCACAGCTCAAAAGACTACTCTGCAGTTAAAAACAGACGCCGTACTTTTTGAATCATATCATCGACCTCAGAACTATACTCGCCATCACTGCCGTCTCTTTTCCGACTAAATTTCAATCAAATTATAATCCGTTTATGCATCAATTCTTTTATATATTATTATATTATAATTTTATATAAAATATCCTATATTTTATATAAAGTCTAATAAATTATTAATTTATATTATATTTTAATTGTTTTACTCGTACCCAAGCTTTCGTTTCTTTTACTCTCCTTAATAGCGCGTGGAGGTGCAATTCTTTATTAGGTCGGCGTGCCAGACATGAACTTGTTTTTTCCATAATAATTCCCATTTAATTGAAGAAAATGAAAAATTCCTTAAAACCCATTATTAGTAGCATATTTTCATTGAATAATAGTATTTGAACTTTGTCGCCGAAAGAAAAAATAATAATAATAGAAACCAAACCAAACCAAACCCCCCCCCCCAAAAAAGAAGGAAAAAACCGTAGTTTTCATATTATTAGTGGCAATTTCTTTTGACTGAATTTTGAATCTTGTTTTCAAATTGGAAGATTTGGATTTTGATTTTTGAATGGTTTCAAATTCTTCATTCACATCAAGTTCTTTAAAGCTTGAAAAACATGCACAAAAAAAGATATAGTGCTTGATTTTGTGAGTGTGACAATATAGCATTAGCAAATATATATATACACACACATACACTCCATTTTCAAAAGTTTATATTGAAAAAATCGAATCAAACGGATTTAATTAAAATCACTGATTAACCTAATTTAATATAAATTATTAAAAAAATTTTAAGAAATTGACTTAACCAACACAAAGCTTATTAATCTTACCTTTTAATTAAAAAAATTTGTAAGTTCGAGATTTAAAATTTTATTAAAAAATGATTTAACTTCTTAGTCGTATTTAAATAATCATACGAGTAGGTTAAATTTATATATTTATTAATTACTATATTTAATAGTTATTTTATATCAAAATAATGTATTCGTATTTTAATTTATTTTTATTTAAACAGTGCAACGTCGGCGTGCAAAACCCTACCAAAAACAAGGCAATGACAGATCGTCGAGAGGACATTTGGACAGACCAGACTCGTGCCTTTCACGAAAACATCTGTCCCTTTTAAGGTCTTATTCATGTTATAACATATGCTCATTTTGATTTCCATACTGAAACAGTGGAGCCAAATCAAAGTTCATTTTTGACCTTTAAGTTGGAGGAAAGATTTTATGAGGAAAGCCTCAAGTTTAGGACTTTCATTTAAAACAAGGTTAATGTAACATAATTTAGTCGATGATATAAACTTTAATTACGTGAGTTATATATATAAAAAAAGCATAAACTTGTTAAATTAAAAGTCAAAATATACTTTTTTTTTAATTACAATTGGGTTTGAAAGCTTATTTATGATTTAATTGATCTAATCACAATTAATAAATTAAGCGCATGCCGTTGATTAATAATGAATGCTTCGCGACATATATATATTTTTTAATCGTGTATGAAAGCAACCACACTTTTTTGCTTGCAAGTTACAAGCACGCTGGTTCTTTCATTCTTCTTTCACTTTTTGAATTAGTGACAAAGAATATATAAGTTGAAATTAATAATAATAATAAAAAAGTATAAAACATACGCACATAAAAATTAGTTAGGAATAAAAATGAGGGGTCGTCATGTTCATGATATGTAGTTAACATGTTCTCCACTTGTCTCATTTGAAAAAGAGAGAAATATTGTAATTTACAATTTAGATTTACATTACTTTGGGGAACAGATGATATATTAAATGACTTTTGATCTAATATCTAATATTCATAAATATTTATTGATACTTGAGAGATTCAAATATTGAATTCTAATTATTGTAATTAAGAGTTTAATATTATATAAATATATGATAATTCGTATATTCATATCATATTCATATATTTTATCATGTCATAATCGTGTTTAAGGTTTTTTCTTTTTACATTTATATCAAATTTGATACATTTATAATTTATAGTAGATAGATTTTGAGAATATATTGGTGTCATTTTATTTTTTTAACTTTGTGCGTATCATATTTATATGATCGTGTCAAATATTATCAGGTCTAATTATATAAGTATATAAATGTCGTTAGCTTTTATACTTTTTTTTTTTTTTTGTAAAAGAGAATGGAAGAAAATTATAGTTGAGTCTTTTGAAAAAAAAAATAATGATTTAAAATAAAGAAAAAAAGTTATTTGTAATTTTTTACACTTACATGAAATAAAATATTTATTTTAGAAATAAAATGACATATATATATTTTATATTTTTAATAAATTTTTTAAATTAATATCATTTGATTTGTTAAATTAATTTCAACTGAACACTTAAACAATAGTGAAAATAATAAAATTTTTAATATCTATTGGCAAGGGACAATAATTCCAAGGAATATTTTTTCTCAACATATAGTATGTATTTATTCTTTTTTTAATTCTCAATTACATTTATATATTCTATTAAGATATATATCGGGGACAAAACATGAGAAAAGAAGAAAAATGAATACATACAAATGACTTGGGGTCTTTTTATTTATCGAAATAAATCGTTTTCAGATTATTTATCGAAATAGGTCTATTGAGAAATCGTCATTTCAAATTATGATTTCTCAACATAAAAAAAATTATAAAATTTAGTTAAAAAATCGTGAAAAATCGCCTTTCCAATAAATTTTGAAAAAATTTCAAAAAAAGAAAGTAAACTAATAGTTATTAAAAAAGAGTAAAACCAAAAAATAATTATAAAGAAATAAATAATTATTAAAATTATTAATAAAAATTTTAATTACTTTTTTATTTTTAATTTTATTCTTTTCTTTATTGTTGCTCTTCTCTATCTTATTAATGAAACCAACACTTCCTGTATGTATAAAAATATATATAAATTATATATATTAAAATAGTATTTACAAATAATAAAATATTTAAAATTTTTTTTATTAATTTTGAGTTAATATTTAAAAACTAATAAAAAATAAAAATATTTTATTAATAAGATATTTCATTGACAGATTTCTCAATCGATGAAAAAAATTATAAAATAATTTGTATGAAAAAAAATTAAAAAATCGACACATTAAAAAAAATTTTAAAAATTTTTTATATTATATATAATATATTAATTCAAAATTTCATATAAAATATTTTTTATTAAACTATTTTTAAATAGTAATTCAAAATTTAATATAAAATATAATTCAAGATTTTTATTTTTTATTATTTGTAAATGATAA
>JBBYHK010000023.1:13073733-13087272 GCA_038382065.1 Adansonia grandidieri | reverse complement strand
GTGTAGTATCTAAAATTATGGCAGTGCGTTAACTACTCGAAACTCGATTGGGCCTTCGAAACCTCTTTTTCTATTGGGCTTTTCACTTCAAATTTCTTAACGGACAGGCCTTTTGGAAATGATCAGGTTGTAACTAAACCAATTTGCCAATATCAAATGCTACTTTGTTTTGTTTTCTCAAATATATTTAGGGCTAATTAATGTGAAAAAAAAAAAAAATCAAGCAATTTGTAGTATTTACTGGATGCAGACGCAACCCTTCAAAAAGAAAAGTTCAGTTCTGGATTATTGTAAAACTGTTGTTAACATTAAGGTTTATCTACTTTTTGGGTTACTTAAATACTTGGGTTTATTTTATTACATTCAATATTTTTATCTCTTCTTCATTGCAAAGGAAAAGGGTAACTCAATTCAATTCAAATGAAAATTATAGTTTCCAGCAGCCATTATCATTCACTTCTTTCACGTAAATGAGTATGCATGGCATTGGTACCTCAATTCAATTTATACAACACATTCAAAGCTCAACACAGACAATAAACAAACATATTCAAAGCACCCCCCAAAACCAACCAGATTTATGCTTTCAAAGTTCTAACTCAGCAGAAAAAAGGCTCCCTTTCTTAAATGATTTTCCATTCAAAATTTGAGCTTGGATAGAGTTATGGCATCAAAGAGAAAAAAGTGTTCAATCTGACAAACTTTCATAAATAAAGATTTAATTGAAAACCAAATTGATTATTATTATTATTATTACCTTCAATAGCTTTGTTGAAAACCCAAAATAGTAAATTATGCAAATATCCTCAAAAATGACATTTAATAGATGTCGTATTCTAATTTTATCGTTTTTAACCTTTGCGATATTCTTTATATAAAAAAAAAAAAAACCCAAAACAGCTTGGGGATGAAGTCTTTGTTTCCCCTTCTAAGTGCTTTCAATTAGGAAGTCAACATCATCAAACCAAAATCTTCAGTTGGAACAACCAACCCAAAGCCTTGCAAGCAAAGTGAGAAAAAAAAAAAAGAAAAAGGCCGTGGGGAAAGTTGCGTAAGTATGTCAAACAAAAGGGGAAGGGATGATTTAACAATCATGACATCTTCACATAAACTCCAATGTCATTTTCCCATATCATTCTCAATGTTAGTTATGAGAAAAATGCTTTGATTTGTTTGTTGCTTTCATGTCTTGATTCTGCTCCAAATCCTTAAACTATGTCGTCTTCCTACTTGGGTTTTCACTTTAAGAAACCAAATTTGAATAAAAAAAAAAAAAATTCCAACGATTGTTTATGGAACAATATATAGTCCTCAGATTAATTTTTTTCTTTTACCTAAAATGTCCCTCAAAACCCTAACTATGTTTCTGTTTCCTAAGTTAAAGGTCATTCTTTTTCTGAAGGGATAAGATGAGGTGGACTTATTATTTTATTTCCACTGTGAAAATTACCAACCAAGCCCTAGCTCCTCTAGGAAACTGCCAAACTCGCCTGCCTTCCATGGTAATACCATTCCATTTTAACGTTGCCAAGAAAGAGATGAAAACATCTTTTTCCATCATCCTTAGTATTCATCACAAATTCACAATGTGGTTGCCAAGAACCGACCATTTTTTTCTAGAAATTTTCAGCCAAGTAAACTTATTTTCTTATGCTTTCCAAGTCTATTAAAACTATAAAAAAAAGAAGAAGAAGAAAGATTTGGCATATTTGATTTGGGTTGGGAGAAAAAGATTCCAGTTTTCACATTTAGAGATGCTAAGAATTTGGCATGAAATGATCAACAAAAGTGGAGTGTAAGCATAGAACATTACATGTTTTGAACCCATGTTTTAATTATTACAAGGGAAAATGACCATAAAAAGAGTGATTAAGTAACTTAAGAATTAACGATGAAGTAATTTTTGGAAGCTAAAATCTTGACCGTAGGAAATTGAAAAAACATAATTGAAGATTTAAAGCTTTAAAAAGGGTTAGACATAGATAAATCCGTCGGCTACGCAATCCTCATCATCTTTATCATTATTTTTCAAACTTAGCTTAGAGATTTTTATTAATAATATTCTTTTATCTGGTTAAAAAAGGAAAATTAGAACAGTTTAAAAATCTGAAAATAGAGAAAAAATGGAGAATCTGGGGGAGATCTTAATAGTTTTAGCGGTGAAGAAAAGGCTCTCCCAATCATGTGTTTGAGCAGGCATCAGTAATCATGACTAGCTTTACTCCACGCACATAATAAGAACACAAAGCTTCCCACTTTTACTGTCACATAGGAAGAAAAAAAAAAAACCCATACCAAATTTTTCTGCATTTTATTGGTTTTTTTTTTTTTTTAACTTCCATATTGCCCAACTGAAGCGGACATGTTTGCAACCTTATGGATGGAGGTTTCACCCACCAAGAACAAATAGACTCCACCCAACAGCAGCAAGGACATCATTACAATTTCAAGCTTTGTTTGCCTGTACCAAAGCTAAAAGCTAAGAGCTTTTGGGTTTCAAAATCTGTTGGAAGATTTTGCTACAGATGTATTGAGTCCAATGGGTGTTTCCCACAGAGGTTAGAGTATCGTGGTATGATAGTCAACAACTCTGTTTTTTGTGCTTCGCCTGGTCTTTTTGAAGAAGAGAAAGCTGAAATGGAGGGTTTGGTTGATAAAAACGGAAGCTTTGAAGATAAAAATGAAAGCTTTGGCGAAAATGGGGTTCAAATGGGGACATTTGCCGAGTTGCTTGAAGACAAGGGTCGTGAAAGTAGTTCAAGTTCTGATTTTTTAACATCAGAAACAACAGGGCTGGAGGAGGAACACAGCCACAGTAGTTCTGAGGAAGAGTCAGCTTCAGCACCTTCACTAGGTTGGCCTGTCCAGGCAAATGCCGAGACAGAAGACTGCACCAGTAATAATTGTAGTGAAGATGGAAAGGAAATCCCCCTGGATGATAAGAAATTAGAGAAACAAGGCTCCGCAATTTCAGGTATAATTGTCTAACATTATGAATATATCTCCCAGTTCCCTTGCTTGAATTATTTTGTTGATTAGTTTCGTTAATGGGGTTATAGAGACTGAGTTGATGAAGGAAAGATTCGCGAAATTGCTGCTTGGTGAAGATATGTCTGGGTGTGGAAATGGTGTTTGCACAGCCTTGGCTATTTCAAATGCCATCACCAATCTTTGTGGTATGCTGACAATTCTTTTAGAGATATTCTCTTATCAATTTTATTTGTCTATGTGTGCGTTTGTTTCTGATTTTATGTTGGTTAATTGCTATTGAATTTTGTTTGATGCTTATTTGTCCTTGACTGCCTTAATTTTGAAGCCACCTTATTTGGGCAAATATGGAGGTTAGAACCATTACCTCCTGAGAAGAAAGCAATGTGGAGACGGGAGATGGAGTGGCTTCTTTCTGTAAGCGATCACATTGTTGAGTTGATACCTTCATGGCAGACGTACCCCGATGGAACCAAGCTTGAGGTAAAGCTATCTAAACTTTTCCATCTAAACATCTCCTAGGATTTAAAAATGTGACACCAGGGCAGTTTTTTGAATTCTAATGAACAAGTTGTATCTGGTGGCCGATTTGTAGTTTAAAATACCATGTCTAGTTTGTGGCAATTCGAATGCCATTGGTGATGAAATCCTCCCTAAGCAATTTATATAATCAGCAATTGTATGGTCTAAATATATTAATACTTATTTAAATTATTTTACATGGCTTTTTGTTGTTGTGATTTCAGGTCATGACTTGCAGGCCCCGTTCGGATCTTTACATCAATCTCCCAGCTTTAAGAAAATTGGACAACATGCTTCTTGTGAGATCCACTGACTCTTATAACAATGTGGATACTTTTCTGTTGGGAGAGTTTAGTTTTAATATAACGATCATTTTTGCAGGAGATATTAGATGGTTTTATTGATACGGAGTTTTGGTATGTTGACCAAGGGATTCTAGCTCCGGAGGCTGATGGATCAGTCTCTTTTCGAAAAGCCCTTCAGCGTCAAGAGGAAAAATGGTGGCTTCCTGTGCCTCGAGTGCCTCCAGGAGGCCTCCATGAAAATTCAAGAAAGCAATTGCAGCATAAACGTGACTGCACAAACCAAATCCTAAAAGCTGCTATGGCAATCAACAGTAGTACTCTAGCTGACATGGAAGTTCCTGAATCGTATCTGGAATCTCTTCCCAAGGTAAAAGACAATAAATAAATACCCAGCGTTATACATTCTCGAAACTAGAAAGTTTTGGTTGTTAAAATTTTGCTACAAACTTGGTACAGAATGGCCGAGTGTGCTTAGGAGATCTTATTTATCGCTATATTTCATCGGATCTGTTCACACCTGAATATCTTCTTGATTGCCTTGACTGGTCCTCTGAGCATCAAGCTCTAGAGATTGCCAACCGAGTGGAGGCCTCAATATATTTGTGGCGGAAAAGGGCCAACTCCAAACCTGTTAACACAAGCCGATCCAGTTCAAAGTCGTCATGGGATTTGGTCAAGGACCTGATGGTTGATGCTGACAAGAGGGAAATGCTTGCAGACCGAGCAGAGAGCCTCCTGCTTTGCTTGAAGCAGCGGTTCCCTGGTCTTCCCCAGACCACTTTAGATATGAGCAAAATTCAGTACAACAAGGTTTGTGTCAATAGTTCCAATTTGTAGATTTGTTCTTAAGAATGTTTTTACTTACAAAATTCATGCTAATAAATAAACATTACCATGTTAATTAGGATGTTGGAAAATCCATTCTGGAGAGCTACTCGAGAGTTTTGGAGTGCCTGGCATTTAACATAGTTGCGCGTGTCGATGATCTCATCTATGTGGATGACATGACCAAACATTCAGATCAATTCTCTTCTCTGTCCAGAGCTGGTGTAATCAGTCAGAAGAGTCTTTCAATTCCATACTCGGTGCCCTTCTCCGGCACTCCTTATAGAACAGCTTTTTCTACACCAAACTTCTCACCAGCACAGCTAGTTAGCCGTGCGAAGGGAGATAGAACACCGTCTCTCCCTAGCAGCAAAATTCCTCAGCGTGGGATGGGTGCGACAAAGGTCTTGACAGATTATCTTAGTATTGATTCAAAAGGGAAGGAAGACAGTAATTCAAATGAAGGAACAGAATCAGGTTCAAACATAGCTCAAGAAACATGCTTATCTTTTGAATAATGTCTAAAAGAGGCAGTGAGCATACCAAAACGAGAGCCAGTTCTGGAGAAAGCGCCATAAGGTTGCGCACCAGGAGCCAATTTCTGGAGAGGTCTATCACCTGGCTCCTTTTTTGCTTTTATATTTGGTAGGAATAGGAAGATGCTTGAGAATGGCAAACATTCACCTTGTTATTTAGATTTTATCGTCAGTAGATGTCTATAAATAATAATGAATTGAGTGGTTCATCTTTTCTCAGGGCATCATTAATGGGCTCAAACTTGATCCTTGCAGAACATTTATGGATCATACATTAGAATAGAACTGCCAAACTACCTGTAAACTTGTCTATATAAACTTCTAAAAGAAACTTAAAACACGGATTCAGATCTCAGTGTCAGTGATGACATCCAGAAATTTTCCAGCTTGCTTAAAACTTAAACTTGACCCGCAAAACATAAGGGTGGTAAAGTGGAATGAGGAAATCCTAATGCTACTGCTCTTATTTGAGGTTCTGATGTTCTGTTACAGATATGAGTTGAAAGATAATGCTTATGTGAATGTACTAAGTAGTTTAAGTCCATCAGACCCGAAGCATATTTCAATGCACTGATGGGAGTATCAACAAAGTTGGAGTAGTTGATTGTAAGTTGATTACACTTTGCCACAAAAAAGTAGCTTGATTGGAACAAGCACTGTGTTCAGTTTTTGTCGGCAATGGAGTTGCATAAATAGCAACTGAAGTGGCCGAATGGCACGCTTATGAGGTTCTTTCACCGTCGGTGAGATGATTACAGATGGAGGACTACATAAAAAGGAATGATCATTGTTACTGCAAACACCTAACTTTGATAGAACTAAAACAAGAGCTAGATAATGCTCCTACATCTTTCTTAAATCAAAGTGCTGCAATAATAAAATTGTCTCTTCTAGTGCCAGCCCCATTATCATTAGTGGCTTCCATTTTATGCTCAAAGTTATTGTATAAATACCCCTCAGAAGAGGGGAAGTTGCATTCAGGGTCAGGGTTTAGCTAGAGGATTCTGGGATTTTTGAGATTAAGAGGAAATGGCAGCTGCATTGAAACTCAAATATTTTTTGGGATTGATTGTGGTTGTCAGCATTTTGGGGTTAGCAAGGGTTGATGCGGCTGGGGAATGTGGAAAATCATCCCCTGACAATGAGGCAATGAAGCTAGCCCCATGTGCTGAAGCAGCACAAGACGAGAATGCTGCTGTCTCGGCCAGTTGCTGCGCCCAAGTGAGGAAAATTGGCCAAAGTCCAAGCTGTCTTTGCGCCGTTATGCTCTCAAACGCCGCTAAATCATCCGGCATTAAGCTTGAAATTGCCATAACAATCCCTAAACGCTGCAACATAGCCAACCGTCCAGTCGGTTACAAATGTGGAGGTTAGTCATGAATCTCATTGCTCCATTTTAACTCCTGAATTCAAGTTTTTTAATATATATTTTAACTGTTTGTTTTGCAGCTTATACACTTCCCTGAAGGGAAAATTTGGAGACTCAAAACTGCTATAAAGTTGCCGGAGTCAGCTCACTATGTAGCTTAAGCTTGCCTTTGTACGAATAAAAGCTTGTAGCTTGTTTACACCCAATAATAATAATAATAATTCAAGAAAACCATATCTGTTTCTGGTTTTTATTATCTTTTAATTGCACCATCACCCTTTGAATCGAACATCAGAAAAACAATAAAGAAGCCAAGAAAAAAAAAAAACCTGAAGCCAGAGGCAATCATGGAGACAAACCATTGATAATGTAGCATCAAA
Organism: Adansonia grandidieri; assembly: GCA_038382065.1. NCBI lineage: Eukaryota > Viridiplantae > Streptophyta > Magnoliopsida > Malvales > Malvaceae > Adansonia > Adansonia grandidieri. The sequence goes on along the minus strand of JBBYHK010000023.1, from coordinate 13,080,347 downwards.
ATCCTAATCACATTCGATAAAAGAAAAATCTGGTTGCAGAGAATCTGTCCTGACTTTTTCAAGTCTTCTTTAACGACCATTGTAAAGCATTTGTCCCACCAACATACAGACAGTGACTGCTTCAATCTTTGGGTCGTAATGGAAAAGACAGTTTAGAGACAAATTATTAGATGGCTTGACAAGATAATTGCGGTGGTTGGGCCACTCCCAATTGTTTGCTTTAACTGTTTATGATGCGTGGCATTGTTAGAGACAATCTGAGTCATAAAGTGGGAAAGTGCGGCTTTCAGGTATCTCAAAGAATAAGAACTTTTGACAGTTTAAAGGAAAGATAAGTACTGTCAGATTTCAATCCTTTTGACTTTGTTTAAAGCAAATTATAAGCACGAAAGTTCCATAATTTGGGATTTTTGACAATAATCATTCAAAACTCCCAGTGAAAACTTGGTTTATTTCATGTCATTTAGATTGCAAACGAAGGGTCAAAAGAAGCTAATCCAAGCGGGGGAAAGTTTTCTTTAAACTTCCTTTCAGGAAGTTCCATGTAACAGACAAGAAGGCTAAAGTAAAATCAGGACTAGATTTGGATAACAAGAAAAAAAATATCATCCAGCTAAATGATAAAATTCAAAATAGGGTAAATAGGAACAATTCCTATTTCCAACAAAAACAAGAGCAAATCTTCATTTCCCTAATCTGTGTTGGGGATATATTCAGACATAAGTTTGAAAGTGCATGAACATACGATCTTCAAAATATATAAAAAAAAAAAAACTTTTAAACAATTGATTATAACCGAGATAATATTTATATCCGATACTTACCCTCATATCCGGGTGACATAAAACAAGACAGGTGAAAGTGAAAGCCAAAATCTCATATTGATTAAAGGTTAAAAGCAAAATGGAGATTAAAAAAAATAAGCAGAAAAGAGTTCAGCCATGGACACCAGATTAGTCAAGCAGAAATAGTAATTCATCATATATTAATATATCGTCACTTAAGCAAATATCCATACCCAACAAAAAAAAAAAAAGAAGAAAAAAGCAAGTCTCATCATCCTTTACAGTGAAGAAGGGCGACCAAATAGCTATATTTGCTTGGCAGTTGAAAGTAATACAGGCCAGCCACCTGCGACGTCTGACTACTATAATTCACCTCCCATATCTATATATAATCAGAGATGGATTAAACTGCTATATATATATCTTCCTATGCGCCTGCTAAGGATGACATAAACAAAAGGATGCAACATTATCAGAAATACAATGAAAAAAAGGGGGTGTTGATAGTGAGTCATATAATATCTCACACGCCATTTATGCAGGTTATAATTGATTGATCAAACTTAGAGACAGCAGAAAGAACACAGAATCCAGTAATTGCAATGGTCAGGTTATAGTTTACATGACAAAACTATATTATCCATGATATAACCACATACAATAAGCATTTATGATTAAAAATTGATGTGACACATTCAAATATAGATGTTTAATATCATTTCGATATATGGTCTACAATAAAATTTGGACGAGTTATATATTATGTTTGTGTGAAATGAGTGCGTATAACCTTTTCCATATATATATATATATATAATATTTTATCTTATCAAATTCTCTATTTTATTATTACAAATTAATTCATTCAAAATTATTACGGAATTGTACAGGATGACAATATGTTTTGATACAATAATAAATTATGCAAGTATATTTATTATTGTATCAAAACATATTTGTGAGCAAATGTGACCAAACAATCTCAACTTCACTTGTACAATGTAAAGATGATTATGATTATATCATATGTATAGATAGTATCTTATGATAATTTTTTTTTTCCTTTTAATCAAAATAACGAGAATATATATAACTTTTCAATTTATCTTAAAAATTTCTTTAATAAAGAAGTATTATGTTTACATAAACGGAATCGATATATATATATATATGACCCCACGGAAAATTTTTTTCTCAAGACAACTGGTTTACTGCAGTAGTAATGCACTAACGGCAGATAAATCCAAATCAGGTCTAACACTCCCAGCTACTGTTCCACAAAGAGAACTCAGCTATTAAGCAATCATTAGAAAAGATGAACAGATTTAACGCAGAACCAACAAGAAGATCAATATATTTAAGCCCGGTGACAGCGAATATCTAACTAAAAGGTACCTTGATAAGTATGTTGACTGGCAAGCAAACTCTTAGTAATAGAGAGACCCTGCCGATAGAAAATATAGAAATAATAAATATGTCAACCTTACAGTTCTTAAAATGTCACCCATGATGCTCGTCATCAGTATATCCATAAGACAATCATACCTTGCCACCAGTTTCCTCTCGATGCACTCCCTGAATCATCTTCTCCACCGTCCTCCTTGTACTGAAAGTTATACAAACATGTTAGCAGATTCCTAAATCAAAAGACTCATCAAACTAAAAAGCTTCTTCGAGTTTTCCAAATTTGTAAGCGAAAAGAATGCTCCCCGGTTACAAGATATTCGTGCCTACAGGACAAGTTTGTGTACTCACCAGAGAGTTTAATCCAGCGCCCTGGCTACTTTGGGGATGAGAGTATACATCTTGACCGCCATAGTAGATCGATGAACTTAAATGACATGGTTGTACTCTTTGCTCCTGATAAATGGAACTCTCATCTCTGTTCGCTATGTTCTGATTTTCACCCTCATATCCTTTGGAAGAATTACCTGACGAGACAGGATCAATTTAGATAATTTCAGAAACAAAAAGGAGAATTCAAGAACTACCTTGTACTTCAGAATCATTGGACATGCAAAAGAATTAATTTGTAAAACAAGCAAAGTAAACTTCAGATTATACCTAGAAATGTATAGACATCAGACATCAGAACATTTAATTTGAATACAAAAACCTTACTTCGGGACTGAATAGAAAAAGATTGGTCTTGTTTTGGTCTAATATTCAACAAAAAACAACCAATATTGTTTAACAAAATAGTTTCAAATCAATTACCATATAGTCATCTCAAGATCGAAAAATATATTTTCCTTTGATGTGTGCAATAACAGACCCAAAATCTCTCGCCCTACTTATAGAAAATGTAAATATAAGTATGATTTAATATAAAATCATGTAAAAGCTATAATTGGTGCACAAACCAGAGGCTGTTGCGGGCTTTGAGCTCCGGGGCTCAGTTGGAGAATGCTGGCTTTTGGCCAAACTAGGACGCAAAGACTCCCTTCTTAACACCTAAAAATCAAACCAGCTTGGAGGAATTAAAACTAGCTGAACAAAACTAGGAAAAAAAAAAAAAAACCCAACAAACTTCTAAAAAGATTGAGTCAAAGGGGAAGCACAAAGAGACAATTGGCCTTAAAAGAGAACTTGCATGCTATTTGCAGATATTTAAATATGAGAAAAGGGCAAAAACCATATATAAAATGCATTCCAAGAAGGAGAAACTTGAAGGGAAAATATCAAGAAGGAGAAAGAGTGATAAGTCTTAAAATTTTTCAATCATTAAACGCGTTTATAGAAGCTCTCATTGGCAGTCTCACATTCCAAATCCTTCTATCACTGTCGAAACACAATCTGAAATTTGCAATTTGTAAAAATACTTCAGATTCACTACCCTCAGCAGTCCTTAATCAAAGCTCTCATTAAAAAAATAAACAACTTTAGAACTATATATATATATATATATATATATAAAATTTAAATCGTTTCAAACTGCCTAATTGAAAAAAGATTCAACCTTTGAAAATTGAAAATCCGTGAGACATAAACAATAAAAACCCCATTAACAAGAAAAGGGAATAGGAAAGAAATGAAAGAAAAATCAAACCCCAAAAAGCTAAAAGAGAAAAAAAACTTATGTATGAAAAGATTAAAATAAAAACAAACAAACAAACAAACATGATAAAAGTACCTTAGATGGAGGAGCAAATATAGAGCCGAAAATCCCAGTGGAAGATGAAGGTGACTCTTTTGAACCGAAGAGCTCTGAAGTAAAGGAAGAAGAGGACGACCCCACTCTTTTCCTTCCTTCCATTCTCTCAACAACTTCAAGACTACTTTTCTCTCAATCAATCTTATTAGTAATCCCTTGTTTAGTCCCCAACAAAGTGAGATACGTCTATATATAGAGATATGTTTGAAAGAAGCACCGTCAAGAGAAAAAAAGAAAAGCAACAAAACGGAAGGATAAAGGAGAGAACTTGAAAGAAAAGAAAAGAAGGACACGTGAAGATTGAGCTTTGTTTTAAAGAAAGAAATTAAAGCGTCCACTCTATTGCCAAATTTTATACGTAAAAAAATAAAGAAACAATGGTTGAATTAAGAAAAAGAGAATCATAAAAAATAACTCACTTTTGGTCATCAGGTTATAGTTAGTTGATCTTTGTAATGTATATTACCTTAAAAGTCTTATGTTCTTCCCGTTCTCTTTTCTGGTCCTTTTAATTTTTGTTGACGAGATCAGAGATTTATGCTACGTGGAGCAGTGAGTGTATAGGTGGGGGCCATGGATCTAAGTCCCAACCTTTTACTGCCACGAGTACCCTAGTGGATAATAACATTCCCCAAGCATCCTTTCCTTCTTTCCCCGAAGGCTCTCCTGGCACTGGCAACTTCCCCTGGCTGGATTGCAAGAAGAAGAAGAACCTTCTCTTTTGCTGAATTCAATTTTGACATTTCCTGCTCTTTCTTTCACTCGTTTTTCTAATTTGGTTACTTGCCTGATTCAGGCACAGGATAAAAGACGGCAGGTTTGTAGACCTGACCTGATCTAACCTGACCCGAGAATATTGGCTACCACGGAGCATCACTTCCTTTATAACCTTACCCTTTTATCCTATCGGACCACCTCCCCTGGAACTGGTGGGTCTTCTTCAATTCACTCGGTTTCCACTTTCCAGGACTGTCACGGTGTCACTGCCTTATTTGAAGCTAATGGGCATGAAAAAACTACAGCTACCCTTCATTATTATTCATTTGTTTGGGCATTAATTAACTATGATAGAACTGGAGAATTTCAATTTTTTCTAACATTGATGTTGTGTTTGATGATGAAGAAAAGGGTCCACATTGCAAATGAGGACAAGGTGGACAAACGGAGACAAATAAGAATCCATGTGCAAGGGGCCAAGCGGGTGGGGTCAATGTAAAGCGACCGACCGAGTCGCCACTTTGGGTCGCCGCATGGTCTACATGTGTTCAACATTTGGCCACATGGAGTGTCGTCGTCCTAGAATCTGTCCGGTTCGCAAGGGACCCATCCTATCCCATAGCATTTGCCGGCCTCTTCTTTCTGCCTTTTTGTTTTTGTTGATTCATTATCCATTGTAATTTCAGATTCTACGTGTTCCTGTGTTTTCTATAGAGTTATTCATCCGTCGTGTGGACTGGTGCATGTTGGAAATCTTGGATCAGTTCGAGTTACAATAATTTTGTCTATATTCATTTTGATACAACCTGAATTTCTTAAGTCAAATGATTTATTTAATTTATAAACAGATTTAGTTAATTCCCAAAAGAAAAGATAAAGATCCTCTTCAATTCCGTCCTTTTTCTCTCTTGTACTTACATTAACTTTTTATCTTTACCTTCATGCAGGACAGTGTCCTAACTAATTAGGATAGGATCAAACTAAGACAGGAAATGCATTTGATGACCATTTTGACTCATCATTGTCAGTTGGTCGCACTCTTGACTGTCCAAACCATTGGTTGATAGTTAATACACAAGTATCTTTTGTCATTAGTGAATTACATTAACTCAGAGAGATAATTAAAGGTGAACAGCGATGACATAAAGGGATAAACATCACATTAAATGCAAAGACAGGATATGCAAATCAGTGTCCAAATAGAGAAAAAGCAATCTTTGACTGACTCAATCCGATTAGGGAATTAAACTTCCTGTTGATTAGGATAAGATTATGAGATATTATTCTTATCAATAAAATGTTACTGTTTCCAGATACAAAAAGTATTGCAAAAGTGGGTATAAAGAAAATTTTATTCTTAATTATAGCTTTTATCATCCTGATTGATTAAGAGGACAGAACCTGAAACCTCTGGAGTTACCGAACCAATTCTGATTTTTTTTTATCACCCATATAAGATCGATTTCGAAGAATTTGGACCAGATCACTACAATGCAATGTTGTCAACAAGAGAAATGGCTAATCCATAACTGGACCTGTCAATTCTGATTTGAGATTTGAAAGCGATCCAAAAAATAAAAAATTTATATTAATTTGACTTAAAATTAATTTGATTTACAAGTTTATTCATAATTATTAACATAACAAGTTTTGATTTCACTCACTTTATAAGCTTTTTTACATTCCAAAGCCTCCTCCCAAAGTATATAAATATAAGCTGCATCAGAACAAAATACTGTGAAGAATCATCTACTCTATGAGACTCTGATCTCTGTATGCCATTTCACTTACCGAGCAACTAAATTATCATCGCATCAAGCGTGCCCCTTTTAAGGTATTGAAGGAAATCGGGAATCGGCTAATTTGCTGCTGGCCCAAAGTAAAAACAGTATAGGCTTCAGGCTCTCAGCCTGGTCATATGTGGTATATACTGGGCCAGACCAAGGCTTGTTTCACCT
>JBBYHK010000023.1:13046862-13066599 GCA_038382065.1 Adansonia grandidieri | reverse complement strand
TTATTTTATTTTTAATATTTATGCTTTGATAAAATTATAATACATAATAATATTTTATTTATTATTTTAAAAATATATTATAAAATTATCACTTACTTCATTTAATATAATATTGTTATTTTTAAGAGGCATTTTAATAGTTTTAGAAGTTGAATTTAAATGCTGTTATACTTATTTTATTGTCTTTTTTTTTTCTTTTTTAACTCGTATTTTTAATTTTATTTTTAAAATTTTTACATATTAAATTGAAAAATCACACACTGTATTATATAATATTTCTTTCACTTATTTTTTTACTTTTTAAAATTTTCATTTTTGTTACAATGTGTCAAAATCTAATATCAATGATGTTATTATTAATAAAAAAATAATAGTATAATTTAATAAATTTGCATGAATTAAAGGTTTATGGTTAAATTTTGAATATTTTATTTTGAATATTTAATTTAAAATATTTGCGCATTTATGCTACAGTCAAAATCGATTTCCCAATTTTATAAACAAAAAAAAAAAAATTTTTTGGAGTAATTTCGTCCAATTGGCCACAGCGTGCCATAGTTTCCATGGGGGAAGAAGCGGAAGAGTAATCTATAGGCTGGTAGCAGGAGATACAGGAGATTTTTAAGCCGGCTAATCCGCCGATGTTTAAGAGGTTTTAAATCGAAAAAGGACGGTGGGTCCGACGATACATTTGTGAAAGCTACGTGCCGGTCCTTCTCGGCCACTAAAATTATTTTAAAATAAAAAACTACAAAAAAAATTAAAAAACAAGTGGTGCACATTTACGCTCCATCATATCATCACGACTAGATGATCTAACGGTTGAAAATACATCTATTAAGTTGTGGTAGTTTAACCATGGCCCACTGCAGCTACGTTGGTTCGTTTTAGAAGTATCCATGTTCATGCTCGAAAAATTTTTGACCTTTTTTGTTTTGATTTGGTTTAGATTGGTCAAAGTTATTTATACTACTCTCATTTATAAATCATAATTAATAAAAAAATTAAAAAATTATTTTTATATTAATATTTATATATTTTATAATTAAATTTAAATAATAATATTTTTTAAATTATTAAATATCAAATTTGATAAAAAATTTATTTAAAATTTAATTTAAAAAAATTAAATCTATTAAATTAAATAAATAATTCGATTCATAAATTGATTGAATTTATTTTGGTCTGAACTTTGTAACTTCCGTAAATAATTGGATGAAATTAGAACCATAAAATGTTGAATATCAATATATTAATTAAAAATATATAAATATAAAATGCAAATATAGATAAGTAATTGTCACCATTTTTTTTTATATTTTTGTTTGTTTAATTATTTTTTTATTTATTTTAAATATGTACGTATAAATCTCTTACTCGTGTGCACAGCGCTTAACAGAAAATGATTACTCTCAAATTAATAATAATAATAATAATAATTTAAAAAACTGATTATATTGCCACGTGTTACTATTAGATGAAATGGATGAATTTGAGGTGTCAGTTTTTCCTAACGGATAATAAACGAGCCAAAAATGATGCTGTTTTTGCGTGTGAGTGTGTGCTTGTGTGAACGAAAGTAAATCGAAGCTGATTCCAGATGCTAATGGATGTTCAAGCTGGAATCAGGAGCTTAAAATCTCAAAGTTTCTGGAGAAGATCCCAGAAATCTATATCTTCCAATAATCATCGTTGTTCTTCTTTCAAAACTTTCTGCTCCAAAAAAGACCCTCAGCAACCTCAGCAGAACGGCGATAACAAAGGTATCTTATCAGCTTTAAAGGCTCATAATATCTATCGATTCAGCATGAATTTCACTTAGACATCAAAAAGGGTATTTTGCTATATATATATATATTTTAATTTGCCTGTCTTTGTTGGATGCTAAATAAGTTTCGATTGTTTTGACGTAAATTGCCAATCTGCAGGTTAGCTGAGATTGAAGAAAAAAATGGGTATTTTACTATTATTCCAGCAGCTGAATCGCTGATGTTGAAGTTTTATTCTTGTTCTAGTTAGTCTGGATTGCTGTTACTATCACTAGGCTATTCTAACTAAAAAGTTTAAGTTAATGGAGTTTTATCAGTTTGTGTTCAAGATTTATTAGGATTCATAGTTACTCAGAATTCTAAATTACCTTTTGAGTTTTGACATCCATGATTGGGTAGAGGAATCGGGAATGGGAGTATAGAATTAGTACTCAGATAAGCTATTAAGAACTTGAATATTCTGGTTAGTGGTTACATTATCTATCCAGAATTCGAAGATTTTGTAACGTTAATCCAATTTGCCAGGTTCTTTTCTTCTGATTTTTAAGCAGCCACTCTTAAACGGTGGCATCCAGTAAATCTAAAATTTGAATGTCAACACTGTAACCCCTTCCTCCTGTTACCTGCCCTTGTTTAAGACTCTTTTCGTTTTGCTTCCGTTAAGAGTTGTCATATTGTAAATTGTTCTTCCCCCGTTATCATTTCTCCTTAATGCTATAATGCTTATGCAATAGGACATTAGTGTGTGTGTGTGTGTGTGTGTGTGTGTGTGTATATATATATATGGAGTCATTCATAATATAATCTTTGTCCTTCCTGCTAGTATGCATGCATCGGACACTTGATTTATCTTTGAAGCTTATGTCTATTTAGTAACTCCGTGGCTGGAAAGTAAAATTACTAACATAATACAACTTTTATATAGTATCAACTGATATTGCAGCATGGTGCAGTCTTTATAGCATATTAGCTAGATTCGTATTCCTATGGTATTAAAAGAACTTTTGGAACTCAGATTTTAGTTTCGTTAGTTCATGTAGCTACCTTTAATAGCTGTCATCTAATAAGTCTAAAGTTCGAATCTCAACATTTGTAAACCTCCTTCTATTCCTTGGCTGTGGCTTCCTTTATACCAAAAAAAAAAAAAATGGGGATTAGGGCTAACTATGCAATGTTTTTATAAGATCACTTTCTTATGATTTGCTACTTCTTAATTCAGATTATCCTAACGTTGCTTCTTCTACCCAATTACTCATACAACAATTACTGTTGAACATACTCAGGTGATAAATTCTCAACTGACTGGGATAAGGCATGGTCAAAATTCAGGAAGCAAAGCAAAAAGTCCTCCTTTTCAGGGTTTTCTCCTGACAAGTATGTTACCTGGAATCCTAAACAATCAAACTATCCCTTGTCTGAAGAGGTTGATCCCATAAAGAGAACAGAGAGGTCAAATCTTATGCTATGGACAAGTCCAGGATTTACCTTAGTCGGGGCAATAATAATAGTCTCATTTCTTTTGTTGTACACCATTCTTGCACCTGTTAAGTGATCTAATTTCCCGTGTTAAAAGCTGTTGATTTGTTGTAAAAATATCATTGTCAGATTGAAATGAGTATATATGGGGGAGAACTACCTGGTCTGGTACATCTCTTCCTTGCTTCCTTGCTCTTTCTTGCCGGTTTATCTTTCAATATGGAAAAACCATTGTTCTTGTGTTACCCAATGACTTAAATCTTTAGAGTTTCTTGAGAGAAAAAAAAAATGGTCCGTATAACATCTGAATTGTTGAAAGCTTCAAATTATGCATGAAAACAAATATAATATGCTGGCACTTGTTATACAGTCTGTTCAACACTTTAGCAGCCAAAAATTTACAAGGGAATTCACCTGTTATACAGAACAACATCAGTCTCCCACTCTGCCCCACCATTTTATGAAAACCTCAGGCACCAGCTAGTTTAATTTGATCAATTATACTCTAGAATGCCTTTTCTTTCCGATCTTGCCTTCTTTCTTCTGAAACTTGGTTCAAGTTTTATTTGCTGGTAATCAATGGCTATTGGCAAATGTAGAAGGTGAGCTAAAGAAAACAAGGATACCTCCAAAAAAAGGCCAAATACTGGTTTAAGCTTGCTTAAATCTTCAGCAACAAAAGCACTCGAAAGAAAAGGTATAAACAGTTGCATTATCCCAAGGACTGAAGCAATGATATGATCCTTCAGTTGCTGAGAGACATAAAATGTTTGGTTCGTAACAGAACATTGAAATAATGAACTTTGTCGGTACTTGGCTGCGCTTCTGAATTGAAATGGAACTCGTTTCTTTCCTTAAGATTGGGCTTTTCCTCCCCACATTAGTTTGGATCATTGGATGTTTTTGTCACCATGTTCATCGGTTTTGTCTTCTTGAATCTTGCTTGTTCCTAACATCTTCGAGGCTAGTACTGAACCATAAATTCTGTCTTGAAGCTGGTCAAAAGATCCCTAGCTTCCTGACCATGATTTTCCTACACCAGAGGGAAAAATCCTTCCGTTTTGGGCCGGCCGCAGGTTGTTAGCAAGGAAGGATTCAAACCCCCAAGACCTGGTTTGTAATCAAGTGCTCTAATCCTCTAAGCTACAGGTTCCCACTGAGTCTGTCTCAAAAATACCCTAAAAAAATATCGTTTTTCACTATGAAATGAAACAAGATTTATTCATTTTCCTAAAATGTTTGTCCACAAGTAACCCAAGACATCACATCATTGAGTTGAGAATGGTTTTATCAGTAGAGGCCGAGCCTACTCGATGGCAGGCAAATAGCACCTGTCATGCAGCAAAGTTCATGATGCTTTCTTGAGCAGCGGACATTCAACTACGAAAACAGAACAGAATACATAAATTTATGCAACTCTGATCGGACAACAACAATGCCAAAGCAATGGAAACGGAAAGCAACACATGAGAGATCAAGTGTAAAACAAAACTTAAAAAAGACTTTATTCATCAAAAGAGAAATACGCTTAAGTGCTTCAAAGCTTAAAAGAATAAGAAAACAGCAACCATACTCACAATACTCTTTCTGGTATAGATTGAGGGAAACCCAGCATCAAAAATGGGATAAAACTTGCAATTTCACCATAAGCTCATATGGCACTACGCTTAATAGGTCAAACTGCGACTCAGCCAGGATAAAAGCAAGCTCAGCAGTCTTAAGCTACAGGTATAATCATGATGGTGAGTAATTTGCAACAGGATCATAGAGTAGACACTTTAAAATGCATGCGGACTGAAGATTGCACCTCGAAATTAAACTTCACCATTAGACTCCTGAATTTGAATTGACGTTTTGGCTAAGCTTGCTTCTAGTTCATTTAATTCATCAATGTCCAATTCGTCGTCGTCGTCGTCGTCATCATCTATAAGAGCTTCAGCATCAGGAGCAGAAGTCGCTGAGGTACTTGGACCGTCAGCAGCTGAATCATTATTGGCCTGAAGATGTATGTGTAAATCAACAAATATTTGGCATTAACTAGTCCATGTCATCTCAATATGCCCACGGCATATTAACGTATCAAAACTACAAATAATTTGCATGCATTCGATTCTAAGCATGGCCATAGTATCAGGCACTAAAAAGAGGGGCCAAAATTTTCCTCAAAGATGACATTAAACTAGGAAGAATACACGTTAGATGTGACAATTCCACAGTCAGGGACTTGCATCTTTCACTCCCTCCTCCCTCTTAGGATCAAGGTAGGGCAAGTTATGGAAACATAAAGATCCTCAGGAGCAGGAGCAGCTCAGACGGTATCAAGAATAGTTTTGACTTCAGTCTTTACTAAGTTTCCTCTCACCAAGCCCTAGGATTAGGTCTATTTTAGTTTTATTATAAAAAATATGAGCAATGATGGCATGATTCTGTCGAAGGAACATGGTGACAGTTGTCATATTTTCCTTTTGAAAGCAATGAACAATAATTTATGTCCCTTAAAACTTAGACACTATTGTTACAAGTCTATGACAAGCAATTTTTTCTTTTAAGAAACCTAAAATATGCAATGCTCTATCTAACACTTCTATTCAGCATCGTAAATATGTATTAACAGCATTTTAACATCCCATTCACCAGAGTGATTCATGAAGCTTACAGGAACTTCAAGGAAAACTTAGAAGATGCCTAGAAAAGGAGTACCTTATTTTCTGGAACATCAGATTCTTCCTCTCTTTGGTATTTCTCATATGCCTCAGCATCATCCACAAATAAACTAGCATCTGACATAAATAGTTCACGACCACTGTGACGTGCACAAAGAACAACAAATTTAGCAAATGACTCCCAAGAAAATAAGACAAATGCACGCACACACTCTATCTCCATTAAAAAGTGAAAGGCATACCTCATGCGATCATTCTTTGCCCTTTCTGCTCTCTGTGCAGCCAGACTTTCATCTCTTTCTGCTATTTTCTTCTTCTTCCATTCCATAAATAACTCAGGAGTCATAGGAGTTGAAGTTTTTAATTTGGCACGCTACAGCAAAGACATGTATTAGTTAGGTAGCCTAAACACTTAATGAAAATAAAGTAACGAACTATGCTAATAGAAGGGATGCCAGGTTGATTGCAGTGAATCTAATAATTACTTGATTCTCAATCTCATCCTCAATTGGTGTTTTTTCACTCTCTTCCTCTAACAGAGCCTTCATCTGAGACTTTAGGACATATCCTGGAGGAAGAGCGTGCCTGTAATGACAATCTTTACCACCATTTGGGCAGACCCAAAACCAACCATATTGTTTCTTTTCCACAGCTTCCAAGAAATATTTACAAACCTACACATACATCCAAATCAGTACGAAGCACGATAATTCAAAGATAGTTTAACAGGCACAAATTGTGCAACAAATAACTCAAATCACATGGCTAAGCCTTAAAATTTACACCAACTTCATCCTCATAGCCATATGACTTAACCTCTCCCTCTCTTTATCTGCTGCATGTCTAATTAATAATTTCCACATTAGGTGAATCTCACAATAGACATACAGATGCAAACACTTCAGAATATAACAAAAATACATCTCTGACTATACTGTTGCATAAAAATGAACAAATATCTGCATTTAACAAGTATAGAGTTCAGTAGAATATGCATTTTGAAAGCATATATAGGACCAAGTACCAAAAGCAAAAGCTTACAATATCAGTAGGCTTATTTTGCTGATATTCCTTTGTCTTTGACTCCACAACCTTCTCCAAAGTTTCTTGATCCCAGTCCTCCATTGTTTCTTAAAGAAAGAAACCACCAAACATATAACATCAGAACAACCTTCAAATTTCAAGCATAATTGAGTAGATAACAATTAAACAACATAAAATTTGATATGAAATTAACCTTGGTCGCGCTTATCACTGTAAATGTCAATCTTTTCTCCTTTCCTCTGAACATTCAGGTCATGTGAGAACTTGCATTTAAAACCTTTGGCACACTGTCCCACTTTAAAGAATTCACATAATATTGACTTGGGATCAACACCTGCTCAAGCAACCATTTATTAGTTCTATACTTTGAATTCCCACTAACCCAACTCATATAAATACACTATGTTACCCGGATTTTGGAGTGATTGTTGGACACAAATATGTGCCCAACATTGATATGCTCAAATTTTTATTAACTTTATATATATATATATATATATATATATATATTTGAAAGATCGTACTCTCGTAACCATGTTGAAATATGTGCTGAACACAACTTTCAGATACAAGTACCTTAGGAAAAAAAAAAAAAAAAAGAAGAGTCCACGTAACATAGAAAACACATGCTAAAGAAAAAATTACCATCCAAAAATTTAAGTCAGTGATAATCATTACGAAACCAAAGACGAAAAGATGGGAATATTACCAACAGGCACTTTCGGCTGAGTAACAGCAATCTTGAACAATTCATTGAGCTCCTTCTCTTTGGCCTTCTCTTCCTCTTTCTTTTTCTGTTAGTTTAAAAAAAAATTGCAAAGCAAACTAATTTGTTTATTTTTGTCTCTAAATTCAGATTCTAATTTCTTTTCTTTCTCCTAAATAACAGAAAATAATAGCAATAAAAAAAATAATCTTTCAAATCTATAACAGAAGATGTAAAATGAAAGGGGGTAATCGGGGGGAGGATCCGCACCTTTTGAGCTACTTTACTAGGGTCGGGTTTGGGTTGTACGGATTGCTTAAGACTTTGGACATATTTTTGAACATTTTTGCTCTTATTCTTGTTTTTCAGACCGAAGGTCTTGTCCTCTACGATCTTCTGCTTCTTCGCTAACTCTGTTTTTGAAGCTTGCTTCGGCGGCATCTCTTATTAGCATCAATGAACTAGAAGCTTCTCTCTCTCTCTCTCTCTCTCTCTCTCTCTCAATCAATTGAACCTAAATCTTTGTTTTTTTTAATTTCTGATTGATCCGATTTTTTATTCGGAATAATTGATTTTTGGTGTCTAGGGCTTTGGACCTTTTAAGACATTTGAGATTGGCCGACTTTAGCCCATATACAGTTCAAAACTCCACATTGAGCTTCAAGACCCATCCCCTTTTGGCCCAATTTTCCCAGATGAAAGATAAAGTAGAAGAAAGAGAAAGGGGAGGAATATCCCAAAAATTTTTACTTTATTTGTTTTAGTGTTGTTATTTTGGGAAAAACACAAAACAATTGGCTAATAAACGTTCACTAACGATTGAAAATACCTGCCTTTCAAATTCAATCCGCAGCAAGAAATATCCATGGAAGAAGAACAGCAAAGTGAATCCAGCACAACCCAGACTTTACTTCTTTAGCTAAGAATGAAAGACTTTGTTATCATCCTTGGCTGTTCCTCTATTTCTACCCCTCCAACAGCTCCAACCAATCTCCACCATCGCCACCACCAAGCTTCAAAACCCACGAAAGCCAGCTTTTCTCTCCACAAGCTTTCTGCTTCGAAGAAACAACATCAACCCATCTCTCCTTCAATCCCCACCGTCCATTCTCATCAGCAACCTCACCCTCTCCTCTCCTCCACCGTCCGATGGAACCCCACTTCCCGCCGCAACTCCCCGCTCAGGTACTACGCCGACCTTGCTTCCAAGCTGGCGGAAGATGGCCGTCTCGAGGACTTTGCAATGACGGTGGAGATGGTGGTTGCTTCGGGTGTTAATGCCTCGCGTTTCGCTTCTATGTTGAGTGTTGAGCGTGTTTCCAAAGGGGCTGCTTTGAGTGTTCAAGAAGGGAAAATCAAAAGTATTGTTGAGGTGTTGAAAAAATTTGAGAAGCTTGGGGTTGCTCCTCTGAAGTTGATTAATAGGTTTGGTTTGGATTCGTTCAAGAAGGAGTTTCAAAGGATTTTGGGTTCCGGTGAAGTGGAAGAAGCTGTTGATTTGTTGGAGGCTCTAAGAGGTAACCAATGGTGCATTTGCTGCTTCATTCTCATTAATAGGCAAAAGCAAATCATATCCTAATTCCTTAGAAACGAACAAACGATTATATAAAGCATTGATTTTATGATAATAGTTAAAATCTTTTATGTGTCCAACAAAATTGCTGCTTTAATTTTCTCTTTTTTTGTTTTTTGGAGAAATACTATTTGTTTTTGCATCAAAAATACACTTTTTACTTCCGGAAGCAAAAACAAATTACATGAAGAATTTCGCTTCTTGGTATAATATTAGACAGGCTCTCAGCAGTTGCGCCACTTAATAGTAGCATACTTTTAGGCAAGTTATATGTGTTACTTCATAACTTTATGAAACTGAATTTATTTCTATGTAAATTAAAGTTGATTATACTACATACTAGTGCCTGTTTGTATGAGTTTTGGAAGAGTTTAGCTATGTATATCTATGTTATTTGGATTCGGACGTTAATATCGGATACAAATGTATGTGTATCCGAAATGAGTATGTTAAATTTTTATAAGTTTTCTTTTATATTTGGAAGATCTATGAAGGATCATATCTTCATACTCATATCTGAAAATACGTCTGACATGGATATCATACACGAATACTTAAAGAAATATGAAGGTTAGAAGCACCATAAACATAGGTTTATACAGTTACTTTGTTTTTTTAGAGGTTCCTTGCTTTGCTTAACAGATGTTTTCTTGATTCAGGTTTTCAATTCACAATCAAGGAACTAGTGAATCCATCTTATATCGTAAAAATCTGCGTTGATAAAAGAAAACCAAATTTGGCAATAAGGTATGAGTTTTTGCTTACTTTCTGTTTGTTCCTTGTAGGTCTCAATTTTATCATCAAACTTGGTAAAAACATTTCTTAAGTGCAGCTTCAATAATTTCAAAGATCAGCTTTTTCCTTTTTTTAACTTTTTGGATTGGCTAGTGCTAATTCTTGGAATGTTTTGCTTTGTAGGTATGCTTACCTCCTGCCACACGCTCATTTATTGTTCTGTAGCATTATATGTGAGTTTGGAAAGAAGAGGGACTTGGCATCTGCATTGACAGCATATGAAGCTTCCAAGAAGAACTTGAGTGGTCCGAATATGTATCTATACCGTGCAGTAATTGACGCTTGTGGTCTCTGTGATGACTACATGAAATCTAGAAATATTTACCAGGTAATTTTGCTCACCTGCCTTCTGAAATTCTATGGAATTTTCTTGTTAGGTGTTTCATTTGGTTGTGTTTTCTACCTTAAGGCCAACAGAAAGATTCTGACCATCCTCCACCCGTATTGCTGCTAATGCAATAGTTTATGTTACTCGTATTTGGTGTGAGTGTCGAATATTGGTATGCGTCCAATATGAGTATGTTCAAATTTTTTTAAGTTTTTCATGTATTTGAAGGATTCTTGGACGATCATATCTCCATACGCATGTTTGAATATGCATCGGATACGAGTGTCAGACATGAATACTTCAGAAAAAAAAAATGAAGAATCGGAACAACTCAAGTGATAGTAACCGGCTTAATTCAATATGTATGCAGTTTGGACAGTTTGATCATCATCTCATCAGATTTCAATGCCTTTACATGCAATACCATCCCCTGTTTTGTCACATTTCTAACTTTTTGATCTTCCAATGAGATTTGTAGCTTACTTTTTTGCATGAATTTTGCAGAAGGACTTGGTCAATCAAAGAGTCACTCCAAATATATATGTATTTAACAGTCTCATGAATGTCAATGCTCATGATCTGGGATACACATTAGATGTTTACAAGGACATGCAAGTAATGCCCATCTCCTTCTCTTTTCTTCTATGGTGAATCTTTCTGTTTTTCATTTTATTATATTTATTTTCTCCATTATTTCTTTTTTCATGTACAGTACTAAGCATTCTAAGTAAACTCTTAAGAGAGGGTATTTTGAAATTTCCAACTTCTCAGTAATTGACTGGCTGATTTCTCAAAATTCTGATGCTTGATTCGAGTACTTCTCAATGTCATTTGTTTTACAGAAGATACATATAAATATAAATTTTAATGGAAAGTAGGGATGTCTAAAGTCTTGTATTTCTGATATATGTTGGTCTGACTTTTTATTTTTCTTAAAGTATCTATGACCTATGCTTGTGTCTGAATATATTCAGATATGGATGATCCTTCAAGGACCCTCTAAATATATGGAAAAACTTAAAAAAAAAAAAAAAAATTAACATACCTGTGTAGGATACATACCCATATTCAATGCTCATATTCAAATCCGAACAACATAGTTTTTGGGGATCTAGCATCAAGCTTGTGGTGGAGATAAACTTTTTCCATTTAAACATTCCACAGAATTACAGCACATGAAGCTTTATGCTGCATTCCTGTTAGCAAGATAATGTATTAAATTGTGTTTCTTTGTTCAGAATCTTGGTGTCACAGCAGATATGGCATCTTATAACATTCTTTTAAAGGCGTGCTGTCTTGCTCACAGAGTTGATTTGGCCCAAGACATTTACAATGAAGTAAAGCATCTGGAGTCAACAGGAGTGTTGAAGTTGGATGTCTATACTTACTGCACGATCATTAAGGTATTTCTCATCGCACCTATGTTGCATGGACTCTTCATTTTCTTTAAATTATCTGTGTTTGACACGTATTGAGACATGGGTATGGGGTATGATCTTCCAAATATATGGAAAAACTTAAAAAAAAAAATTAAATATACCCGTGCCGAACACATACCTGTATCCAATATTCACCCCTGAGTTCGGGTAACATTGCGCTGCACTGTACAAGAAACAATTTCAATTTCCATAACCTGTTCAATGAACGCTTTATGATATATGCTTCTCTTAATAATGTATGCATAAAACTTTTTAGGCCTTCACAGATGCAAGGTTATGGCAGATGGCACTGAAAATTAAAGAAGATATGCTATCAGCTGGGGTTGCCCCTAACATGGTTACATGGTCATCATTGATCAATGCATGCAGCAATGCAGGTCTGGTTGTGCAAGCATTTCAATTATTCGAAGAGATGATTCTCACTGGATGTGAACCTAATTCACAATGTTGCAACATTCTTCTACATGCTTGCGTTGAAGCTAGCCAGTATGACCGGGCTTTTCGACTTTTCAGCTTCTGGACCGGAGGCCAGGAGGGCAACATAGATAGTATATTAAGTACAAAGCAACTAAACAACAGAACTTCTGTTCCTACTGCATTGAACCACGAAGCTAATTCAAATCATCCAAGTTTTGTGAAGAAGTTTTCTTTCACACCTACTACAGCAACGTATAATATTTTAATGAAGGCCTGTGGTACCGACTACTATCGTGCGAAAGCTTTAATGGATGAGATGAAGTCTCTTGGCCTTTCACCTAATCATTTAAGCTGGTCAATTTTGATCGATATACGTGGAGGTTCAGGCAATGTAGAAGGTGCAATTCAGGTTACATATCCTTTTCATATAGGAATTTATCTTATTTTGCTCTTCCATTTTATGTTTGTTTCTCAAACATTAGTACATTATTGCTTCAGGTGTGTCTTGTAGGATCCAGACAAAACTTTGTAGATTTGTAGTTTGTCAGGCCACAATTACTTGAGCATTGGTTAATGGCTTTGGCTTAAATTCCATTCTGTTCTCAAATGGCTCAAATTTTACCTAGTAATAAATATGTTGGCAACAATTATACTTAAAATACATCAGCGTCCATCCATGTAGCTGTATTTTCCTTTTTTTTTTTTTTTTTCCCTTCCTGGGGTTGGCCCCAGTCCAGTATTTTCTGTAGGCAAAAATTCTATGCAACTACTTGCTTTCTCCGACGATGATTATTTTTTTTCTTTTCAGTGCAGATCTTGAAATCTATGCATGTGACGGGAATTAAACCCGATGTTGTTGCATACACAACGGCAATCAAGGTGCAAAGCTTTTGCAATTGTAATAAACTTATTTGTTCTATAATTGCTGCCCCAGATACTTTGGATGCTTTTTTCGGTTACATAAACTCAAATTGGTTGGTGTTGAATGTTGATACGTCATCCTATGTTGCATCATAGGTTTGTGTGGGAAGCAAAAGGCTGAAGTTAGCTTTTTCATTATTTGAAGAAATGAAGAGATATAGTGTGCATCCTAATTTGGTAAGTGATTTGAAAATTATGCCCTTCTGTTCTTCAGTGTTTACAAATTAAAAACATTGAAAGCATGCCTAAGTGCGAATCTGGCTAAGTATGGACATAAGAGTTCACCTTGTATATCACTGTAAAGGGCTGCATCGAAGAAGATTTCAGCAAAATGCCAGAATTCTTTTTTCATGTTTCAAGCACTAAAACCATTCTTTTATGATGCTAAATAAAGAAACATGGGAATAGGCAGTTTTGGATTATTTGTAATACAGTTTTTACAGGTAACGTATAACACACTTTTAAGAGCCCGAAGCAAATACGGGTCTTTGCACGAAGTACAGCAGTGCCTGGCTATATATCAGGATATGCGGAAAGCAGGGTATGTTAAGCATTTTCTGTAAACCTGTTTGTTGTACTCAGGTGTGTGGGATCCAGACAGGCATGTTAAATTTTTTTTCCAAGATTTTCATGTATTATACCCATGCCCTGATATGCATCGAACATGGATGTTGAACATAAATACTTCGAGAAAAATGGAGGTTCGGAGCAACAGGGTACTTGATTCATTAGCACTATTCATTGTTGCTATGCCAATATAGCTATGCAAACCAACTATGTTGCTCCTATTTTTCTTGAAATACTCATGTCCAACATATATTCAAACATGGGTACGGGAATATGATTCTCTAAGAACCCTTCAAATACATGAAAATCTTAAAAAAATTAAGCATACATATGTGCGACACACCTATGTCCAAGTAACATAGCAAACCAATGATAAGAGTCAGTCTTTAAGGGGTATCCACTGCAGGTACAAATCCAATGATTTTTATCTCAAGGAACTCATTGAAGAATGGTGTGAAGGAGTAATAAAAGGAAATAACCGGAAACAAGAAGGGTTAAGTTCCTGCAAAAGAACTGACCCGGAGAGACCTCACAGTCTACTGCTTGAAAAGGTTGCAGTGCACCTACAGATGAGTACGGTAGAAAGCCCAGCAATTGACCTTCGCGGGCTTACAAAGGTATGATTGATCCTTGCTAATGCAAACTGAAGCATCATTGATGTAGATTTTTTTAAAATAGAAATAATATCATATTGGTCCCCATGCGTCAAGAAATTCTTTAATGTGGTACTTTTACTTTTAAAATGAGCAATGTTGTATCTATATCATCCTTCGCGGGCTTACAAAAGTACGATTGTGCATGTTAGAAGTAGAGGTACCTCATTAAAAAAGTTCTTAAGGTATAAAACCAAATACAACATTATGCCTTTTCTATATAAATTGCTTGCTTGATTGAAATAATAGTTTTATTATACAGTTTAGAGGCCCTGAATCTTCAAGGTGATCTTTTTAATGAGTTTGTATGCTCCTGAGATCTGATCTCTCATAAGATTTTGTGTATCTACTGACAGGTTGAAGCTCGTATAGTTGTTCTTGCTGTTTTGCGAATGATCAAAGAGAACTATGTCCAAGGTACAAAACATCTTCACTAACTTGCTTTCACCAATGGTTAAAATATTACATATCTTTTCTATCAGCTAGGTTAACACCACAAATATTAATGCATCTGACATCTAAACTTTGTGATAAGTTGAATCACATAAAGCTAAATCCACAATTAAGATCGTATTTCGAAGTCATATATTGATTGTTTCACTAAATTTCTATTGCAGGACATTCTGTAAAAGATGATATGTTGATAATCTTAGGAATCGGTGAAAGGCATGAGGATGCAGCCAAGGTGATATCTGGGGTGAAACATGCAGTAATGAAGCTTCTACAGAGTGAATTGGGGCTTGAAGTTCTATTGGTTGAACCTCAAGTTAAAAAGGATAGATGGGTAGATTTGCAGACTCCTATTGATGCAAATACAGTTTTATTAGAAATAGATGGAAAGAACAGTTTATCATCAAAGCCCTTATCTTCTACCAGGAGACCAGTGGTTCTGCAAAGGTTAACTGTTACAAGGAAATCATTGAATCAATGGCTCCAGAGAAGGGCAGATGTTATTAGAAAGTGATATGATTATGTATTAACCTCAATTTTTTGCATTATTTTTTATACAATAATTTTTTAAATAGATATAAAAGAGAATAAGAGAGGGTAACTTTGTAAATGCTAAGATTAGAGTCGAGGCCAACCATGTAGAAGTTGTACGACCACATTTAACTCAAAATGTAATGAAATAAAAAGAGGTTATTTCATTTGTTCCTACTTCCTACAGACTACTCTATTTCTCATGTATGTATCAGTTCAGTTGTATATTTTCTTCCTCCCAAGCTTTACACACGCCAAAAAAAAAAAAAAGATTTTACTAAGCATTTTCTACCATATTAACAACTGTCTTCTTGAGAAAGATAACTGAGAAACAAAACAAGTTGTATCAAACAGGACATTGATACTTGCTGCGGTTTAACCTATAGTCCTAAACCTAAAATGTAGAGTGATTAAGGCTTTCAAATGCATATCATTTCTTACAAACTGTAAGCTTTTCCTGCATATAGAAATTGTGAATACTACTAATCCACACAAATTGACGAACAATTGAAAGTAAAACATCGTTAACACATTAAATCCAAAGATTGCTATCATTAAGGGGGTAAACATTAAGCAAATTTGCAAGTTCTCC
This sequence comes from Adansonia grandidieri, assembly GCA_038382065.1. Taxonomy (NCBI): domain Eukaryota; kingdom Viridiplantae; phylum Streptophyta; class Magnoliopsida; order Malvales; family Malvaceae; genus Adansonia; species Adansonia grandidieri. The sequence continues at coordinate 13,050,675 of JBBYHK010000023.1, read as the reverse complement.
TACATAAACATTAAACAACAAATTCCACATTCTTACACTCACTTCTCAAAGCCTCAAAGCCAGTCCTGCTGCTGCAACTTCAATGGTAAATAAACCTCGGACAAGTACTGAAACCCAAACGAACTCAATGCCTGAATCTCCGCCTTCTGCTTAGTCTTCACCATCAAATTCAATTCCTCAACCCAACCAGGGTTCTTCTTCACAAAATCCTCCTCCAGTAAATCTTTCCCAGTCTTAATATCCTGTTCTGTCATTGGCAACCTACACTGCTCCGGTATCTTATACTTATCCAAATCACTTGGCCTAATCCCCAACCACTTGATATCTGGGGTAGTCAAATTCGCACTGTCATAAGACATGTTCTTCGATCCACACCCGTACACAGACAATATTTTTAATCCATAAGGATCACTATCCACCAATGCCAACACCGGAAGCTTCAACTCCGTCTTCATTTTCCTCAAAAACAACCTTGTTGCCACATCTGGCTGCCCTTTTGCGGTAACAATTATACAAGGAAACCGATTGTAAAACCTATCTTCAGCTAATCTAATATAGGCTGCATCTTTTTCCACCAACAGAATGAACAATGCATCGCTTTGCATATCTCCAACTCGATCAATGTTTGGAGGAATTGCTTTTCCTCCCATTCCCATTTTAGTACAATCAATCATATCTCCGTTGTCGCTAAAGATAAGTCTTCCAACGACCACTCCTTTTTCCGCAGCGATTACGTTGAGACTGGACCGAGTGCAGCCGAGCATACAGGAAACGTCGTCTAGAACGGCATCGGATTGAATCTGGTCTTGGAAGAGTTTAACGTCTGTGTAAAAAAGGTCACGCTTGGTGACGTGGATGTTTTTGAGACAGAGTTGGTGGATTAAAGAGAGGATTTTGGCGGTTATTGTGGTTTTGCGTACGGAGGAGATGTGGGAGAAAGGGCGGACGGTGGATTTGTCTTTTAAGACGATGCGGTCAAGCTCAGGGACGTAGAGTTGGTTGGAGGCAGAGCGGGAAGGGACGGTGAAGGAGAAGCCTTGGCCGGAGAGGATTTGGTGGGTGAGCTGGAGAACGAGGGATTCGATGGCGGATTGCACAGAGGAGAGCGAAAGGTCGGATACTTCCCGACACGTGGAGGAGAGGGAGAGGTCGGCTAGGGTTAAGGTTTTCGAAGTGGAAGAGGAAGAAGAAGAGGTGACGGATTTGAGTATTTGGAGAATCTGGTCATCGGATTTGAGAAGGTGCTTGAAAGGCTGGGATGCTGAATCCGAGTCAGAGTCGGCTCGGCGGCGCTTCTTCCTGTCCGCCATGGAGATGGAATGTGGAGGGAAGATGATCTCAACTAAAAGGCGGGAAATTGGGAAATGACGAAATGCAAGAGTTAGGGCTTCGGAGTTGCGACTGAAAGCACATGCAGTCGAGACTTGTGAATATGGGTGTTTGCCAAACGTTGTCGTTCCATCTTAGAAGAAAAAGTTCATATTCGAACCGCCCCTGATAAACTATTTTACGGCCCTTTGAAGTCCGTTAATATATTCAAGCATCGGGTTATTTATTTAGTTTAATAAATTTAATTTATATTATTTTATAAATAACTTGATAAATTAATTAAAATTTTTTGGATTATTATTTCATAATTTTTTTAAAAAGATTGTAATGCAAAAATAAAAAAATATATAAATATTAAAATTTATATCTAAACTTATTAAATGTGATTTTGAGATTATATTAATTAATTGGGTTCAACTACAAATTAATCACTTCATAAATAAGAAGATATGGAAATAAATGCAAAAAGGTATAGAATCAAATGATTTATTTGGTAACTTATATTTTAAGTCACTAAATTTTTAATTTTATTCAATTATATCTTTAAATTTTTATTATTAATAAATTAGCTTATGCTAATTTTGCTAAATAATTGTACTTGAAAAGTTGACTTAGCTTACATAAATAACTTATTTTTTATATTTTATCAAGAGCATATTTGATAAATATACATATTTATGCATGTCGAATCAATGTTTAGTTAATAATATTTAATAAAATTAACATAAATAATTTAATTTATTAATAATAAAAATTTAATTATATAATTTAATAAAATTAAAAGTTAATGACCAGAAAGTTGAAAATATTCGAAATACATCCGAGGAAGGCAAGAATCTCTGCAGTATCCCATCCAAATACCTTTCGTTTTCTAGTAACGTATGCTAAAGGGAGAGGAGTTAGAAAGATTCAAGTAAAAATTTTATACTTCATCCCAAAGCTAACAATTTTTGCAATGTACCTGTTGTCTTATGCTAGAAGACTAGCTTGCAGATCTCAGAAATGATTCATAAAAAGCGTAAATTGTAATGAAATATTTGACACGAAAAAGAAATATAATATTATATAAATATACAAATATTTTAAAATTTATATAATTTAATATCGTGTTCGTATGATGCTACGGATATATATATATGATTTCATATGAGATTAATTGAAATTTTAGCTTTTAAGTCTTGCAAGTTTTTAAATTTTAAATTGGGTATAGATTTTTGCATATAAAAGTAAAGGCAATGGTATTATAAACGTTTAAAAAAATTTTAATTTTTAAATTTAAATTAATCAAATTATCATTTCGATGTTCTTAAAACAAATAGCGAAAAGGACTGAATCACTTGTATGGTATTTTTCACGGAAATTAAAATGGTTTGCAAAAAACCATCTGCTTTTGCAACACTGTAATTTTAGGGATTAAAACAGAATTTAAAGTTGTATAATTTTTTTTTTAATTTTGAATAGTCTGATTACAAAAAAATTTATTAAATAAATTTAAATAAATAAAATAAATAAGAGAAGTTGAGAGATAAAAGTTTTAAGTTAGACCCTCTAATCTGCCAAATTATAGAAGAAGCATTTCTAAACTATGAAATTAAAAAATGCATCAAAAATACTTTTAAAAGATTGCATCGAGCAATTAAAAGAATGAGATAATACAAAAGGATAGAGCGCAAGGCTGGCTTTCTCCCTCTACTTTTCTCTCCGTTTACTTCATTCCTTTTCTATTTTTTCTTTTTCAAATTACTTTCACGTCTCCCAAAACTTCCAAATATACCATGAAAATTGATCAGACCAACCATTATGGTAAGAGGCAAATTATCAGCATGGAATCTATAATTCATTGCTTATTAAACAAGAGATGTTGCTTACCTTAAACAAATAGAGTGTCTTAAAATATGCCCCTCTTTTCCCCCAAGCATAGGGATTATAATTACACGTCTCCTTAAGGTCAATAATTTCCTACATGATAAAGGTCTTGAAGGAAATGCTACATATGAACCTTGCAATGCAATAAAAATGGTCAGAGCACGTGCAAACTTTCAGGTAAATGCCAAAAGAAAATTGTGATCTCTAGATTAGTGGATGAGATACCAAATAAGACTCTTCCTCAAATAGTCTCTTCTATCCGATGCTACTGTCAGCTATTGTCATCCTTGATCCTTCCTCTTGTAGCCTCAAAATCCATTGAAAAAGTTTCTCCTACAAAGAAGAAAAGAAAAAAACGGAAGGATTTATACAATAGAAGCAATACTCAAGGCCAACCAGGGAAAGGTATGAAAACACAATTATTATACAACTGAAATATGAAACCCAAACGAATATCTGAAACAATGTTTAAAAATGGAGGGCTGCAATCAGAGGGAAAGCATTTCAGTGGAGAACATACCGTAGGTTGAAATTATCTAGAACAAACACTCTTGTTGATTTTAAAATTTAGTGCAAGAATAAGCAAAAATACAGGAACAATGGAATATGAGCAAGCAT
>JBBYHK010000023.1:13020800-13046762 GCA_038382065.1 Adansonia grandidieri | reverse complement strand
CTCTATCATATACTTTCTTTAAGGGCTTAATCTCTCCTTAATATAGGCTTGAGCTTTTGGGGCAATCTTTCTATGATGTAATTATCTTTGTAAACCACATGCGACTATTTTATCTTATTTTGTCATCAGCTTCTGGAAACCTAAAAAAGTGCTCTAAAGTAAAAGGACAGTAAAAATTTAAATCATAATAATTTGCTAAAAATGAGAAAATGAATAAAATGCATCGTCAGTTATAACTTAATTTATTTGTTTATATAAAACTAAAACTGCACATTTTGTCATTCAAAATAATTATGTTATTCTTAATTCTTCAAAATTATTATGTAGTTCTATTCCAAATGCCCTTGTTAAAACAATGACAACAATGAAAGGGAAACCAAAAGAGATATTTGGAGCAATTGACCACTTGAAGTAGGATATTCACGTACAAAGAAACTTGCAGCTACTGTCATATAGAAGTAAGTAAAAGTTCCCTCCTGCAAAAAAAAAAAAAAAAAAAAGTCAGTTCATTTACTTCTTACTGCCTTTTGCTTAAACTATTTTTGTATATATTTTTTTCGTTTATGAATATCGTTTTAATTATTGATAATAACAATAATGATACCAATTAGTTGAGAATAGTGTTCTTGATATACCCATCTGCATAAAAAGGCTACAGCTCAACAATAACATTGCAAAGTTCATGTGTTCTAAAGGACAAAACCCTCCCACCAAAACCGACTTAAAAGCTGCATAGGGATTACGATGATAAGTATCTTATTATCAAGACAAATTTATCAATATAATAAACGTATTGGTCACCTAAAAATGAATCTTTCAAAGTAGGCTTGCCGCATGAATAGAAAGAAAAAAATAAATAAATAAGCTTGAATGTAGCATTTTAAATGCATATAACTGAATTTGTAAAGACCAATAGCTTTTTTGACTAAAACGAAAAACTTGTCTGCCAAAACCTGTATATCTCCTATTTTAAACTACAAATATTTAATTAATAGAGATAAATCACATAGACGTAAAACAAAGTAACTTGGGTCATGATATGAAAGTAAATACTGCACTACATTGGATCTTGCAATCATTTGTAGACCAAGGTAGTCACAAATTTGCAGGTGATGCAGACGATTTTCCCAAGCTTCATTGATAAGCTCTTTTCATATGAAGACTGTAGTTGTCTTTTTAGGTTTCTAATTCTTCATGGTTTTTAGAGTTCAGTTTTACTAAATCAAGAAAAAAAAAAAGTTGACAAATTAAACACTATTTTAAAGATTCGATAAAAAAATAAACTTTAAAATTTTATTGCCTTCTGAATCATAGATAGAATTTCAGCAGGATGCCTAATATATCATCATATTACTAATAAATCATCAAAATGTCAAATAGGAGAACTAATTCCAAACAGTTAAAATTATTTTAAAGAATCAAACATGGATCAAATATCAAATTAAAGCTTACTCTAAAAATTTCAATAGCATAAATTTGTAGAAGAAAAGTACAAACCCTCAAAACTCAACCCCATTTTCATATAAACATTGAACATTACCAACCCTAAGCAGCTGGTAGACATTTATCTGCGTTGGTAGGTCGAGTTTTGATCTTTCTATTTACTAATACCTCTATTTTTTTCCAAATTTTTTTCCTTTATCGCGAAGCCTGAGACACCCAAAAGTCTGAGCCACTAGCTGTTTGCTTTCTCTCTCTCTCTCTCTCTCTCTCTCCTTATCCCTTGATGATCTATTATTTCTTCTCATAGGCAGTCGTTTGATCTGTCATTTTTTTAATCCACCAAATATCACCAATTTTCATCATATCAGTACCCGCTTTATCTCTTTCCTTTCTCCCATAATAATATCTCTACTCCTCCTGGGTAACATTTGATCACTTCTTTCTTTTTCTTTTCTTTTTCTCTAATTTCTCAATAAATCTTACCAATTCCATCGCCATCAGTACTTGCTTTACTCTCTACCTGTCCCTCACCATCTCTTCGTTTCTTCCGTCAGCATATTTATCTAATTTTCAATTTCTTGCATGACAGTCTTCCAATATTGCTTTAACGAAAATAACATTATAAATTAAAAAAAAAACCTTTACTGTTATATATTATACCAAATTTATATAAATATAAAATATTATAATATAATAGAATAAATATAAAATAGATACGTAGATTGTCCGTTCTAATCATTAAAAGCTTCTAAGTATACGGGAAAAAAAAAAGCTTCAAAGTATAGCTGGTAGCCTTAAATGTACAAACTGTAATCACTGGGGGGAGAAAAGTTGCATATTAAACTGTAACCGTTGGAATTTTTTTGTGGTAGATGGCACCAACACGTGGCAAGAGATTACCGATTACCATTTATATGCCACATCAGCGAAAGTGCAAGCTTTTTTTTAAACATTCTCGAAATTGGAAAATTAGGGTTTCGCGGACGAGAAACAGTAGTCTGTCTAAAGTCTAAACCCAGCTCGCGAGCTCAGTGAACCTCTCGCACTCTGCTCCATTCGATGGCGGCTATCACTCGCTTCTCTGAACCCTCGGCTTTCTGTCACATAAGGAGATGCTTATATTCTGCTTCGGCCGCCGCTGCCGAATCCAATTCACACGTGACCTCTCCGTTCGGAAACTACAGGATCACGCGCCGAGATCCGAGCGAGAGGAACGTGCAATGGGTGTTTCTTGGATCTCCAGGCGTCGGTAAAGGAACCTACGCCAGCCGCCTCTCGAATCTACTCGGCGTCCCTCATATCGCCACCGGCGATCTAGTCCGCGAAGAACTCGCCTCCTCTGGACCAATCTCCAAGCAAGTTCGTATCTTTTCCCTTTCTTATTAACTTCCTCGATCTGTTTAAAATCCGTTCTTTATGTAATTGTCCCCCTGAGATCTGTCAATTCCCATACGAATTTATGAAATTAATGAGTGAATTTTAAGAGTTTGTTATGGTATTTGTTTCCTGATAAAATTGTTACTTCACTGCTTGGCTACAGTTAGCGGAAATTGTGAACCAAGGAAAATTGGTTTCGGATGAACTTATAATAAGTTTATTATCAAAACGACTTGAAGCTGCCGAAGCTAAAGGTGAATCAGGATTTATTCTTGATGGTTTTCCTCGAACTATAAATCAAGCGGTAAGAATTTAAATTCTACTAGTTTGTCCCGATTTCTATTTGTGAGCTCAATCTTAGCTGCCTTGAATAATTTATGCTTTTTAGGAAATATTGGAAGGTGTAACAGACATCGATTTAGTGGTGAATTTGAGGCTTCCGGAGAGTGTCTTGATTGAGAAATGTCTTGGTAGAAGAATTTGCGGTCAGTGCGGGAAAAATTTCAATGTGGCTTCAATCAATATGAAGGATCAGAACGGAAGCCCTGGAATTAGTATGGCTCCTCTTCTTCCTCCCTCAAGTTGTATGTCAAAGCTTGTAACTAGATCAGATGACACGGAAGAAGTGGTGAAAGAGAGACTCCGAATATACAATGAAAAGGTATCGGTTCTTTTCTATTCCTGCTTCATGTAAATGTTAATCGAATGAAAGAAGTTTCTTGAAACGTACATGCCAAATGATATAGCTAGAACTTAGAATGAGATTCTTGTTCTCCTACAATCCTGGAAATTTGCTTTTGCTATGTGTAACACCTCCACAGCAGTAGAATTGCAAATTCTTTTCTGGTAAATTTTTATCAGCTCTTTATTTATTTGTGAAGAAGTTAAATTAAGGCTTAAATATAAACAAGCTTCTAAACTAAGACTAGATAATCATCGAAGCCTTAATCATTTGATTGCAATAAATTAAGTCCTTAAATGCATGTTTTCACCTTATTGAGCCCTTAATTGGATGAAAATTGGTGGAAGGCATCATCAATTTTCGTCCAATTGATGGCTCAATTGGGTGAAAATAGATGTTTGAGGGCTCAAATAGATGATAATAAATGTTTGAGGTGTCAATTAATTGCAATTAAATGATATGGATTTGGATGATTATTTAATTTAGTTCAGGGGTTCTTTTTATGCTCATGCCTTAAATTAACCTTTGTTTTGGTGATAGGGTGGGAATCTACTTGCTCATATGGTGTGCATATAATGAAAATTTGTATTTTCAGATTCTCTTGCCGCTAATTTACTTTCTTCTTTCACTACTAACCATGAGATGGTATTCAATTGTGTTCACAGAGTCAGCCTCTGGAGGACTACTACCGCAATCAAGGAAAGTTGATGGAATTCGATTTGCCAGGAGGCATCCCTGAATCGTGGCCAAAGTTGCTGGAGGCTCTTAACCTTGATGATTTCGATGAAAGGCAGTCTCTTGCCGCATAAAGTATTACAGACTACTGTAGTTTTATAGGTGAGTCTCGTATTCTTTGCATGCTGGAGTAGCATGCTTATCAATTTTGAATTGACAAGAGAAAAGAACTTGCATCTTTTTGCGAATAAATACTTAAAACTATTGCTTAATTGGGCGACTGTATTTTTTTTTGTTTAAAAGGGAACTCTGCTGTATCTTAATTTAAGAGAGATACGAAGGGAGGATTTTGTGACAGATTACATATCCATGAAACAGCTTTCTGAAATAATAATTCAAAATTGGCAAGATCATTGTGTAGAACTGTTGTTACCATAGTATTTTCTTGCTGCAAATTACCGTTGTGGTCAAAACTGCAACCTAAATTGATTAATTCTTAACCTATTATCTCTTATAATTAGCAAGCCAAAATGTGACAAAGACTGTTCAGGTTTATGGTTGGTTAATTTATTGTTGTATTTGCATGATAATTTAACCCTCTGAACTCTTGACTTGCCAATTTTACAACCTTGCAGCTGGCCGAGCTGGCTGGCTTTAGTATAGCCAGGCAGTAAGTTATCACAGCTGCATAAATGAAACCGGGGCGCCTAACCAGCTCTTTACTGCAAGCGTTTCAGCAGTCCAAGATAGATTGTCCCAAACATATACTACAAGAAGAAATGAAATAAATTTGAATTTAATTCAATTGATTTATGTAATTATTTTTAAATAATAAAATTTAATAAATATAAAGTTTAAATTTTGTCTTTTATAATTTCTTTTTAGGTTTTTTTATCTTAAATTTACGATATTTTAGTATAAAAAAATGCACTCAAACGCGAGGTCAAAGCTATCATTTATAGCTTTTAAACCCAGGTTCGGGCGGCTGTGGCTTTTCATAAAATATGGTCTCGTATCTCTTATGCCTTTGGGTACAAAATGGGGCAAACTACCAAAAAAGCGAGGCCCAATTCCTATAACTGTTGTAAAAGCCTCTCCCACGGCATCTGCTTTCGTAATCGACACGAGCGCTGGCGCTGACCAGTTTCAACTTTGGATGGGTGGGATAGAAGCTAACCGAATCCGCTGAGTGAACTGAAAGGTAAAATGCTACCTAATCAAACGGATGGGATTTTGTCATATCTATTAGTGGGAGAGCAGACAACGGACGAATCTTAGACCGTGCGGACAGTACGAGGATACCTGTAAAGTAGCACTAGAGGCCATACAGAGGGCTCATGTTCGACGAATAACACCCACAAAAAAAAAAAAAAAAAAAGATTGTCAGATGTATTGTTGCTGTCCAAAGCCAATCCATAATTTAGGTCCTGCGTTGCCTTAAAACTTCTAATAAAATAGATTGATAAGCTTTTCTTTTGGGTGCAACATATTTGGCAAGCTGAATAAATAATAATAAATGCCACATGCCAACCGGCTAGCTAACTACCTGGAATGTTTCAAAGTGCATAGTTATTTTTGAAAAAAAATATCTTAAAGATGCTTACTGTTAAAATGATATTTATAAAAATATAAATGCATATATATGGTTAATTTATTATTTTTTGAATTTTAATAAAAATGATATATTTAATACAAAAAAATAAAATGATAATTAATATTTAATAATTTTTAACATGAGACTGTAGGCATTTATTAATTGGATCCATCTTTTAACCATGAGAAGATGAAATGAGTACATCTTTAATTTGTTTGTTTATTTTTTTAAAAAAATAATGAAACCTAGCTCTCTATAATAATAGTAAATTTTATACTTAATAAGACCTGTCATTGTTTAATTATATATATAAGCAAAAAAAAAATAAAAAATGAAAATTACATATTTTTTCATAGTCATGCCACTATTTTTTTATTACTTGAGGAGAATAAGAAAGGGGGTTTATCTTCTTGCCTTCTTCTTCTTCTTCAAAATCTTAATTATTGCAAATTATTGTGAAATTTGTCCATGAAGCATCGGCGTCGGGGGAGTCGCAACCTTCGTCGATACCTATCGACACGTTGTTAGAAAAACTAGAGTGGGAGAACAAGAACACCACTATCCAAATAATTAAACTAAAATCCAAGATTAGATCATTTCGTCGTCCTATGTTATTTTATCAACTATATATGATTTTGAAGGACAAGATTATATATATATATATATATAGGGTTTTGTTAGTAAGTGTTTTTAGAGTATATATTCTTTAAAATTAATATATTATTTATAATGGTACTAATATTGTATTAACTGTCATAGTTAGCAATTTTTCATCGTTTTTAAAATATAGAGTAAAAATATTATATATATTTTTACAGAAAAGTTGCTTCTATCTCTTACTATGTTACCAGTACTTTAGGATGATAGACGAATATAGATACGTACCAGATACAATTATACTTAATTTTTTTTAAATTTTTCACATATTTAAAGTATTATTTTTTACACTCATTCTTCAATATCTATTCGACACAAATATTAAATTTGAATATTTAAAATAAAAAAATAAAAATGGACAACAGAAATCTAATACTATTTTGAAGAGGCACAATCAATTTTTACTACTTTTCTCTATGTTAAGTTTATATTTAACGATTTAAGAATTGAATAATTTTCTTAATTTACTTAACAGCATATATATATATATCTTGTATAAATATATATAAGTCAAGGCTTTTGGCATAAAAGGCAATTGTATGACATGATGGCCTATCTTTTTGACAAATAAACTATCTTAAATAATTAACATAAATAATACATTTAATTACTTTAAATTTGATTTGATTTAAATTTTAATATAATTACAATGAATCATGCATTTTAATTATTTCATATATATAGTATCACAAATATAAATTTGTGTTCACAGATTAATTTTATTTTTGAAGATTTACATTGAAAGCATTTTATTTTATTTATTAATGTTTTTACCTTTCTCCAATTTTTTAATCAATGTTTAATTATCTTTCTCCAATATTTTTTAAAAAATTAATTTGATTTTGCTGCATTTCTTTTCGTTTTGAGAGTTTAGTTATATAATTTCTTGAACAATTATATATATATATATATATCCACCGAATTTAAATAGTTTAAGAAAGCAAAAATTTTTAAAATATTATAAAATTGATTATTACTTTGTATTTAAAAAATTATAAAATATTAATAAATGACATTATGTCAATTCTTTTTTATAGTTTATAAATTAAATATTTTCATTGAATTATGCACGAGTTGAAAATTAATAGTAATTAAATTAGAGTTACTGAGAAAATAACTCTTCCCATAAATCCAACATTTAAGTATTTAAGACATTCTTAATCCCGTGGAACGTCGTACCGAACGCCCACCCAGATTTTTTTCCATGTTTTAGTCCAAGTTATGCTTTTGTCATTTTTGTAATAACAAGGTTAACATAGTCATTTCCTATAACAACTTAACGACGTCACGGCCGCCCTTTTAATATAAAACACCAATGGATCGTTTGAACCTTGAAAACGAGCGAAGCCTTGACGTCCGTGGAAACGACGGTAAACCCCCGTCTCGATAATCCCACTACCTCCTTCACACGCCACGTGTCGCACACGTGATCTCCAAGATCTTTCAAAGGTGCTTATAGAGACGTTGGAACTATCGGATTTTGATTTTGTACAGCTCAGCGATCCAGCGGCCCCAAAATTTTTAGCCACGTGGAAATATCCTATCCTACGTGGAATTTCCGGAACGTTCCACACCTCCATTTGATCCACGTCAGCAACCTCGGACTCAGCTTGGTACTTAATTAGTTGTCTTCTTCGTTCTCCAGTTTCCAGAACAGAAGGTCGGCGAAATCTGTCCCTCCAGACTCACTCTGTTCCTCAGGCAGTTAATTTTTTAAAAATAAATAAATTTTAACTCGCAATAAATTCAGGAACTCATTTTAATGTAAAAGTTAGGCTTTGAAATTGATTTTTTTGGCTTGATTTTTGCGTAATGTTATTTTTAAATTCAAATATGTTCTCGATCGAGCTCAACAATGGAGGTTAGTTGAAGCTTTGGCGAGTATTTCTTCATTTCTAGCACCCGTAAGTTCTTTAGTTTGATATGAAATTTGAATAATTTCTTTTATTGAATTCAAGTACTTTTTTCTCCGTAGATTTCAAATTCACCTTTTTTTTTGGAAAAGCTGAGAAATAATGTTGTAGACTATTCAAATATTTAAATTTAATAGGTCTAATAATTCTTTAGATCTTTTGATTAGGTTTGGTTAGTAGTAGAAAAGCTTTGCTTTAATTTTAAGAGCAGATTTTTTGGTGCTTGATATTAGAGTTTTGGCCTTGAAGTCTTTAAGTTTTATTTGATTTTGATAATTTGAAATTAACTTGTGGTTACATGTTTATGTGTAAAATTAAGCTTGTTTTGTAGCACAGTGAGTTTGTTCCTTAAAATGAGGAAATATATTCGAGAGGTTTGCTTGATTGAACTTAATGGTTAGATTATGGTGGATTACTTTGATAGGTGCTCTGTTTTCTTCTACAGGGTGAAAGCAGCTTAGGGAGTATGGAGTTGGTTACTGAAGATTAAAAAAGGTTAAATCTTTTTGCTTGGTGATTTAGTAACTTTTAGTTATGGATCTCCGTTGTGATTTACTCATGTTTTACGTTAATCTGTTTGTATTTCTAGAGGTTTGGCTTCTTGAAGAGAAAACCATGTGCTATTTATTTTGCTAATTGAAGAAGGATTTTCATTGTTCCAATGTTAGACCATCCTTATTGTTATTTCTGTTCTGGTTTACAGGGAAGTCTCTAGATGAATGTTGATCGTGATGATGGTGAAGGGTTATGAGAACTAATCATCAGCAATATGATGGTAACAAGATAACTACAAATGGAGTTGTGGTTGAGGAACATGTGACGCTGGAAGAAGGTGATCTGAAAGTTACCAAGATTGCACAAAATGTAAAAGATGGTCATGTCAGGGCTTTTCAGGCCCCTGCTGTGGTGCAAATGCCACAGCAATAGCCTCAAAATGCAATGGATTGTTGGGAAAGGTTTCTGCATCTAAGAAGAGTTACTGTTCTGCTTGTGGAAAATGATGGTTCTACTCGTCATCTTGTAGCTGCACTTATGCGCAATTGCTGTTATGAAGGTTAGTGAGTGTCTTTCTAGGATTGTAACACAGAACAAATTTGCTTTCCTCTTTTTTCTGGCTGAAGAGGTGCACAATTGTGCATACATGCCTCAGAATTTTATTATGGAACAACTTTATCAAGGTTTTTGGAGGTTACTCTATAGGATTCTATAAATTATGAAATTTCTCGTACTCGCAACCTTCAGATGTTTCATGTCACACACAAGGGGAGCCGATTTGTCAACTAGATAGATTCGATAGTTAGTTTCTCTAACTACAAGACTTGAAAATATTTACTATTTTTTGTTTTTTTGCCTGTTGAGAGCCAAATTATGCTCAGCCTAGTTCAGCTTCAATAGCACTTACTGCCAAAATTTTTCTTATTGCATTTTGCATTTTGCATTTTGCATTTTATCTATTCATAGCATCATATACTCGAATACTTGGTTAGAATTTAATGATGAAATTTTACGATAACTATTTATCTCGTCAGTTAATTTCACGTTTGATTGTTCTCCTCTTCTTTTCCTTTCGAGAGGCATGTTGCTCCTGTTGGGTGCGCTCTTCCATTCTGGAAAGCTCGAATTGTTGTGAATATATGGGTTCATGTGCCTATGTCAACTGAAACACTAACTTTGTATTCCCAGTTATTGAAGCTGCAAATGGATTACAAGCCTGGAAGATACTTGAAGATTTGACCAATCATATTGATCTTCTATTGACTGAGGTGGTTATCCCTGGCTTACCTGGCATTGTTCTTTTGAGCAAGATTGCGAGCCATAAAACATGTAAAAACATTCCTGTGATCAGCAAGTTGTCCAGTCTATTTTTCATTTTTGTTGATTGTTCTAGCATTTATTTTTCTTGCTTTGACTTTGAAAATTTTCAGGTAGATACTTTTAACGACTAATTTGATGAGATCTGCATGCAGTGATGTCATCTCAGGATTCAATGAATGTAGTCTTTAAGTGTTTGTCAAAAGGTGCTGTTGACTTTTTAGTGAAGCCTACTCGAAAAAAATGAGCTTAAGAACCTTTGGCTGCATGTTGTTGAATTCTACTTCAGATTTAGATTCCCCATGATAAGTAGAGATTGGAAACCTATGTACCAGCCAGCTTTTCTTGTTTTTGCTGCTTCATTTTCAAGAAACTGAAAGGGTACTCGATAGTTTGTTTTCCAATTGTATGAAGAAGGTAATGGTATCAGACTGTTATTCATTGGGAGATCTTCTAGTTATACAACTTTGTTGTCATGTTATTGTACTCCATCCATTCATCTGCAAAGGGGGGAAAAAAAGCAAAAAAGAGAAGGAAAAGAAGAAGAAGAAGCAGAAGAAGGAGAGAGAGAGAGAGAGAGAGAGAGAGAGAGAGAGAGAGAGAGAGAGAGAATTTGATTATATTTTATGTTTGCATAGTTTTCTTTGACAGATGATAAATTTTCTGCTCCCTCAGTCTAGCGGCAGTGGAAGTAAGATTGGAACGCAAACTCAAAAATCTGTGAAATCAAAAAGCATTGAGAAATCTGACGACATTGGCAGCAATGATGAGGATGATAACAGGAGCATCGATCTCAATGTTGGGGATGGCAGTGATGATGGGAGTGGCACTCAGGTATTCTATGTTTGTCCTTAAGTTGCAGAATATTTTTTATGAGGTTAATACCTAGTAGTGAAGTTTAGGTGTTAGAGTGTAGAAAGGTTCCATAGAACTATAATAACAACTTGATTTATTTGCATTAATTTGTGTCATGATGCAGTGAGGGTAGTCTTTTTTCTCTGTATGCATTAATCTATAATTTTTAAAGGTGTTTTGTTTTTTAGTGTAATGGGCTTAAAAATTTTATTCAAGTTTAATAATAGCATGAAAAGTGTTCTGATCTGCCACTATAAGTTCTTGACTAACAATTAAGCTGTGCCTCTGTTAACGTTTACTTGGGAAATAATGTTCATACTCACAAGAAAATAGAACTTTTTAGTCATACTCTTATCAAAATATTCGAGTTCATGGACAAAACAAGCAGCAGAAGTTGACAGCCCCCACCCACTTTCATCCTGGGATCGAGTTGCTGAGTGCCCTGATAGTACGTTTGCCCAAGTTATTCATTCCAATGCAGAAGTCTCTGGGAACATATTTGCGCCAGTGACTACAGCAAGGGAGTGCCAAGAACGAGATGAACAGCATGGTAAACATTTTTAGATGTGTAGCTTGACATGTATCTTGCTAGTCAACATCTTTCATCATTTATTTTTTTAATCCCTTCTATTGCAGATAATGTTGCAATGGGTAAAGACCTGGATATAGGCATGCTGAGAACTGTTGATTTACAACTAAATCGCATAGCTGAGGTCCCATACAACACAGTTGGAACAAAACAAATTAACATGCTTGAAGTGGGTCCCAGTGAATTAAATGAACAGAATGACAAAAGGCAGACTTAAATGGTGAAAGTCCATCCTGCAAACTAAAGTCTGAAGCTGCTAATCAAAATGGCCTCACCTTCAAGACTGCAGATCTTGAGAAGGAAACTATAGAGTATGAGGCATCAGACAGACTTTCCAAGATCTCAGATACCAATGATAAAACCCTCAATGATTCTAAGGCGCTACCATCTATTGAACTTGGGTTGAAGAGACTTAGAGCAGTTAAAGATGCTGGGAATGTGGTTAGGGATGAGCGAAATGTTTTTAGACGTTCAGACTCTTCTGCCTTCTCAAGGTATAAAGGGTACACATTTGAACATCAATTAATTGAATTATAGAGAAGTATTCTTTGAAAGATATTGTTGAATTCTGAATAATTTTGATTGTTATGTCTATATCTTGCAGGTATAATACAGCACCAAATGCAAATAAGGTTCCCATTGTCAATGTTGGAAGCTCATCCACGTTTGATAAGAATTTAGAACTGATAACAAAAGAATCAGTATGTGATGTTCGATCACATTTGGTTAATGGCCATCCCAATCATTGCTCAAATTTTGGTAGCAATAACATTGATATGGGCTCCACGACTAATAATGCTTTCATCAAGCCGGATGTTTTGAAAAATAAGTCAGCTGCATCATCCACTGTCAGATCTTCACATCCATCCTCTACTTTCCAGCCTATGAAAAATAACGTTTTAATTGCTATTAAGAAAGTTGTGTTAGACAGGCCTGATGATGTAAATACTACAGCAGGACTGGCTCAACCTAGAGACCAAGATCTTGAAATGCAACATCCCCAGGACCATTATGATCACCATCACCATCTAGCTCACAGTAGGCAACAGCAGCAACGTCCAGCTGAACATGATGATTTATCTTTTAAAAAAATGGCTGCAGATGCTCCTCATTGTGAGTCATCCAACATGTTGGGTGGGCCTGATGAAGGAAATGCTGGCAGTGTCGATGTAAGTGCCTCAGGTAGTAACCATGGAAGCAATGGGACAAATGGAATTAGCACTGCAGTCAATACTCTAGGGACAAACATAGAAGGTGATAATGGAATAGCTGGGAAAAGTGGAAGTGGTGATGCAAGTGGGAGTGGTAGCAAGGCAGACCCAAGCAAGTCTGCTCATAGGGAAGCTGCATTGACCAAATTTCGTCAGAAGAGGAAAGAGAGGTGCTTCTGGATAAAGGTAACTGACATTGAGTTGTTTAATAATATGGGAGGTAGTCGAAATCTGCCTTTAAAATCTTCAAGCCACTGGCACATGTTATGCCATTTATTTCTGGCATGCATACGTTACATGCTGGTGAATTTTATAGAAGCAACGCAAGATTTTGTTTCCAGTTTGACTTGGGAATTACTATTTTGCTTCCTACCAATTTGGCATGGGAACTGGTTACTCATATATCAGTTTTTGGGAGGCCAATAGTAGACTGCAACATTTTTTTACACTTGGATCTCATTAATTTCAGACTCAAGAGTAACTTTTTCCAGGTTTGGTACCAAAGCAGGAAACGACTAGCAGAACAATGACCCCGCAGCATCCGTGGGCAATTTGTGCGACAAACAGTGAACAAAAATGACCCAGCATCCGAAGACAATTCATGTGACAAAAATAGTGAACAAGAACACAAGCAAAACAAGAGGTAAAAAATTTTAAACCCTCTGACTGGTACTGCAACAAGCTTTGGTCCATTCGCTCTGAGAAGAACTTGGAGTAGGCTGTTTGAGAATGTCTACTTGATGAACTGTATTTTTATTGCAATAGACCGCCAGACTATTTTTCTTCTTTATAATTTATTGTTATGGATTTTAACTTGTGCATTAGGGGAACTGCAGAAGATGGGAGATTTCTAAAACAAGAACCCCCATTTCATTTCGTGTGCTGGATTCTTGAACATCATTGAACAATAGGGTGCCTTGAGAACCTTTTTAACTATATTCATGTTCTATTGGTTAGTTTCTGAAGTTTCTTGATCGATATTTATTTCTGAAAATATCGTTTGGATTGAATTACATTTACTACGGTTTGATTGGGTATTTGAAGACATTGACCCGGAAAATGTGCATGGGAGGTTTGAACACACAAATGAACATTATTAAAGCCCAAAAGGAGTTTGGCCCAGTTTTTCTTCTGAAATAACAACTTTATTCTCGATTGCTTGCTTTGAAGGTTAGGATGAGCATTACCTAAAAAGATGTTTCAATTTTAAATGCTCTTTGATTTTTGGAAAAACGATAATTAATGTAATGACATTATTAAAAAAATGATATATTAAGTAAAAAAAAACTTTTCAGAATAATAAATAATAAGTACTCTTTGTAAATATCGATGAGGCCAGCCTTTAATTTCTCTTATCTGGAAAGGGAACATTTATGATATTTTAGTTGAGTAATTATATACTTGGATTTCTAGGAACCATGACTAGGTCCTGACACTTGATCTTGAAAGTGGAAAGGAAAATTTAGTTGACCAGGTCTTGACATTCATAATCATTTTCTTTTCCTTTTAAGATTTGTACACGATTGGATTCGAGATGAATTTTTTTTTATAACTTGAACTTCAACTCATTTTTTTTTAGCTTCAAAAATAAAATTTTTAACTCGATTTGAGAGAGATTATTATTTAAATAATAAAAAATTTATTTAAAATTAATTATAAAATATATAATTATTAATATAAAAATAATATATTTTAAATAATAAAATGTCGGATCAACTTAGACCGTGAACGCTTATACTTTTATTGCATGCATTCACTTGTGAGTTATGTGGGTATGTGGGTTTGCATTTCGAAGTTTAGATTTATAAAAGGTTTAACTGAATGAAGGAACAAAAGGATATGAAAAAACAAAATATTCCAATGTATTATTAGGTAAAGCTAATAATAAGGGGAAATTATAAAGCAATTATTATTATTATTATTCTTTTAAATTTTCAAAAGGTTTGTTCCATATAAACAAAACTAGGTTAAAATAACATGTGTTTTATCTCACATTTCAAAATTCCCTTAGTTTGAAGGTAAGAAAAAGAAACCCATTTAAAATAAGAATTATTTGATATTTTGTTTTGATTAACAGAAAACAGATAAAGGAAAAAAAAAAAAAAGGGATTATTGATTAGTCATTAGCATTTTCTTTTTCCTAAATATATCAACCTATAACAATTGTTTTTAGCATAATTTAAGAACATTAATTTTACAAGTCATCTTTATCAAGAAATAGTTAAAACTGATTCTAAAAACAAAAGGCATATTTAAATTAAGCCACATTTTAGTTAAAAATAAATACATATAATTGTGAGTAGATGTAGTTGGGTACATTGAACATGCATTCTACCAAAGAAATTAATTTGCTCAGTCTAGAACTAATTTCCTTCTTTTTTTTTTTGATAATTAATGTATACCTAATTTCATATTTATGGATATTGTACACACAATGAAAAAAAGCTGTGAATTTAAGGACTATAAGTAAAAACTCACTAAATGCATAAAGAGAAGGATCCGTTCCAAATTATAAAAATATTTTTTATTTAAATTATATTATAAATATTAATATAAAAATATATTTTAATATTATTCTAAATAATGAGAACGGTTTTTGGGTGGCTTGACTTAAGTTTGGATAAAAAAAAAAAAAATTTAATCTCATCCTTACCTAATCTAAGGCATAAACACTTCAAAGCTAGATTCTTAGATTCGCTTGAGAAGTAATTGTATATTATGTTTATACGATATCCATGTTCATTATTTATCTTTCATTTAAATCATATCATATAATTATATTTTTAAAATAAATTAATCATTTTTTGGGATAAACTTTACTGTGAGAATATTTTGGCTTTTGATGGAATTATCAAACTAGTTTAAAATTCAAGTGTATACATATATGTATAATATTGGTTTTTTTTCATTGGAATTCATGTATGATGTTTTAATATTTCGAAGCCATTGATCTTGCTAACAACGATACTCTTTCAATTTTAAAATGAAATTGTCCAACTTATATAACAAATATTATCCAATATAAATGGATCCGTTTAATACGTTTCCAAGCACCCATTAAGGACCTTAAACTTTCTCTCGGAGGTGGAGTCTTTTTGGTTTACCTTATTCAATAAAGTCTATGATTTGTTTGAAAGATGCTTTAAGATTCAAGTGATTGTAGATGATATAACTAGTAAATATGTTCCTCCTCATGTTAGGAGGAATAACGATTACTTGTTACGAGTGCTGGGACTTTCATTAACATTTTTCAATATATATATTTATATATATATATATATATATATGAATGTATGTCCTAATAATAAAATAATAGTAAAACCAATTTGAAGTACCCTTTTGTACTCAAATTTCATTTTTCAGTACTGAAAATTCGGCAGTTTAGCGAAGACAATTCCATGTAGTAGTAAATTAAATTAATCTATTGTTCTTAACCTTCTTAGGGTTGCAACTGGGAAGAAAATAGTAAATTTCTGAGTTTGTAATTGAATTAATTAAGAGAGAAAAGGAAATAAAAGTCGGTAGTTTTAATTAGAAAAATTGAAAATTTATATATTTATTTTATAATCGTATAAAAAATATTATATATTAATATAATTTTTAATATATTAATAATTTATGTTATATATTTTAATATATTTATATATTTTTATCGTATTTATTATATTTTAATTATTTTTATATTATATTTATATTTATTAATTATAATTTTTATGGATAAAGCACCTTTTTATTTTCCTAGTTTTTAACAAAAGTTGTTTGTCTTTATTCATGAGATATTCTTCCTTAAAGAATAATATCATATTCTTTTGAACTTTGTAACTTTTGACGTGAGTTACAACTGTTTGCCCTTTCATGAGCTCATCACTCACCAAACCCACATGCCACCGCCCCTTCCCACTCTCTAGTCTCAACCAACAATTGGACTAAAATTATTTATGGATTAAATTTTCGATTCGATTATTTTTAATTAAATTTTAAATATATTTTTATT
Organism: Adansonia grandidieri; assembly: GCA_038382065.1. Lineage (NCBI taxonomy): Eukaryota > Viridiplantae > Streptophyta > Magnoliopsida > Malvales > Malvaceae > Adansonia > Adansonia grandidieri. The sequence continues at coordinate 13,029,960 of JBBYHK010000023.1, read as the reverse complement.
AATTTAAATAAGTTTTATTCAAAATAATATTTAATAATTTAAAAATATTTTATATTTAAATTTAATCATAAAATATATAAAGTTTAATTAAAATTTTTTTATTTTTTTATTAATTATAGATAATAAATACGAGTAATTTGAGCCGGATAGATCAAATGGGATTGAATTCAAGTTTGAACAAAAAATTTAAAATTTTTTGAATCACAACTTAGTTCGTGAATACTTCTAATTCGAACCCTAATTTTAACACTAAAAGTACAATAGGAATTTACTTATAAAATAAATTTTAAATTTGTTAGTAGATTTTTGAAAGAAAAAAAAAAAAAAAACTATCACTTTGTATTTGATATTACCCATTTAGGTTTATTTTTCTCCTTTTTCATTTAAAAATGAAAAATATAATCAAATTATGTTGGTTTATTAAATTAGTTAATTTATATATATATTTTTTGAAATATAATTTGTGATATAAATGAAATATATATTTGTATTATTATCAAACTTAATAAAAGTTTGGCACGTGTGAGAGAGAACGCAACTACCAGTCACAACGTAAATTTCGGTTTGAAAGTTAGTCGGCAGCTCCCCCAACTAACATTCCAAACAAGTCTAAACTCTCAACTGCTACGCCAAACACCATTTTAAATATAAATCAAAACAATTTCCAACCACTTGATCTTTCAATATAGTCTGAGGAAATCAATTCTAAATATTATATTTTAAAACATCTTGCAATAATATTGTCAAAGTTATAAAAATAACATTATATATATATATATATATATAGACAGACACAAGATGAGTAATTTTTTATACCAAGAATTAAGTTATTTATATTCACAAAAATAATTACTAAAAAAATGGATAAATATAAATATAGTCGCTTAATTTTAGATATTTTTATTTTGGTTATCCAATTATCAAAAATTACGATTTTATCATTATCATTTATAATTTTTTTTCACTAAGCATATAATTTTACCTTTAAATAAAGAAAACTTTGGTATACTCGTTATTTAGGTGAACAAAAAAAAAGTTATTTTAAGTAGTGGATGGTTTTTTTCAGATGAATATGATTAAAAAAACAAAATTAATTAAACATATTTAAATTTTATGCTAAATAACATTATTTTTTTATAATTTAATTTAAACTTTTATTTTATTTTATTGATTGAATTGATATCACTTGATTCAGTAACATCTACTTCAGTTAGCTCCTTTATTAATAGAATAGACATAATGACAAATTTTTTTTGTTGTTTTTTATTTTTTTCATTAGTGTGAAAAATCTTAGTTCTTTAAGTAATTTTTTTAAAATAAAAGTACCGTACACCGTGATACTTTACAAATTACAATTAGCCTTCATTTAGATGATTGATGAAAGTTTATCAGTTGTGTTGTCGTTTTAGCAACAGACAAGTCATATAGTTAACAGTCTTTTTATGTAACTTGTTTTAAAATTAAACTTAGGAAACCACATTTAAAAAAAATAAATTCAAAATGACAAGTTGTCTATTAACCCTAAACTTGTTTATGAGTCAAGTAAAATTGTAACTTAAAAATCCTTTTTCTTTTGGCCTTGATATTAAAATATTATTTTATATTAATATTTATATATTTTATAATTAAATTTAAATATTTTGCATTTTACATAGTAAGTTAGGCCTAGTCAAGTTGACCTAAATTAAAACCTGATCAAAGGTTCAACCCATGAGTCAAGCCTACTGATCTAGATGAATAACTTGACTTGTAATCTGCTTATCCTAATATGTATATATATATATATATATATATATATATACATACATATATTATATATAGATAGATAGATACGTGTGTGTGTGTGTGAATTTGTTGGCTAAATTCTTCACTTAGAAGCACCTTACTTTATGAATATATTGTCGTATTATGGATTGTTTTGAATTCTCACGTTTGCCGATGGCTGAAATAAAAATATGTAATGTCTTATGTTTTTCTTTAATCATCGTAATTCATAAAATGACAATCTAATTTGCTAACTTACTTTGCCTTGTTTTACGTATAACATGAAATTTTGCTAAAAAAAAAATTGAAAATTTATGTTAAAATAGTTAATTGATGTTTTTTTAAAGCATTGACAACATCAGACATGTTAATCGATTATTAGACATCAATAATTATTATTTGATATAGTGATGGTAGAATTTTTAACTTCACAAGCGGGATTAAAAAACTGTCATATCTCTTTTTTGTATGTCTAAAAAAATAAATCAATGAGGTATATAGTAGCTTCTAATCTCGTTTGTGAGTTAAGAAACTCCACCGTTGGTGTACCAAATAATTTTTTTAAACAATTATAACTAATATATTATCTACATTTTACAAGTAAAAATCTCTTTGTAAAAACTTCCTTTTAATTATTTTTAATTAATATTTAGTACTATATATCTTTCTTTCTTATTATTAAATTTGTTCATGGATTAAATCGTGATTTACTTTTGTTTGATCGGTTTACAAGTTATTTTATTATTTAAAAAAATTAAAATAATTTTAAAAATAATTTTATATTAATATTTATATAATTTATAATTAAATTTTAATAAAAAATAATTTTTATTAAATAAATAATAATTCAAATTGAACCGATTTAAATTGATAATATCTCTATTCACGTATAATTTGAATTATTTGGATCAAGCCTATCACATCGAGCCTATTAGACAACCGACGGTTTACCCACTATTAGCAATTGAATATTTGCCAAACTTTTTGCTTGAAATCAATAACTCTAACAACATTGAAACATTTAACTCTTCAACCAAAGACATTAAAACAGTCAATCCTTTGTTTCATTCATATACCTATATGGTCATGCTTCCTCTGGTGAACACCACTTCACAATGAAAAGACTTTTTTGCCCTTTAATTAATATCTCCATAAAAAAACCATGGGGTAAACAGTCTTTTCAGGAGGCAGGCAGGCGGGCAGCGCCAACAGAGTTGTTTGTGTGTACACGCGCTGTGATGGGGGGAAAGGTGGGACGGAGTTTTCCCATTTTGATTATGAAAATAAAATTGAAAAAGACTAACATCGGACAGTCAAGAATAAAAATAGAGACAGTTAGTTGGCCGTACCATCACTCTCTCAGTCTTTCTCTTCCCTCGTGTACTCCACCAATCCTAGTTTCCGACTCAAATTCCAAATAAGCAAAATTTATGAAATAAATTATATATTTTCTTAATTAACATTATTTAATTATTAATTTATGAAAAAATTTCACTTAATGCATTAATTTAATTGAAATAAAAAAAATTATACCTATTTAAGCATCTGATTATTTATTTAATTAAAAATTTTTAAATTTGATTCAACTTAACCTCATTTATATTATTATTTAAAATAAAAATATTTTTATTTAAATTTAATAATAATATAATTAATAAATTAAAATTTTAAATTAACTTAAACTCTATTCAACTTAATTTAATTAAAAAAAATTCAAAATTTTTGACCTATGATCCAACAATGACCAGACGTAAAAATAATGTAATAAAATTTTATTAATATATACTTTTATATTACAATAACCTTAATAAAAACGCTTTAGTTACTGGGATCTTCTTCTTTTTCTTTTTGTCAACCTCAGCAGCCTTTCCTTTTTTCCTTCTCTGTTTGTTGATCTTTTTTTTTTTCCGGGTCAGAAAACTATGAACTTCCTCAAAATTCTCAGTTTCAGACACTAAGCAGACTTCGAAGATCTAATCTTTTTCCCTTGTCTGAAAATCAACGTGTAACTCTAACAAAACCTGTTCAGATTAAACACTTTTTTTTTGGCCCATCATAGTAAGTTCAAGGACTGACAGAAACGTCATTTCATGTATATGGATTGTAATCATAGCCTGATGTTACATCTGATAACTGGTTAAGATAATCTCGTTATACGAGGTCAAGTTCTTCGTGTTTCAGCTCCGGGTTTTCAGTCATGTTTCTTAATTTTTTATATGAACATTTTTTTTCCTGCTAAGAAGTTTCTGACTAAAATAAAATAATGTTGTTTTTATTTTTCTCATAAAATTCCTTGGTCTATCATGCAGACTGAGCTGAAAAGAGTGAAATTAAATGAGATTTCATGGAAGCAAAAACATGCTGCTAGTTTGTTACTTATCTGCTATTCTGGTCAGTTCTCATTTGCATTAGCTCAATTATTTTTTTATTATTATTATTATTATTATTTTTATGTATTTATATTATCTGTTAGACTTTCAGATTTCCTTTCTTTCTTTCTTTTTTTTTTTTTTTTTTTGGGTTTTCTTTATAAAAATTCTATTTTGGGAGTTTGGTTTTTCTTTGGAAAGGAAGACTTTTTTCCTGCTACAAAGTATCGTTCTCAAATGCTCTTAAAACTATTAATAAAAAAAAAAAACCAAATATTTCCTTTTTTTCCCTTCGTTTTTCTTCAGAATGCTAAATGGGGTAGTTTAATTTTTCTGGAGAAAAAATATGAGTTGACAAGGTTGGTTATTTGATGGATTAAAGACCGGAGTTTCTTCGATATTAAGATGGTGGTTGTTTTATTGTGTTTACTGTAGGTTGGAAGGAAGCTTAGATTTTGATCTTATGGTCATGATGGAAATTAGGGAAAAAAAATCTTAACTTATGGTCAGTAATTTTCTGGGTTCTAGCCTACACCTTATTCAGAAAATCCTAAAATTTAGGCTCTTCATGGCCATTGAAGAAGACTATCAAATAGCAAAAGAGTTATCTTCTAAATAAGCGCCAAGGTAAGGGTGAAGCAAAATTGTGAGTGTTTTCTTTCAAATGTTTGAGCATCATTGTGCATGTAGCTGGCCCAGGAAATCTGGGCAATAACTAGGAATTGTTTTTGTAAAATGAACAAATATGGGAAGTTAGTATATTTCAACTCACAATTCTATTTTTCTTAAGTGAAAAATGGCTTCAAAATTGCTGTATTGCTACTCTGAAAGTTGAAGAGAAAAGGGGTTTTGTTAGCAAAGAGTTGGTTCAATCATTCAGCTACATTCGAACATATGAGTGGAGCCTTAGAGACTTTCCACAAAGCAAGAAAATATGTTCTGTCTTGTCCAATTTATTCACTTGGCACACCTTCAAAAATGAAAATTCCTGTTACCAGTGTGTCACGAACTTGTTCTGGGTGCCGTAGTTTTTACAGCTGAGAAGTTCTGCAACAGCCAATAGGTTGTTTTGGACATGTTAAAAGGTTTATCGCATTCCAAAAACTAAACAACTCTGGCATAGAAATAGCTATATTAGTTCATGAAATGTGGATCCAACAAATGTTTCTTTGTTTGAGCTATGAAGTCTGATATATGTTGGAGACTTTGAGGTAACAATTCTGTTCCATCTGACGCAGTATTTGCAGTCATAACCTGAGATTGAGACTGACATCAGAACAAAATGCATTAGCAATGAAATGGAGATAATGCGTGCCGTGTTGAACTATACCTTTCTGCCTAATAGTCAAGGTGTTTTTTTTTTTTTTTTCTGATTTTGAAGGTCATATTTCGGGGATGATCCTATTAGCATCCGAATATGGTTATGGGACTCTGAATTGTTTCACTTATGATATTTATCTATCTCATTTTGCAAACACACATCCATATGCATGTAACTTTCTTTTCTAACGTTTCTTGTCAATTTAATCTTATGTTTATGTAATCCTCCTGCATGCAGGTCTGAATATGTCGATTTTGAGCAGTGCATAACTGAAGACGACAACTGATAAAGATTGACATCTAACAAATCTTTGGCAAATCGACCTTCAACAAGTTTTCCCTCCCAAGAACAGTAGTATTTTCTACTGATATCCAGCTTAATTAAGTATTAAAGGGTTGGTACAATTGGGTTTGCAAGGCTTCCTTTTGGCACATTATGCTCCTGTAAAACATAATTGGCCTTTCATATACATAGATTTATTAAAATGGAGGTTAAAGAGGCAGAAAGGATAGTCATAGCTAAACCAGTAGCTTCAAGGCCTACTTGTTCTGGATTTAAGTCTTTCTCGGAGCTCCTTGCCGGGGCTATTAATGCCTCACCCTCTAATGCCTGTCCTGAAAATGTAGTTCCTGCAATTAGGCCAAAGACAGTGAAGTTCAAGCCGGTGGTCAATCCTGCCCCATCTGCTATGATTTCTTCCCAGGTTTCCTCTTATTTCATCTGGATATCTTTCTCATTTTCAAGATCTTTCTACCTCTCATCTTGTTTGTCATCGGACAATTTCAGGCGGAGCACCCCGGGCTATGCATTTCTAATTCATCTGATAAGGTTTTAAAATCAGATGTCAAACCTACTGTAGTATACAAACCACAGGCGAAGCTTGTATCGAAGACGACTCTTTCTCTATTGGCAAACATGGTCAGTAGCAGAATTCGATCCGTTAGTCTATCTGCTAAAATAAACTACTGTTTGTATATCTATAAACAATATCTAGTCAATATCTCAAGTATAATATTTTTTGATTTCCTGACTGTCTGATTGTTCGAGTTTGTCCCCTCAGATGCTCATTGTCTACTACAATGTTTGCAGGGCAACTTCAGTGCTAGCAATCAACTAACTTTGCAATCAATGGAGGCACCAACACAAAATGCAAACCAAGAGAAAAAGAATTTCAGAACCCAAGTTAGGCCAAATCTTCACCAGAGTACTCCATCACAGGCGGAGACAGATCAGACAAGTGAACCCTCGAAGGTGGGATCTCAGAACATGGAGGAGGACCTGAAAATATTGCCTGCTGCGGCGAATGATCGACCTTCTTATGATGGCTATAATTGGAGGAAATATGGACAAAAGCAAGTGAAAGGAAGTGAGTATCCACGAAGCTACTATAAGTGTACGCACCCGAATTGTCCTGTAAAAAAGAAAGTTGAAAGATCATTTGATGGTCAAATCGCTGAAATTGTTTACAAGGGTGAACACAACCATTCAAAGCCTCAGCCTCCCAAACGAAACTCATCAGGGACTGGTCAAGATACCAACAACTCCGTGTGGAGTAATAATCCTAATGAAAGGAATGAAGGTTCTGAAGGTAGAGTTGAAAATGCGAATGAAGTCTGTTTGTCAACCCCGTCATCATATCAAGGAAAAGCTGTGCTACCTTGTGAACATGTTGCGACTGGAGCTGTTAATGCTTATGGCACTTCCGAAAATTCCATTGGTCTTAGTGGGGAATGCGAGGAAGGAAGCAAGGAGGGAGCAGATGATGAACCTAGAAGTAAAAGAAGGTAAGAAATTTAGATATCGAATTCAGGTCTTCGATAGAGGTTGGTTTCAACATGCTGGTGAAATGAAAATAGTATTGCTTATCCAAGAATTAACATGATATTTTTTTTAAAAAAATTTGAAACTAAACTCTATAATTTATATTGAACTGTAATCTGTTTTTTTCTTTTAGGAAAAGTGAGAATCAATCCAGTGAAGTGGGCACCTCAGGGGAATGCATACAAGAACCTCGTGTTGTAGTGCAAAGTTCTACTGATTCTGAGATTATGGGAGACGGCTTTCGTTGGAGAAAATACGGGCAGAAAGTGGTGAAAGGAAACCCATATCCCAGGTTGAAACTCAACTTGCATAAAAATACACATCATAGCTAATATATATAGGATCCTCTAGGCTTAATGTGGTAGTCTCAAAACTTTGCCTTGTAGTTTGTTCTCTGTTTGAGCAATGTAATCACAAGCCAATTGAGATTTCGGAAAACCATTATCATCTTCAGTTAATATGATAGATGAAACATCTATAATAATTACTTCATATAGGTACTATATATTCTAACTTCGTGGTTTTTTCAAGCTTGTTTTCTTACTGTTTGTGGTAATTTTCGCTCGCAGAAGTTATTACAGATGCACTAGTCTAAAATGCAATGTGCGGAAGCATGTGGAAAGAGCATCGGATGATCCAAGAGCTTTCATTACGACGTATGAAGGTAAACATAACCATGAGATGCCACTTAGTAACACGAAAAATCATGTTGCATCTGATCCAGATTCTAACTTATATGCTGCAAGTAAAGACAAGCATGAATCATAGCAAATGAAAAAGGAGGTAAGACTTTAATTTCCAGCTTGATATTTTGGTCTGATAAAAGCCTCTCGGGACTGAAAGGGCACCAAAGCCAAAGCCTCCGAAGAATCTACGAAGCTCAAAATATGCGGCTTTCTGCTATGAAAGGCTGCTTGACGAAGGCCCGTTTTTCCGGAGGATATTATATATCCTCTTCTTCTTCTAATGCTGCCTGCCTTCGGCTGATTACATTCTTTTTCCTTTTAATTGTTTTCCCCATCATATAATAAGTACAAACTTTGCACATCTGATATGTGGTATATTGTCAGCAGCACTGTCTTGTTTCAGTGATTAATCTTAATTTCTGGTTATTGTCATGCTAAGAATTTATGTAAGATTATGATGCTATATCTCAGAGAGATGGCAGCAAAGTCCACTTTGGAGCTTTTGTACTGCTATGTTACTGGACTTGGGTGCAAGTGTATCATCGTACACGTTTGATATGGGTGTCAAAAATGGGCAATTAAAGAAAAATGAAGAGCCGGAGCAACATAGTGTGTGTATATATATATATATGCTCGTCATTTTCATCACCAAGATATTCGAACTAGTAGAAATTTCCGAGGCAGTCATGATATTAAGATATATATGTATATATAGACATATATATTCAAACTAGCTGAATGCCTGTAACTTGTTAAGATATATATATATATATATATATATATATTCAATATTTGCAATCAAATCGTGATATTAAGAGAAAAAATGGGTGATATCTTGTCTCATTGTTGATCTGAGCTTGCTTCAAATCTTGAAAGGTTTGACTTGATTTTGAAAAACAAATTAAAAAAAAAAAAAAGGTCATGATCTGCACTTTGGAAGATTGTGTTTAGTAATACATTTCGAGGATGACGGTTCAAACTTGAAAGATTGTCTTGAACCTGGAAAAATCTTTGACCATTGTCGCCTTAAAATTTTTCTATTTTGCTAAGACAAGAACTGATCCCTGGATTTTCTCGCAAAGAATACGGTTTTGTTTTGGAGGTTGGAAAAATTCACCTAAAAAAGCCAAAATTAATATATATATATATATATATATATATATATATATATATATAAAGGAAAGAGTCCTCGTGCAAAT
>JBBYHK010000023.1:13000645-13016285 GCA_038382065.1 Adansonia grandidieri | reverse complement strand
TTATCTTTTTAATATTTTTAATAACGAAATGATCTTTCGAACTCAACTCGGTTGGATATACAAAAGCCAAAAGTATATCTTGTGTCCGACTGGTCAATATAGGTCCACTACATTGCATGGGTCTCCTATTTTTATAAAAAATTTAAATTTGGAATAAGTAATGTTTAATCATTTGTGAGCTAAATTTTATTATTAATAATATTATATTTAGAAAATAATTAAACACGCTGATTTGGATTTTGTTTGATTTCTTAATTATATGGTAAAGAGATATGGTTTGGAATTATGCTACTAAAAAGTTTGTAGTAATAAACAATATTACTCAAATTAAGATGTGAATATTAGATAAGTATACATTCTCGATACGAACATATATAATTTATTTTAAGCCTTTAATGTATTTGAAAAATTCTTTGAGGGTCACATCCCAATATGTATAGCCGGATATATATGAAACATGAGTGCTAACTGAAATACTTTTAAGAAAAAATGAAAATTACATAAGTAATGGATCAGAATCACAGTATACATCACAACCAAATTTAACACCTTATATGAGATGCTTCAAATTTATTTAAGCAGATGCCATTACACCATGGATTTATAACTGATAAAAGAAAAAAAAGAACCGATCAGGGAGCACCCAGCAGAGTTTATTGTTATGCATATATAAATATATATAGAGCGTATGATGGGAGGCAATTTCATCACTTCTGAGCCTGCAGCAATAAGAATTGATTTCAGTAGTTAGCAGCTTGTTGCATAATAATCATTAATCAATGATGAAATACTAATAATCTCTATGGTAAGGGTAATGGATAGTGTAGTACTGAGAATATCTTCTTATAAAGTTCCACTAATTCTTTTGGATCAGTTTTCTTTGTCTGCTTATAGGCATCGATCTTGTTCACCTCCTGCATCATCGTCAACGTTTTGGCAAACAAAAATAAGTATTATTATTCAACAACTGAAAAAAAAAAATAAAAAAATGCTGCAGGATGATATATATTGGCTGCAATTGATGAAAATATAATTTGAAGATAAAGAGACAAGGGAACAGCAGAAAAAGTTTTGAGGCTAATTTTGAAGAGTATAATGACATTGCTGACAAACATTAAGGCAGCAAACTAGAAACAGAAAATTAGGTAAGCAAAACAACTATCAAAACCTCGGGTGGCTTAGCCTAGTTGATTCATACAACCATCTTTAAGATGGTGGCATCTAGTTAGTTGGAGGTTCTAATCCCTACATCTACAATCACTTCCTCTATCCCCGCATTCCAAACAACTCTCAATGTGCAAAAGCATTTTAACAACATTGCTAAAGTGTGCGTGTCTCCAGCAGCGGAGTGGCTTGATATCTGAAGGCCATTTTTCGATGAGGCTTATATGTCTATGAAATGGGCAAAGCAATACTTTCGTAATGGTAGAACCGATTCTTTCATTGAAAAATTAGATCATAGGTAGTAAATTTCACAACTGGATGAAGACAGAACATGCATACATACATGAATATATTATAGGTTTTAAATTATACCTCAATCCATGCTGCCAGTTTTGGCCTGCCTGCTGTGATGTCATACTTATACACCTCTGATAAAAAGATCTGGAATCTTTCAACAAAAGGAATATAGGCAATGTCCGCCTGAAAATGGCAAAATCATTCATATATATTAGCCAAAAAACTCAAATGATATGTAAAGATATAATCATAGCTATATTATTGATTACAATAATGCAACCAAACTACATTTTTTTTTTTGAGAGATTATCATCTATTCAACTTTGTACATATTTTCCAACATCTGCAACTCATTTAAGAAACAACAACGACATAAAATGACAGCGCTGGGAAAGCAATTTAGCACCACTGGAAAGCCAACGTACCAGACTAAACTCGCCGCCAAGGAGGAATGGGCCATCAAATTTTTTAAGAGCTTCTTCCAAGTGATCAAAAGCGGCACCTGATGCAAGTCCTAAGTTTTAGTTCATCTCATATTACATAGAAATACAATATACTCTCAATAGAACAGAAGTATCTTTCGGACAAACCAGCTTTTGTTGGGTCTTCTTCTTTACATCCAGTAAACAATGTCCCTACAAATTTGTCCACATACGATAACAACTCCTCAAAGAACTCTTTTTTGTCGGGACCCTATAAAACATTTTCCAAAGATTACTTAGTTAATAGAGATAAAGAGAGAGACCGAAATTGAGAGCACTAAACAATTACACAGATCTTACATTAGGTACAAGACAAGGCCCTTCAAAGTTGCTATCAACATATTTAATCAGATCAAGACTCTCCCCAATGACTTTGCCATTATGTTCCAAGGCCGGCACCTGAAAATGATATTAATTAATACAATAACTAAAAAGGAAAAAGAGTAAATATAGTTCAAACCTTCAAAAGTGAGCCCACAGTTTGAGCAAATCTCCAAAATGAGTGATGGGAAATTTGTCACTAATTTATCATGGAAAAGAGATCTTTTGCCAGCAGCCATAACTCAATATATATACTAGGATTGCTTGGAATGAAGTTAACCACGCAAAATAAAAAAGAAAAAAAAAGCCTAGTAGTCCAAGTATCAAAATATTACAACAAATTGATAAAAAAACAATGGATCAACATTTTCCACAAAGCACCATTTTGATTCTCATACATAAATTTTCTATTGACAAAATTCTCCATGGGACTTGGAGGTGCAATCCTAAACAAGATCAAATAGCTCTAGCAAATTCATTACAGATTGTCAATTTTTTTTTTAGAAGAAAAATTTTTTATTGAAAACACATAATATCTTGATAACTTCATTTGTCTCACCTTGTTTACAGGGTAAACTTTTTCCTTGTACCAAGCAGGTCTATTTTGAAGGTTCAAAGGAACCAACTTAATCTTGTCTTGCAAACCCTGCAACTCAACCAAATTCACAACAATTACTAACGTGAAAAACTAATCAACAATTTCATTAATTAAGGCTTTACAAATCAGGAGAGAAAATAAAATAAAGAAAGAATAATGCAAACAAAATCAAGGGAATTAGATAACCTTATAATTCCTGGTGATCCACACACGCTGGGCAAATGGGCAAGTATAAGAAGTATACAACCTTTAAAAGAAGGAAGGAAAAAGAGGTCAACTTTATTATGTAGCAAGCAAACAATATAGCAGTTAAAAAAAGAAAGAATAGAAAAGACTATTCTAAAAAAAATCCAAAAAAGAAAGGTGAAACCTGGTAGTTCCATCAAAGATAGGGGGTAGCTCTGCAGTAGCATCCAATGGAGGAGGCAAAAACTCTAGAGTTCTGAAATCACAAACCAAAGAAGGCAAAGAAATTGTTTTTTAGAGAAAACCCAAAAGCTAAACTTGACAGAGAAGCTTGAAAGTTGAGAAAGTAGTTCAAGATTCTTACCCAGTAGCCATATTTTAACAAAGCTCAGCTTCAAAAGTTTGCCTTTTTCTTTTTTTTTTTTTTTGGGGGGGGGGGGGGTTAGTATGATTTAACTTGGTTCCCCTTGTGTCTCCATTGTAAAGCATTGCTTGCCTTTATAGAGGTGTGGGAGCAGTTTACGTGATAGTCAGCAATGACGAAATTGGTTGTTTAGCTGAGGATCTGGGATCTGGACTGATTATTTCATAATAAAAAATTTAAAGATTATGGGAGACTCCCCCCCCCCCCCAAAAATTGTCTCAGCCTTTTTACTTTTTATTTCCACCCAAATTATCTTGTCAGCCGTCTGATATAAAATTTCCTTCGTTTACTTTGACCAAATCCAAGAAACAAGATAGAGAGTTGTGAAAGTCGTTATGGACGACGGCATCAGACAATAACCTTTTCTTTTTTTCCTTTTTTCAATCGCAAATGTAGGCGACGGGTCAACATTCATATTCAAAAAGGAAAATGAAAATTGAACCTGGACTGGGAATTGGGATTGGGCTCATTAGAACACTGTCGAAGTGTTTATTCATGCAATGGTTTGTTTTTCTTTTTCATCTAACTGTTCGCAACATATTAGCAATACCTACCTTCTTTGGAATTTGTTTTTTGGTTGGATACTTTTGTATGGAAGACCGGTTAAACATGATTGGGGGCAATAGAAAATCCAACATTTTGTTTAAACCTCTGGTTGAAATTTCCCCCTTTTTTCCATAATACTTAATTAAATTGATCGGTTTTCATCCACTAACCTTCTATGAAGTTTCTTTGAGGATTTCTTTTGAACTTTTAAAACAGTCTCCTTCCTAACATCACAATTCCAATTATATATATTTCACACCATGCAATTTACTGGATTTCAAGTAATTAGTTTATTTTAATCAATTTTTGTTTGAAAAGAACACTGACATGCAACAGCAAACTACTTTTTTAATATCCAAAGACAGGAATATGAACATGTCAAGTCGAGGCTTAAACAACATCAATTTGGATGGTGAATCAGACAGTATCAACTATGGTAGCTAAACAACACCTTTTGAAGGAGATGCAAACAAACAATCAACTAAATTACAGGGGAAATCATATCTACAGATTATCAGCAGTCTCAAATTATATATTTCTATTAACCTTGATGGGAATGCATGCAGAGTTTTGCTGAATGAAAGAAAGTTGGTCCCTATGTTTCATGGCAATCAAGGATTAAATTTTGACAAATTTTAACTCCAATCTCTGTTGGCTACGAGACAGCACCAGCAGCAGCAGCAGAGAGTCCTCCACCCTTTATCGATAAGGGAGGAAAATAGTAAGAGGAGGAGCTCCCATTGATCAAATGGGGATCTAGAAACACAACTACGACTGTGATATCATCATGAAAATGCCTCCTCACCCCTCTATCAATCTTTTTCAGGTCTGAGTATCTCATTTCTCTCTTCTTTGCTGCTTCCTTAAGTGCAGCTTTCACAAGTCTCCTGGCAATTCCCTGCATTAGAGGGGGATGAAAAATAAGTCAACAATTTCCTTTTTTTTTTTTTTTTGGGGGGGGGGGTTCCTCCCAGGAAAGTTACAATATCAATTATCACGCCATATCTATCTTGAAACTTACATTTCGTGAGCTAGTCTGGACAATTTTGACAGCCACCTGGTTGCTAAGGTGCTCCCACAGACCATCAGAAGCAAATATGAGAAATTGATCGTCAGGCTGGAGTTTGTGTACTAACAATGATGGCTCGGCACTGAGGATCGGCTTTTGCAAAGCTTCAGGCAGTCTAAATTTAGGCAGGAGAGGCTCTTTGTTGAACTCTGCCTTCTTTAGATATGCATCACCAATGGATCTTGAAATCTGCAAAGATAAGGAGGCAAAAAGAACCCACAAGAGAATTCACTTTTAGTCCAGTTATGTTAACTTCGGTGTTACTCCAACTCTTCATTTTTGTTGAAATATTTGTGTCCAAGGCATATTTGGATACGGGTATAGAGATATGATCCTTTAAATATATGAAAACTTAGAAAAAAAAATTGAGTGTCACCATATTGACACGTATCTTTATCTGACACTTACTCGAGTCCAAGTAACATAAGTTAACTTTTTACCGCAATCAAAAAGGAGGAAGAAAGAAATAGAATATAACCTGTATGAGGCCCTTGACACGCCAAACATTGTGTTTCATCACAACAATCTGTGGATCATGGGGATGCAATGACCGAAGCTCTTCTCTTACAGCATCTAAACTTGCATTATGTTCTGTCGATAATTGAATTGCTTTAACTTCCTTTGTTCCTCTTTCTGATCTGCCTAAGACTACTCTGGAATCACCAACGTTTGCAATGTATAACTGTCCGTTGCAAATCACTCCTGTCAAACAGCATGATCCCACCGATGCCATTTGTGGCTTACCATGCCATTGTTTCCTCACAAGGGCAAGAAAATTCTCTTCTGTTGCCGAGAAAGCTTTTCTGAGAACATTTACTGATATTTCTTGATGCCCAGACGCTAATGCTGCATATCAAGGGATGCAGAATAAGCATTTGGCAATCAAGTTTAAAATGTCACAAAAAAGATCACTAAAACGTATGTTAATTGGACTTGGATACTTGAAGGATCGTATCCCCGTATCCATATCTGAAAATAAATTGGACAAAGTATGTCAAAAAAATAAATAGTCAAAGCAACATAGACCAGAAGCTATTCAAGTAAACTGTATCGACAATTACCAATGCTTGGAAAAATTATGAAGTAAAGATGAGTTCAGTGTTTATGAATCAATATGTTTTGCTTGATTTAAGCAAGAACTGGTTGAACTTTTTAAGAACTCAACCCTACCGTTTTAACATGATAATGCAGTTCTCCGCCAAGTTGATATTACCTTCATTTCAAGTGCCTAAATGAAGATTAATTGGTCTACAATTACTAGGAAGCTTAAACAATAGTATCAACATTTCAACAAGTAAAAGACACAGTTGCCTAGCCCCAATCCAGATTGAAAGAATAGCAAAAGTTCAAGACAAAACGTACACTTAAGATTGCAGAAAAGATTGTCATTTATGTAGCGGGAAGCCTCAGCTCCACCATGTCCATCGTACACACCGATGAAAGTTCCATAAGGACCAGAGCTACTCGAACTCAACGGCCCTGATTCTAGTTGGCTTTGATCCTCCAACAAACTATTGGCTTGAATTACAGCCATTGAGAATTCTCCACAAGCATGTTGCCCCAAATCTTTATACCACAACAAACCATCAACACGCCTTCCAGAATCACCTTGAACTGATGGCTTCCAACAGGATTTAACCATTTTAAATGAATCAATATTTCACACGTATTGTTCAAGTGAACCAGAAGATAATTTATTCATAAAAGCCTGATAAAGAAGACCAGGACTCAATCTGGGCGTTCAAGTTTCTGTTTGTTCTACAATATACTAGAACCCCATTTAAACAAGGATTAGACACCATAATCTCAGTATCTGACAAATTCCCAGACAAGGACCAATGTGGGTATGGGCTAACTCAACTTCAAAGTGTGTATTTGAGACAAGAAAGCAATGGTTCTGAGGTGAGTTCAGAGAATATGGAGCTGTGCTGGTGGCTCTGTACCTTGAATCTGGGTTTAATATTTTTGGCCCCCGTCACTCTGTGCCATGTTTGAGCAACAGACTTAGCTGGAAAAGCACCTTGGGATTTGATCGAGACAGAGTTTGGTCTGAGATCAAACTGATTAAAAGAAAGCAATGGATAAGACGAAAGTTTGGAGTTTTATGTCAGAAGATCTTGAGTTTTGATGTCAGACGAGATCCAAGATGAGAAATAAAGGGAGATTTAAATCACTGACTTCTGACATTTTTCTTTTCCTTGTTCCCTTTCTTGTTTTTTAGTGCATTTCTATGTTCTTTAGTCCTAAGTAGTCGTCCTCAAGCTTTTTATTAATTGCAAGGCTGAGATTTTAAGTTTTTCCATTATTTGTTTGCAATAACCCTACACTATTTCATGCTTTGATATTTTGTAATTTCTTTAATCAACCATCATTTCAGTAGTTCCTGTTCTTAGAAAAACCAGGCTTCCTTAACCTTTTTTTTCATGGCTATTTTCATACTTAACCCTTTCCCTACACGCATTAACAACCATATAAAGCTGGGATTAGATGTCATCTAAAAAAAAAAAAATCTTTCCAATGGAAATTTCATCATATTATTCTGCAATTTGTCCATCAGTTCATTTCTTGAGTCATTTCCTGAATGCCTCTGAAGGAATGTCTATAAAAGACGAAAAAGTATAGGATTCCTTCCAACAGCAAAGTTCTACTGATGTCTTTGTCTGTTAATAATCCTTGTGATTCAAACAATATTATTCTGTTTTATCACTTTGTTTTCATGAATCTGAACAATTGAGGATCACAATCCTTGGGAGTTAAACAGCTCGGAAACGGGGTCCATTGGCCTAGTACTGGGTTGATGGATATTTATTTGGTACATGCATTCCAGCCCTTGCCTGTTCAGCTACTTGCACATCAATCAGATCACTTTGGCTCACCGTCCACCTGACTTCCAGGACCATTTACAACCATGAACACCATAATCTGCCTGCAGATAATACATTAATGGCTGAATGGCTACGAAAAAACTTCAATCAATTTTTTGTACTTTTCAATCTAGTTTAGCCACGAAATGCAATAATGTCACATTATTTTACTACTTTTTTAGGAAAGTAGGTAGGAGGGTAAACTTTATATGGATTTCTCCTTTGAATTATGTGAAAGTTTCAGTGGTTATAATAGGTCAAGGCTGGAAGCTAGGCCCTTTCTTTGGGGTCTTGCCTTCGCTGCTCTTTGGGTTTAGCCCCAGTAAATGGGCTGATTAGGAATTATGGTTCAGTCTGTCCTAGCCCTTTCCGTTACGAAATTACCAGGAAATAGGTCCTAGGAGTTAGATTAATGGTCCCAACACTCAACTACACAAAAGCAAGAATCAGCAACACTTACCGTGGTCAAAAAGCTAGCACAGCTTTGTATTGTTCCGTGCACATTGAATATTGTTAAAGCACCTTTCCCAACTTTTAACATCGAATTTTCTTTTCCGAACTTCAGTTTTTATTAAATTTGATTGGCCTAATTCAAAGTATTTTGCTTAAACTATACTTTTCATTTCACTCCATTTACACTATTTATTCGAGCAAACAACCAACGTCGACTGATAAAAATTTTATGATTAAATCACATATCAGTAAGTTGCTCTCAACGATATAAAATAAACCCAAACTAGAATAAAATCTTTATTTGATATTTAAACTCAATCTAATCTAAAAATGGAGGATGTGAAAAAGTGCATTTGCCAAGCCTTGGGCCCAAGTCAAAGTAATGAATGGAGGGTCACATCCCTACATCACATGCTATCGAAAAATTTAACACCAACCAAACGATCTAATTAAGGCAAATATGAATATATAAGCGATATTATGCACCCCCCCCCACCTTCTGCTTCAATGAAAGAGAAGAACATCTGTCACTTTGTGTTTTATTTATCTAAATGGGACAATAATTACTGTTTACTTTGTATGAATTCAAGATGGCCCTACTCTAATCATTTGTCTTCTTTCCATTGAGCTCTGAATTCTTTCCTTGGCATGCCTCAGAGTATCAAGAACTTCACCTATACTTTTGCTGGCTATCTTTATCTCAGGGGCCGGCTTGGTTTCTGGTATCGTCAGGGGAATCAATGCCAATGGGTTATCAACATAATCATCATTCTCATTTCTTCTATTCACATCAATCTCCATTGTTGAAGCTTTCAAGCTTGAAGAACTGAAATGAATTGCATAAAGTGATCAGGTTAACTTAATTATAGTATATTGTATATGCTTAAGAAAATGCAATAGGATAAATGTTGGGAAATGTTAAAGGGGTTACCTTCTTCCATCAATCTTTGGATCTTCATAGCCTGAACTTGATTTAAAACTGGACTCTTCATGCGAAGACTCTTTTGTATCAGATTTAGTAGTCCCTGGAGAATCTGAATTTTCTTTGTTGAAAGAAATTTCTATAGATGTAGTGGTGGTGTCTGATGCATTTTCCTCCATATTTTTTGACATTTCTGGAACTGCATGTTGAGACTTGGAAACTGATCTTTCTGGGTCTTTAGTACCTGAACTACTTGTGGACGAAACACAAGAAAGTGCACCGTTCTCGGACGAATTTGACTGCTCTGATTCTTCCGAACTAGGCAATAATTTGAGGGACTCAAGCTTCTTCCTCAACAACTTGAGCCTCTTCTCAGCTTTGTTCCTTAGTTTTGTCTCTTCTTTGAGTTTGTTCTCTAGTTCTATTAACTGCAGTTCACGAACAACAAAGTTGAACAAACAGAAATTTCAGATCTTTTTTCTCTAGCATATTGAAACTAAGGCTACAATAATTAATGCTTTAACACCTAAATTTGATAGAACAAAACCGTAACCTTATTTCCCATAAGTTCAGCATCTTGTTTTGCAGTCTTTGAAGCTTGTCTCTCTGCAAGAAGCCTTCCTCTCAAGCACTCAACAGTCCTCAATCCATGATCTCCTTCCATTTTCTTCTCACTGAGGGGAGAAAGCAAAAAGAACCCAAATTATATTATGAATCAGTGACACTCAAAAATAAGGGAAAAAGAAAAGAGAAAAAGAAGAGGAACCCACCGCCATTTGCTGTTTTCCTTATAGCAAGCAATCATTTGCAGTAATTCTTGACTTTAGCCTGTTACTGGAATTTCCTGGCAATGTCCTTAATTCTTGAATGTAAGTGCGCCAAAACACTTAAAATCTTACCTCTACTTCATTAACCATTTCATGCATACAACAGATCAGAGCGAGCTCACCATGCAGCTTGTACAAAAATGGCAGCAGAAGTAAGATGTGGCCTGTAAGCAATGGAGTGTTCTTTTCTTTCGCTGACGCCAGAACAAAAGACCCTCGGGCAGCTAAAACTGTTGGAAATCCAAGGTAAGGTCTTGGACTCTTTATCAGCTCCCTGGTGGCTTGCATGTTTTATCCATCCTCAAAAATAGAGCATTTGGCTACTGTTTTTTCTTCACTGCCACAAGCTTTGTGACACTACTTTTTATCAATTTTGAGAATGAGAGCAAACAATGTCAATATGTCATAAATAATCAACAGTAATCCTTTTTTTTTTTGGTTGAGATTTTGACATGATCAGTGAAATGAAAAATTTTGACAGTTTCTGATCTAATATAATACCCAGTTATGGCCATTATAGCCAGATAATAGTAAAATTTACATTTCTTCATCTTTTCTTTTTCAACCAAAAGCATCATGATCACAAACCAAAATCATGATGTTTTGCATATTCATTCCTTCCACATAATTCTTCACAGTATTTTAATATTCACTTGATTTGTTTTAGTTCCACATTTTTTATCTGGTATACTTCCAAATTGATTAAAAGAAAGAGAGCTGATTAAACCCTAAATGTCAGTTTATTTACCCATCACAAGAACAGATTGGCGTGATAAATAGATGCAGAAATATGTGGCATTTCTTGAATTATTACTAAAAAGTAGCTAGCATTGAGGGATTTTGAATGGTTTCAAATATGTCAGGTGATGTTCCTGAAATATTTCTCCCCTTAAACTGTGTGATAATATTTTGTACATTTACCACTTTTTTTAATTGCAAAGAAAACCCATTTTTCTTAATTCTCTGTAAGTTTATGTTTTGTCTTTTTTTTTTTTTATGAATATAATCTTGAAAAATTGTAATCTTTTGAGCTATATACACTTATTTCTTTTTGAAGTGAAAAATCCATTCAAATGGCATTACAATTTACCGGTTTTATGATATATTTAAATGATGAATCAACCCTTTCTAATCAAATTTGTTCAGTTTGAGCTAATATTATAACCCAAAACATAAGCAAAGCAATGGTGACTAGTGAATAAGTTGGAAATGATTAATAAACATTGAAATCATCAATAGTTATGGAAGGCATAATTACATGAATTGCATGATTCTAAAGTATAGGAAAATTGGCTTTCACTTCACTTAAAAGAAACCCAAAATTTGCTTGATATTGCACTAGTATTATTTATCTCTTTCTTCTATTGTGATGAACATAAATAGCCAGATGCCTCAGCTTTAAGCTCACTCATTGTCCCACTTGTTGTCATGAAGTGGACCACTGCCTTCTTTTTTCTATATATATATATATATATATATTTTGGGGGCCTTTGAGTACGGGCCAGTTATTTTCTTTTGAGATGAATATTTTCATTCCATAAAAATATTACTGTCCCATTCTTGAATTGAATTGGTTCTTCAATTGTTTAATTCATTTTTTATTTACTTTCTCTTGACACGTAAATTTTTTTGACATGTACAAACGCTTGCAGACGCACGTGAATTATTTAAAATATAAATATTATAAATTATT
The DNA here is from genome assembly GCA_038382065.1 of Adansonia grandidieri. NCBI lineage: Eukaryota > Viridiplantae > Streptophyta > Magnoliopsida > Malvales > Malvaceae > Adansonia > Adansonia grandidieri. The sequence continues at coordinate 13,004,439 of JBBYHK010000023.1, read as the reverse complement.
ATAATAAATTTTATTAATAAATTTTTTAATTAATTAATTTGATGTAATAATTTTAAAAACATATATAAATTAGTTCTTTAGATTATTATGTTTTAATATATATTATTTCAATTAGATATCATATAGAAATATATACTTTTTATACTTAAATAATAAGTTATAAAATTTTTTACAATTATAATTATAAAATGCACTGTGTTCTTCAAACATTTATTACCATATAATTATAGTAGTCGTAGAAACAATACTAGAGACTAGAGAAACTGGATGTTACCATTTACCAACTAAATGACTCATATCAAACGAGAAATAGTCTTATAGATATATAGCAGGAAATGTTCCATAATTCCCAGAAGTGGCATGAGGGACCAAAGGAAAGATGACCATAAAATAACTTGCATGATAGAATGTTTCAGGTGCAAGCAGAGGTTTTTCACTAGCATAAGAGAAAAGCAAACCACAAGAGACTATCAAGCAAAGAAATAAGGATGATCCTGGGACTCCCATGTCTGCAAGGCGTGATGATTAAAGGCTAAAATTGTTTTAAAGTAACGCTCAGATCAAGTCCAAAAGTTAACCTTGCACCAGGAGAGAAAATACAAAGATTACACATGACGGTATTTTAATTGGAAAGTGCCTCTTCCCTTTAGCCAAGAAGTATCAATTTCTGCTAGAATTAAAAGAGAAATGCATTAAGGATCCAATGTCTTCAACATCTTTAGCCGCAGTCATAGTGAGTGGTCTCTTCACTGAAACATAATCTTTTTTTTTTTTTTTTTTCTGGTGAGACATAAAAGCCTATAGGGTGCATTTTTAATTCTTGAAAGGGTAATCTAATTGCAATGATTATGCTGATCAGTAAATTCAATGATCAAACATAAACATTCTCCTGATCAAACTTATCATAAAAACTATACTCTTCTTCCTTCATCAAACCAAGCAATTCTTCTAACAGAATGTATATCTCTTCAGTTCTTTCACTTGATCTATCCTTTGCAATAAAGCGTTGAAGCCCTCCACTAGTTTCAATCCAACTAGTGCCTGAGATTTTCTTTAACCCAACATTTCTCATTTTTTCCCTGATCATAAACTAATTGTAATGATTATGCTGATCAGTAAATTCAATGATCAAACATAAATACTCTCCTCGTCAAACTTATCATACAAACTATACCCTTCTTCCTTCATCAAACCAAGTAATCCTTCTAACAGAATGTATATCTCTTCAGTTCTTTCACTCGATCTATCCTTTGCAATAAAGCTTTGTAACCCTCCACTAGTTTCAATCCAACTAGTGCCTGAGATCTTCTTTAACCCAACATTCCTCATTTTCTCCCTGATCATATCCGCTTCTTTCCATCTGCCAACATGTGAATATAAGTTTGCCATGATGATATAATTTCCAGTATTCTCAGCTTCTATCTCAAACAAATGATCACAAATCAACTTCCCAAGTTCAACATCACCACAAACTGAAGCCCCTTGTAGCAATGCACCCCAAACCTTAGCACTTGGTTCAATTGGCATTTTAGAAATGAATTCTGTCGCTTCAGAGAGTCTCCCTGCACGGCTTAGAACCCCAACCATACAGGCATAATGCTCAACTGAGGGAGGAATGTCATATTCTTCGAGCATGGCATCAAAGATCTTCTGAGCTTCATCTACGTTTCCTGAATGAGCACAAGCAGACAGCAATGCAGTGAATGTGACAGGATCTGGCTGAATTCCATTATTAAGCATCTCACGAAAATAACCTAGAGCAGCATTAACATCTCCATGGGCAGCGTATGCTGCAATTATTGCTGTCCAAATGATCAAGCTCCTACATTTTGATTGATCAAAAACCTCTTGTGCCCCACGTAAAAACCCTAGCTTTGCATAAGTATCAATAAGGGCAGTCGCAACATAGATGTTGCCATCATAATTGTTTCTAACAGCATAAGCATGTATCTCTTTCCCTCCTTTCAGGTTCGAAAAATGCGAAAAGGTGGGAAGAATGCTTGAAAGTGTCACAGCATTGGGTCTAAAACCGCACGCTTGCATTTCCCAAACTAAATCCAAAACTTCATTATACTGTTTGTTCTGAAACAAACCTGAAATCACAGAATTCCATGTACTCAATCCTGGGTGTTTCAATTTGCGGAAAAGCTCCATAGCTTTGTCAGTGAACCCATGAAACATACAACCATAAATAAGTGAGCCATAAGTAACTTCATCTTTATCACTCATACCCTCAAATAACTCACTAGCATAATCCAAACTCCCACACTTTGCGTACAATGCAATCAAAGCATTACAAATCGAAACGTCAATCTCGATTGAATTCTCAACAATAAACCGATGAATTTCCATTCCGAAAATAAGATCACTGGACTGTCCACACGCTTGCAAAATACTAAGTACAGTCACCCCATTAGGCTTAAATTGTAAACTATCCACCATTTCTCTATACAATGCCTTGCACTCATCGTAAAACCCTCCTTGAGAATACCCAGAAATCATCGAATTCCACGACACAATATCTCTTTCACCCATTTCATCAAACACTTTCCTCGCCAAGCCAAATTCCCTGCATTTTGAATAGTAGGAGATCAACCCATTTGAAACAAAAATATCCTCATTAAACCCCCCTCGCAAAACAAAGCCATGGACTTCATTAGCCAAACCTTTCTCACAAAATGAACCTGATAACGCCTTCAATAAGCTCGTAATGGTAAAATTATCGGGCCTGATAACGTTACGAAAACTCGAAAACAACCTTAAACTTTCGGCAAACATGTTATGTTGGCAATAGGCGATAAGCAAAGCGTTAAAGGAGAAGGTATTTTGTTGGGGAATTTTGTCGAACAAACGGTGAGCTTGGCGAAGGCCATCGGTTTTCGAGTAAAAAGAAATAAGTTTCGAAGCAAGGAAGTTATCGGGAGTAACTGAAGACAGAACGATGAGCGCATGGAGTTGCTTGGCTTGGCGAGGGAGGTTGTGGTCGGTGAAGTGTTGGATGAGGTGACCGTACGCACCATAGTTGAGATTGGAATTGGGTGGATGTAGAGTTCGGAGCGATTCCTGGAGTTTGGTTGGCGGCCACTGAAGTCTGTTGAAAAATGGATTACCGGTCCTCATTCATTTCTTTGCTTTCGCTTATCCATCTACTTCGGACCCAAGTATGTATATATATATATTCCTTTGGCGTTATGCCGGATTCGGACCAACTTAAAATGAAAAAATGTCTAAGCCCACTTAATATAGATTGGGTTGCTGACGTTGACTGCCATATTCTATGATCTTGTTTAATAATATTGTTTACACAATTTTTTTTTAAATTACTTTTCATAAAAAATGTAATATTTATTAAATAAAAATTTTTGCTTTCGCAGTTCAAAAATTCAAAGGAAAAAAAATTAAAAAATTGAAAATTTTGGAATTTAAAAGGTGACTCTTGAAAAAAAAATTATTTTTCTTTTACTTCTTTAAATTTTTATTATTTTATTTTAAGTATATATTTATTTGAATATTTCAATTTAACACTTTTTATAATCATACCAAACTTTTAAAAGTTTTTTAGTCATATTTTTCTCGCACTGCTTTTTAAACATAGTTTTTATTTAAATTTATTTAAAAGCTTTTTCTACCATTTAACACTAAACTAGGCCTAAACTATTATCACATTAAATTGCCTAGTAACTACTACAGTAATTTGCATTTGGCTTGGTTCTCAGATATCCCTGGAGGAAACTGGAAACCCAAAACCCAACAATTTACAGTCATCTACAATTTCAGCTAAAGCTATTCACTTT
>JBBYHK010000023.1:12984116-13000545 GCA_038382065.1 Adansonia grandidieri | reverse complement strand
TATCCCTGGAGGAAACTGGAAACCCAAAACCCAACAATTTACAGTCATCTACAATTTCAGCTAAAGCTATTCACTTTCAAATTTCAATTTCAATTTCAATTTAATTAGTTATAATATAACAGACGAGTGCAGGCCACAGATCTTGCTATGTTTTTAAGACATAAAAGGATATAAATTCCCCTGCAACTGCAAGTTGCTTTACCCAATCCGTGAACCAATTCTCCCTGAACTCCCAGCATATTTATCCACTAACTTGCATCGTTCGCATAGCCTTCGGCGTTATGGGAAGACTTTAAGTCAAATGCTGTACTGGCTAGAGTGGGGGCAATTTGGCAACAAGGGATGTTTTCGACAGTGGTAGCTTTGCTTCCTTTGACAAATTGCCACCGGCTTTAGCCAAGTTACCAAATGGGTGTTCATTGATATAATTGCCTGGCGGATCATAGCTGCAAATCACGTACAAGCCTTTATTATTTTTACATATAACGCGAGCACAACCAACCCTGACCGTATCTTTCCAGATAACTTGGGTGTAATGACCGCACATCTCGCCCTTGGCACACGAGTTTGAGTTTGGATCGTAAAAAGCCTTCTCCTTAACCCAGGATTTCACCACCTCGGTAGGCGTCCAATGAGTTTGGCCACCCCAAAACAGGTTCTCTCCGTAAGGACCATAGGAATGGATCAACTTGCAATCGTTTACGCGCTTGTTAGCCCATTGTTTGGCGTAGTAGGCAAGGGTATAGTTCCAGTTCAAAGATTCAAGCCCGAAGGGGAGCCTTACCATGTTGTGGGCAGTAACAAAATCGTCGATGAATTTAGCACTCTTAATCTTTCTCGCAAACACGTTCGCTTTTGTCGTCGACGACATCGCTTGTTTTGCATTTGCAGTTGAATTCGCATCGACATTCTCGTTGTCATTGTTGTTTCCTGGGTTGGGTTTTTGTTGAGAAACCACGCCAGCCGAGACAGCGATGAAAAGAGGGGACAAGACGAGCAAGGCAGCGAGGGAATGTACCAAGAAATTGATCCTCGTTGATGCCATTTATGACTGGTACAACCCTTTCTTGCAGGCGAAAAGAACAGTGGCATAAAGCCAAGCGAGAAACAAGATGGCATCATCTTTTATTTTAATTTTATTTTAAAGTTTACGTTATAAAAACGGTTTGTTTGTTTAAATATTCAGTTTAATCTAAGGTATAAGATTTTTAATTTTTCTTTTCTGATTCAGTCATTTGGAAAAAGTAAGAAAAATTGTAATGTTGAAACCACTTTTTTGTTTTAAATAAGACAAAAGCCACTTAATTTTGTCAAAGTGAGATGCATTCGGATTACCATTGGTTAAAATGTCTAAAGTTAGCTCATTGACTCCACTCTAATTAGTAATTTCTTTGAATAAACTTTTTGCCCAATTTTAATGAAAGCAATAAGAAAGTAAATGAAACGAAAAAGGAAAAATTGAGATTATACCCTTTTAATATCTTAAGTTTTTAACCAAAACAACTTTTGTTACCCTATTTTAATGTCATGTTTTGTGTATTTAAAGAAAAGTAAATGAGTTGGCTTTTTCAAATTGACCCTTTTTTTTTCCTTTTAAATTTCATGTTCAAAATTATTTTTTTAAATAATAAAAATATTTTAACGGAAATTTCCAAGAATTATTATTTGGCTGTTAAAATTGCCTAAATTTGGTCTAAATCTAAAAATAGAGTGATAAAGGTATACATAATTAAATATTGATAATAAGTTTGAGCCAACATCACAAGTTAAAAAAATGGAAAAATTCATGCACCAGCCAACAGGCTATGTTTCACTCTTTAAGTAACTGAACTTCGAAGTACAGAAATTGGGCTGGATGTATTAAATAGAAATAAATGGAGCAAAAGTTTTTTTATCATAATAACAATATACCTTTAAAGAGCATAGATCAGGGCTATGGAGCTATGCACATGGTCTTAATTACTTGCCTTGTAGATTAACCCATTCGGGGTTAGAGGAAAGCCCACGTTTTCCTCGAGTATAACATTTGGAGTTCGATGTCGTCCTTTGGGTTTTAATGAAAGCAAAAGTTTGCATGTTTCATTTTAAAATATTATATTAAATCGGAATATATACAGGTTTTGCTGCAAAATTGTTACAAATTAGAGCATTATTTATTAGATATTGGAATTTTCGGCTTGGGAAATGGAATTCTTTTGCATGTTGGAATATAAATCTTCAGCATGTGAAAACTCGATGAAATGAATAATATATATGACTTATTACAGAGGAAAAGCCGAATGGAAGATTGATCGGCTTTTTAATGGAGCTGCTACTAATTGAAAACTCATATCGTATGTTATACTTAATCATGTAAGACGTGAAATCAAAACAAAATATTTCATGGTATTTGTTGCTTTTCCTCATGTTTTTACGTTTTATTACCTTATGAGATTTTAAATTTACAGTTGATGTAAGACAAGAATTGAAGTTGAGTTTAGAAAGAAGACCAGATCATTTTCAGCTCTGAATTCTTAAAGAGAGGAAGGTTAGAGACAGCAATGGAGCTTCAAGAGCTTCAGAAGCCCAATTTCCGGCCTCTCCTTCATTCACAGATTTCTTGAACCGAGAGGGAAACAAAGGAAAAAACGATGTTCATCATCAGGGTTTAGACATTCCAATTCCCACCCTAGACCCATTTATTTTTTCCTTCAACAACTTATGATGTCAAAGTTGGTCGCAAATCAATGTTCCTATGTTATGGAAAGAAAACGATTGTTTCACCCGAGAATAATACCAAGAGCTTGCTCAATGACATCTCAGGTGAAGCGAAGGAATGGGAAATAATCATGGCTATTCTTGGTCCAAGTGGTTCGGGCAAATCGACCCTGATCGATGCTCTTGCAAACAGGATCAATAAGCTTAGCCTGAAAAGGTCAGTCACTTTGAACGGTGAAGTACTAGAGCCAAGCCTGTTGAAGGTGATCTCTGCCTATGTTATGCAGAATGATGTCTTGCTCCCAATGCTGACAGTGGAAGAGACACTCATGCTTTCAGCCAAGTTCTGGCTTCCTCGATCACTTTCAAAAGAAAAGAAGAAAGCGAGGGTTCAAGCTTTGATTGATCAATTAGGGTTGAGAAATGCAGCAAAGACTGTGATTGGCGATCAAGGTCAAAGTCAAAGAGGTGTCTCTGGAGGTGAACGTAGGCGAGTTTCGATTGGTATCGACATAATTCACGATCCAATACTGATGTTCCTCGATGAACCTACTTCGGGGCTCGACCTAAATTGCGCATACAAGGTTGTTAAGGTCCAGCAACGAATTGCACAGACTAGAAGCATCGTTATCATGTCCATTCACCAACCAAGTTCCAGGATCGTAGGGCTACTCGATCGCTTGATTTTCCTATCACATGGACAAACTTTTTACAGTGGTTCACCAGCAAATATCCCACGTTTCTTTAATGATTTTGGGTATCCATTTCCTGGGAATGCAAATCCATGCGAGTTTGCTCTTGATTTTATAAGAGAACTTGAAGAAACTCCCACCGGAATCCAAAATTCAGTTGAATTCAACAAGTCATGGCAGGCCGTAGCGAATTCCAATAACAGAACTGTGTCCAATAAACCAAGTCTTTCACTTGGAGAAGCAATAAAGATGAGCATTTCTTGAGGAAAGCTAGTCACTGGTGTCACAGCCACAGATGATCTACATCTAACATTTTCAGTTACATCATTTGCCGATCCATTTTGGGTCGAAGTGCTGGTATTATTCAAAAGGTTCGTGACAAACTCGAGAAGAATGTCGGAGGTGTTTGGTGTCCTCTTAGTTACAATACTTGTCACTGGAATTATTGTAGCCACCATGTTTTGGCAGGTGGACAAGTCCCCTAGAGGCATACAAGAACGATTAGGATGTTTAGCTCTTTCCATAAGCACAAGTTGCTATACCTGCACAACCGAAACCCCAGAATTCATCAAAGAAAGATATATTTTCATCAGAGAGACTGCTTACAATGCTTATCGACGTTCCTCATACGTTCTTGCTCTCTCTTTTATCACCATCCCATCATTGATCATCCACTCCTCGTTTTTTCACTGGTAACCTTTTGGACTATTGGCTTTTCCGGCGGCATCTCTGGGTTCTTCTTCTTCTTCTTCCTCGCAATCTTGGCCACGTCTTGGGCTGGAAGTGCATTCGTCGCATTTATTGCAGTGCTTTGCCTGATTTCCTCCTTGCCTTTGTTATGGCTATCGCCATTGTATCCTACTTCATTTTCTTCTGCGGGTTCTTTGTTTCTAGAGATCGACTCCCCAGATATTGGTTATGGCTTCATTACACCTCAGTAGTGAAATATCCTTGCGAAGCTCTTTTACAAAATGAATTCCTTCCATCAAAATTCTTTGCTAGGAGTACATAAATGTTTGACCGAACACCAGTTGAGGAACTCCCGACGTCATTGAAGGATGATTTATTAACTAGCATAGGAAATGTTTTGGCCACTAATATTACAGGCTCAACATGTATAACAACTGGGAAAGATGTGTTAAAGCTTCAAGGGATCACTGAGTTAAACAAATGGAATTGCTTGTGGGTTACTATAGCTTTGGGATTCTTCTTTAGGACTCTCTTCTACTTAACTTTGTTGTTTGGGAGTAAGAACCAGAGGAAGTGAGAATTCCTTGCCTGAAATATGCTGTTGACTTCAAATTGGATGAAACTGCGTAGTCAAGCACATTGGCGATGTTAAGCTTGTAATGCAACTTTAAAACAAAATTATCATGTGCAATTTTTTATACTGCAATCCTATATATATATTTAATTGAATAAAGAAATTGATACGTAGTGAGATCAATTTCAAACTCACAGTTAAAAGTGAGTTGTCAATGTTGCATGTATCAATTTTCATTTAATTCAATTAAGCATAATTGTAAGGTTATAATATAAATAGGTGATAAGTTCTCATAAAAAATATGATCATTTAATTAACTAAAGTAATAAAGATGAATATGGAACTATCAAAGGTGATTAACTTGTGATATATCCGTAAAGACTAGACTCGTAATTCTAATGATTAAAATTTAACTTTTAAAATATTAAATATAAAAAAATTTAAAAAAAAATTGCAAGACAAACATACGTGTTTCATTATTGTTCATTTTGCAAAATTTCTTTTACTTGTACTAAACAATTACGTACCATTTAAATGTGATAATTTATGTGATTTTCTTTTAAAATTATAAAGAACGTTATTTGTAATAATGAAATACATGATAATTTATAATAAACTTGTTAGCATTTTGTTATAATTTTGATCATTTTTTCTATAATTTTATAATATAATGAAAAAAATCATCATTTATAAAAAAAAAAAATCAAATAGTAAATTGTTTATATTAAAATAAATATAATATTTACTTATTGCATGTTCCACGTGTAACATAAATTAGTATAATCAAAAGAATAAATTCTATCCTTACATCTATTCATTCAACCTAAATGTTAAATCTTGAATTCAATGATGTCAAGTTTTTTTTTTTTTTTTTAAATGAATAAAAAAGGAAATTAATCATGAAGCAGGTTGTGTTTGATTCCCGACATAATTAACTAAACTTCCAAGTTAGTACAAAACTTGGTCTAAATGTGTTTAAATTAAAATAAGAAGTTGGCAAAACGTTTGGCAATATGTTACTGCCAAAAAAATCTTGGTAGGAAGATCCGAGTCCGACAGAAAAATCCTTAATTATTACAAGTTAAAAAGGCAAAAACAGAAGCAATTATTTGTCGTCAATCTAAAAAAGGGTCGATTCAAATTGTTGTTTATAATACTACTATTTGAGTGATTTGACTAAAATTTACATGGATTGAGTTTGATAGTTAGTCACCATTACAACAATAGTTTTTTAAGGAGAATAGAACAAGCAAAGCTCATTTCTCAGCTGCAGACAATAGCCTTAATTGCATCGAAGATTTATCCATTTGGGGGTTTAATTTCAGGGTTCAAATGTATTTTTGAGTCTTAAAGGAAGAACAGTATGTTTCATTTGGAACATTCTAAACAGGTCTAAACAGATATGAAGTTTGAAGCTTCAGGTGTGTAAGATATTTGATGATTATACATTTCATTATTTTAATATCCTCATTTAACAGAAACAAAATCTTACTGAATTTTGTCCAGAAAGCATGTATGCTTGATTAGAAGACTCGTTCATTATTATTATTATTTGGGGAATTTATGGTTTGAAAATTCATGAATCCTTTTAAAGAAATCAATTAAAATCTCGGCAAATCATATTTTTCATTCATAATATTAGCTTATTTGGCAGGCTCGGAATATGAATCTTCAGGTTACGAAATGCATGAAATGAATAATAAAACTTGTTAAGAATCAAGAAAGATCATAAAATGGAAGATTAATTAACAAACACATGATTCTTGCTGCAATTTTCTTTCGAAGGTCTGATACTGAATCAGCTTCAAGACTAGTAATTGAAAATTGATATAAATTCGTCATGAAAGTCGTGTAATCAAAACAAAATATTTTATGGGAATCTTTTGATCTTCCTCGTGGTTTCACGTTGTTATTATCTTACAATATTAAATTTACTTGGAGTTGAAGGAGACAATGATTGACGCTGGATTTAAATAGCTGAAGATATCAGATATTTGGGTACTGCTTTGTTTGAGTAAAACAAATATTTGTTTATCCAAGAGAGAGAGAGAGATCGAGATCAGAGGGCGAAGTTAGCAATGGAGCTTGAAGAGTTGCCCTCGGAAGCCGAATTCCCAGGCTCTGCAACATTCAGGGAATTCATTAATCCAGATGAAAATCAAGTAAAAAATAATGATCATCTTGTTCTGGATATTCCCACCGCCAGCAGCTCCAATGTTCCGGTAGTAGATCCATTTGTTCTTTCCTTCCACAACTTAACTTATGAGGTCAAAGTCGGCCACAAATCGAGGTTCCCTTTTCTGGGAAAGAACACAATTGTTTCACCAGAGAATAATACCAAGGTGTTGCTCAATGACATCTCGGGTGAAGCAAGGGAAGGGGAAATCATGGCTGTTCTTGGTCCAAGTGGTTCGGGCAAATCGACCCTAATGGATGCTCTTGCAAACAGGATTGATAAGCATAGCCTGAAAGGATCCGTGACTTTGAATGGCGAAGTGCTGGCGTCAGGCCTGTTGAAAGTGATCTCTGCATATGTTATGCAAGATGATGTCTTGTTCCCAATGCTGACAGTGGAAGAGACGCTCATGTTTTCAGCCGAGTTCAGGCTTCCTCGATCACTTTCAAAAGAAAAGAAGAAAGCGAGGGTTCAAGCTTTGATTGATCAACTAGGGTTGAGAAATGCAGCAAGGACTGTGATTGGCGATGAAGGGCATCGAGGTGTCTCTGGAGGTGAACGCAGGCGAGTTTCCATTGGAATCGACATAATTCACGATCCGATACTCTTGTTCCTCGATGAACCTACTTCCGGTCTCGACTCAACTAGTGCATACATGGTCGTTAAGGTCCTGCAGCGAATTGCACAGAGTGGAAGCATTGTTATCATGTCCATTCACCAGCCAAGTTCCAGGATCGTTGGCTTACTCGATAGGATGATTTTCCTATCACGTGGGAAAACACTGTACAGCGGCTCACCATCAAACCTCCCAGGCTACTTTGATGAGTTTGGGCATCCATTTCCTGACAACGGGAATCCATGCGAGTTTGCTCTTGATTTTATCCGTGAACTTGAGGAAGCGCCCTCTGGAACCCAGAATTTAGTTGAATTCAACAAGTCATGGCGGGCCTCAATGAATTCCAAAAACAATGTCTCCAATCAACCAAGTCTTTCACTTGAAGATGCAATAAAGAGAAGCATTGCTCAAGGAAAACTAGTCACTGGTACTACTGCTACAAGTGACCAGAATCTAACATCGTCAGTACCATCATTTGCCAATCCATCGTGGTTCGAAGTGGTGGTATTATTCAAAAGGCTAGTAAAAAATTCCAGAAGAATGCCAGAGGTGCTCGGTCTCCGGTTAGCTACGATAATCATCACTGCGATTGTTCTTGGCACCATGTTTTGGAAGGTTGACAATTCCCCAAGAGGAGTTCAAGAACGATTAGGATGTTTGGCCATTTCCATAAGCACAATTCTCTTTACCTGCACAACCGAAACCCCCGAATTCATCAAAGAAAGATTCATTTTCATGAGAGAAACGGCTTACAATGCTTACCGCCGTTCCTCATACGTTCTTGCTCGATCTTTTATCTCAATCCCGTCATTGATCGTCCTCTCCCTTTGTTTTTCACTGATAAGCTTTTGGGCCATTGGCCTTTCCGGTGGCTTCTCTGGGTTCTTCTTCTTCTTCCTCACAACCTTCGCCACGTTTTGGGCCGGAAGTTCGATAGTCGCATTTATCGCAGCGCTTTTCCCAGATTACTTCCTCGCCTTCGTCCTGGCGGTCGCCGTGGTATCCTACTTCCTTTTCTTCTGCGGATTCCTCGTTTCTCGTGATCGACTCCCAAAATACTGGATATGGCTCCATTACACATCCCTAGTGAAATACCCTTACGAAGCTTTCCTACAAAACGAATTCCGCCCATCGAGATGCTTTGCTCGAGGTCCCCAAATGTTCGACAATACACCCCTTGGGAGACTCCCAACCTCATTGAAAGATAATCTATTAAGCAGCATGGGAAATGTTTTGGGCACCAATTTTACGGACTCAACCTGCATAACAACCGGGAAAGATGTACTGAAGCTGCAAGGAATCACCCAGTTAAGCAAATGGAACTGCCTATGGGTGATTTTCGCATGGGGATTTTTCTTCAGGATTATGTTCTACTTAAGCTTGTTGTTTGGGAGCAAGAACAAAAGGAAGTGAGAAATTTCCATGTCTGGGAATGCAGTTCATCGTTACCGCCAGCAACATGGGATCATGTAATAACTACTCGAAGCATTTACTTGGTAAAAGAGAAAGAAAATAAACAGTAAGAAGAAAAGTTTTAATTCAATGACTGAGTCAGTAGCTCAATCATTATATTAAATTTTTTTTTCTATGCTTATCCATTTCTTTCTTTTGACCAAAAAAACCAAATAAATAAGTTCAATTTTTTATTTATTTTTTGTTAATTTTGAAAATTTCTTTGTGAGAATAATGGTGGTGATCTTGTACGAATTCATTACAATATATATTTTATTATTATTTATTATTTATTAATATTTATAATTGAATTTAAATAAAAATATTTTTTATTACATAAAAAGTTATGGACTTAAAGCTTGGGCTTTTAACTTTATAGAAATGAAATGAAATGGCTTGAACCAATTTCTTTTAAATAAGGATTTTGCTTAAACGCTTTTAAGATTAGTTAAAGTTATTATTTAAAGTGAATATTATTATATTAAATCCAATAATGGACATTAATTTCATGAATTTTTAATATGAAAAAGGGACTAATTAGGAAATTAAGTTAATTTTTTAACATAAGAACCCTCTCCCATATGAATGAATCTAACCGTCAAAATGTTTTGACTTAAAAACTCAACTTAATGGCGGCCCAATTTGGTCAATAAAATAAACATCATTAGCCTATCCACTCTTTGCCTAATAGCACGCCACTGCTAAAGAGAAAAAAAAAGGAAAAATCTTCATTGCTTGCTTTAATTGTGTCAAATAATGCGCATGCATAAATCCCACTTGGAACCAACCCCATAATTCCCCATCATATCTTTCCTTCTTGGTTTTTCTTTCTTTTCATCATACTAAATCTTTGCTTGCAATCTAAGCTTTGTTTCAAGTTTATAACTCCAAAAAACTAAAACCCCAGTTCATAAATTTGATCAAACTTTACCCACACCCCAGAAAAACAAAGAAAGATTCTTTGAAGAAATGAGTTCTGTTTGCATTTCTAGTTGTTTGAATGATGCTAGAGACCCTCGGGTGCCTGTCAGGGCAACTTATGTGAATCTTTACAAGTGGCCCGAGTCGGATGCAGAGTTTGTGAGGTCAAGGAGCTCATCATCAGGCTCCATCCATGGTCGACAACCAGCTAGGGTTGTTGACAGTATCTCTTGCCGGCAGATGTATCTGAGGAGCTATAGGTTTTCCAGGAAAGAAACCGTGCCCGAAAAGACTGTGAAATGCTTTGGGAGAGTTAAGGAGAAGGTGGTTCAAGGGAAGAAGAGGAGCAACCAAAAGAGAATTATCAGAAGGAAGTGTTTGGTATGGAGGAAAGTGAAGGTTGCATTGTTTAGGTTTTTCAATAGGTTGCTTTCTTGCTCTGCTAGTGTAGATGTTGTGGATCAAAGCAATTATTTCTTCTGATTTAACTTTTTTGGGTGATTATCTGATTTGTTTTTTTAATTACGTAAGTTTGATAGATAAAAGGGTTTTGGGTTTATTTAATTTGTTCTTTTAAGTTGTTCTAAATGTTCAAAGCAAAGCTTGAAGTTTAATTCAATTGACAAATTCCTATATTTTCAATCTCTTTCTTTCTTACAGATAGATTGCAATCTACATAGTACTAGAAATGTTCAAGCTAAGAGCAGGATTAAATTAAATCAATTTCTTTTTCTTATCACCACTTAAATAATACATACCATTTGATCAGTATTCCATTTTATGTTTTTGGATTTTGTTAACAGGACATTTTTTAAGAATATTTAATATATATGATTTATAGTAATACATATATATATATATATTTGTATTAAATTAAGAGTCATTTTTCATGCACTAATAATGCAATAAAAAGAAACTTCAAAAATGGACCGTTAAATGAGATATATATATATATATATTTAATTTAGTTTGTTTGTGAAATTTAAAATTTTGATTGAGATAATTTCTTTTAAATATATTGATTGAAAGGTAATTTGATAATTTTAAACACATTAAATGAGATATTATTCAATAAAAACCTTTTTTAAAAAAACAAAAGAGAAAAAAAAACTAAAAGCGCTTGTTAGCCTAATCCTTTTATCTTTTACGTATAAAAGCCCCCTGCCAACTTGTGAGTATAACACGTAAAAGTCTAAGAAGTCTAATAACAACCAAACTGGAGACTCGGAAACTTTACTTGGTTGATTGCTGACCACTATATTCCTTTCTCTCTAATTTTGTTTTATACAATATTGTACTTCAATTTATCAAGAGTTTTGGGGCAAAAAGAACATGCGTGCATTCATGGCCATAGTGGGCATTAATAGCAGTAAATTACGAACCTGCCTACTTAGAATGTTTCATTAATAAAAGAAACAGAGAAAAAGGAGTTTCATGGCTTAACATGGCTGATAGGGCCCAACTGTGGACCCAAGAAAAAATGAAATCAGATACTTCAGTCTTCTAAAGTCTAACAGGGGCCTGACACGATGATTAAGTTTTCCAAGCCCACATCCTTTTTGGTGGACCTCTGGTCCAGGGAGGCTCGAGCTAGATGCTTCAACGGGTTAAATAAATTTGAAACCAGATCCAGATTAACATCAATCGTTTTGTCCATTGCCCTGTCTTGTTTTATTGGCCCACGTTCAGTGGAGCATCACTATTAAGATAGCAACAACCATAAAAGGGCAAAACTGACCTGATATTCATGCAAATTCTTCACCGTTCATCCAGCTTAAACGAGGAGCTTAATTAATTATCATAAAAAGGAAAACGACTACAGAAAAGTATAGGTAGATCACGGAACTTGGGAGAAATTCATCACGAAAATGCTGGGAACCAACAACCATAGCTTTTTGACAATACTTTCTCTGATTTATTTATTTATTTATTATTTTTGCCTAGGCACACAATTGATTCAACACGCTTGCACTATTAACAAGGTTCGTTACCCATTTGCCAGTCGATTTATTAAAGCTTTATAAAGTTTAACCACAAATAGACATAAATTCAACTCTATGCACTAAAGCCGACTGAGTATTAGTTCGCTTAGCGTGATGCTATTGAGAGACTCCAAAAAGTTATGAGTCCTAAGGGAATTATGCATGTAATGTCTTCTTTAAGTAAGTTGATTAAATAAAGGTTAAAAAGGGTTATGATATATACAGCCACTAAACATTAGAGACTACATCTACCAATAAGGAAGAACAAACACAAGCCGAATTGGGAAAACATCAAGGAAAAAGACACAACGTTGAAACAACAAAATGCGAGGTCAATTGACTTACAGATATCCTCCAAAATGTAATTCAAATATTGACGGACTTTAATCAAAGATCATTCAAAGAACGTACTCCAGAGACGGTTACAAATTTGTATTATCTAGGTAGTGAAGACAACCCATGCTACAATCAGTCAGCATCAAACCAACTATTTTGACATAATATTTCATTTAATGCAGAAAAATAGAAGTATTCTACCACCTAAAAGCTTAATATAATTCACAAAAATGTCTACCATTGCACAACAGAAGATACTTAAAACTCTTGTTTCTAAAATTCAACCTGCTAAGAAAAGATCATGCATATATCTCGGTGCCATCTTACAATGTTGACAACATCTTCCTAACCAAAGAAACACACCATGATAGCTAAAACAATAATAGAGGATCTTCTGCATATTCCATTTTCTTCTTTCATTCACACCAATATAAAAAGGGATTTTAGACTGTCCAAAATAGAGGAAGGACTACCAATAGTTAAAGTTTCAGACAGCCAATCGAGAAGTTCAAAAAGGACAACCATCAAAATGGACAATAACATCATTAAAGAATACTATCTTAAGACCAATTGAACACAATGCGACAATGCAAAATAATTCCATCGATAAGCCAAATAGAAAGGCCAAAATTGGGCATTCCTGCACTCCAATTGGACTGTAGAAGCTAAATGGAAAACGGTTAATGGAAAAAGCAAATAACCAATCCCACATAGATGATAAAATCTCAGTTGTCCATATTAAAAAATTGAATCAAGCTAGATCAATTTCACAAAAGTTGCATATAATTTTCTAGGAGAGACTCAAATATAATTTGCTTATAACACCATTGACCTCATCTCAAATCCACTGCCTAATAAGGAATCATTTGGAAAGTTTAAATTAACCGTATGCAAAATTTGCAGAACGTCAGAATTTCATTAAGCAGTAGGCAGAAATACAGTAACTAATCCCAAACATAATCAAATTTTAACAAGTTGTTAAACATAACGATAACAGTAAAGAGAAGAGCAACAGCAGTTGAATGGAGTAATTCGTATCCATAATATTCACTAAAAACAAACCTGCAAACTAAGCCCAATTCGCATAAGTAAAAATCCAAAGCACCCTTACATCAATTCTCTTTTCAAGAGCCCCCATTTTCTCAAAGCTCAAATTCTTCATCTCTAAGAGCGAGCTCAGCAGCCTCTTCATCTTCCTCATCAAGACTAAAGTATTCATTTTTCTCCAACGGCCTAAACATGTAAAAGATCACCAAATAAAACGCAAAACTCGCGGTCTCCTCAGCTGCATTACTAACCCACTGATACTTGTAAGCTGCGATCGTCCTCAAAGCAAACACCACAATTCTCGTAAAATACAAATAGCCAATCACCACAATATAAAACTGCCTAAAGAGAGTCAACTTCGCCAAATTCCTTGCAGCCTTCCCATCGGTTTTCGAAGTTTCCCTCAAGGAACGAATCGACCAAACAATTGGGAAAATAATAGCGCAACAGCAGATGATATCAACCAGCAAAAACAACTGATTCCACGTCACCCAATCTTTAATAAACGGCCCAGTTTCTCCGATCACAACCGAAGCAATATTAGCTAAAACTTGAAGCGGAATCACGATCATCAAAACCTTTTTTTCCCTCTCTTGTAAAAAGGGTTTCAAAAACGACCAACCAGTGCCGATCAAAACGATGACGGTGAAAAGCAAAACGACACGAATAAACTGAAAAATGTAGAACAAGACATCCCAACCGTGAGGAGTTCCGGTAACCTTAACGAAATGCTTATCTTCGGCGGCGCAGATCAGATTCAAAGCTTTGAATAAAAGCAATCCGGCCATTAGTAAATGGATCCGGTGTACGGATCGTTTATTGGTATAACAAACGTAGATCCAATAGCCCAAGAAGCCTAAGTAGACGATTGAGAAGAAGGTGTAAAGGGAAGGGAGCTGGGTTAGGCCAGCAGAGAGGTAATCTTTGGAACCGTCAGGGTCGAGGTTGTAGATTTCAGTTCGGACGTCCATGGAAACGCGCGTTTCGGGGGCGCAGTTGGCGAAAAAGAGAGAGTACTCATTGGGGGAAGAAACGGGGTAAGCGCGGTTGAAACGCGAAAGGGGAGGTGGGGAGAGGTCGCTGAAGGTAAAAAGGTGCTGGATATAGCGGGAATCGAGGACGCAAAAGCGAGGATTCTGTTGAATCTCGAGAAGGACTTGGAGGAGAGATTCTTCGGATAAGAGGAAGAAGCCCAGGAGAGAAGCATCGGGGTTCGGTGCATTGATAGAGGAAGTGACCGAGACGGAGGAGACGGAGATGGCGACGTGGCCGGTGTGGGTGAAGCCAAATTTTTCGAAGAGAATCATGGGGCGGGAGTCGGAGGTGATCGATAGGGTTTTGATCTCGGCAGTGGTTGAGGAAATGAGGGAGAAAAGGAAGACAAGGAGAATTAAGGGTAGCTTCTTCATTTTTGGGGATTAATCGCAGCGGTTGGGACGGTCAGCGTGAGGTGACGGTGGCTTCGACCGGAATAAAAAAATGGAGGAAGCGATTGAATTTAAAAGGGAAAGAGCATCGGCTTTTGGGATCCTTATGGTCGTCGTGAATGTGCTATTTTATCACTGAGATCCAGATCTCAGATTTCAACTTGTAAGTCCAGGTCAAGGCAACTCCATACGACGTCGGGTCACTGAACAAAAAATGGGCCTTAATATCTAAATGGACACCAGTGAGGTTTGGGTCAGTCCAATATAATGGCTGGGCTCAGAATTTTATGACTGGGCCGAAAATAAAATTTAAATATAGTTTGGGTCAGTCCAATAATATTATTATTTATAAATTTAATAAAAAAATTCTAATAGATATATACTATTTATATAAATTTTTACTGAATTTACGGTTAAGAATAAATTAAGTATAAAAAAAAAAAGAAATAAAATATATATTAAATATTTATGTATTTTACTATTTTTAAATATTTTTCTTTACTTTTTAACCATCAAATCATTTCAACTATTCCATGTATTTTTAACATGAATATTTTTTTCCGCTTCCACCCACGTTTCCAATGTGCCCATTTTAGTTTGTGTTTTAAGTTAGTGTCCTGTTTTTAGCATACATAGATATAGATAGATGCTTTGCTGGTTCTTTGTCTGTTATCAATATTGTTCGACTGCTTTAATTGTAAAATCAATGTTTGTTTTATGTTTCGTTGCCGAGAAAATTGGTGGAAATGTAATTCCAGTTTTTAGTGTTTCTAAAGGTTATGGTTTTTTTCCCCTTTTTTCTTTTTGTTGTTTTTCTATTAAGAAGTATGTTTTGACTTTCTAGATTGGTTTCATATAATATTTGTAAACATTGGATTTCAAGATTTCGTACGAAAGTCGTAGCTGATAGATTCCCAGGCTTGGTTTCCTTTTCTTTTTTTTTTTTTCATTTCATTTTCTTTCTGTTCAAAAGGGGAGCAATAGTATTTAGAATTTGTTTGGTTCTGGATTTATACAGTGATTTGCTGGATTCATTTTTGATAGGAAATAAAGAATCTGAAAAAACGGTTTTTTTTTTTTTTGTTATTTTTCCTTGGAATTTTGTTAATCTGATAAAGAAAAGGTTTAGTTTTTGACAAATGAATGTAGTTGGCAAAGTTGGGAGTTTAATTTCACAAGGTGTATATTCTGTTGCAACCCCTTTCCATCCTTTTGGTGGTGCTGTTGATGTGATTGTTGTTCGGCAACAAGATGGGAGCTTCCGAAGCACGCCTTGGTATGTTCGGTTTGGGAAGTTCCAGGGTGTTTTAAAAGGGGCTGAGAAGGTTGTTCACATAACTGTTAATGGCGTCGAAGCGGATTTTCATATGTGTCTTGATAACTCTGGGGAAGCATATTTTGTAAGGGGGTTTGATGATGTTGGTCAAGGATTTGAGACAAATGGAGGGTTGAAAGAGTCTGATCGTGAAGTGATTCAGGATGATGTTAATAAACACATTGCTGAATTTTGTAGACTTGAACATTGTGTCTCTGATTCCAGGGTGGCTCAGTTGAGGGACGAATTTGATTCCATAAATCCGAAACGGCTTGAAAGGGCAGAATCTGATACTAGGTTCTATGAATTTCAAGATGAGCCATTCTCTCTAGAGGATTCGGTTAATTTGTCTGAATTCGGGTCTGGCCAATATGAAGGTTTAGATGGTGAGCGTTTTGGTGAAGAACATGGTTTAGATTCAGAAGTTGTCTTGGTCAGTGTGGATGGTCATGTACTTACAGCCCCTGTCTCAGAATCGGAACATACAGCCCCTGTCTCAGAATC
>JBBYHK010000023.1:12962584-12974984 GCA_038382065.1 Adansonia grandidieri | reverse complement strand
TCTTTTAAAAGGACATTTGACAATGATCCTTACCACTTAGTTTTACTCCATTGATGCCAAGTTTAAATGTTAATTTCTGTTGATAAAAAAAAATCTCCATAGTGAAAAAAAAAAAAGAAAAAAAGAAACCTTTTTCAGTAAAATCACTGTAAAAACTATGTATATTTTACAAAAAGTGTTTTTCCATTTTTTATTTAGAGATTCTTTGTTACTGTTTCAGCGTTTCAGGCTTTATCCAAGATCCCAGTTTTCAACATTCAGGAAGTGAAGGAGAGTTGAATATGTCCATAAAAGGATTCCCATCTTTTTATCTTTTCTCTTTAGTTGAGTTCTTAGAGAAATCATTGTATTTTCACCTAGTCTGAACAATCCATTAACAAGAAGTGGCCTTTTTTTTTTTTTTGAACTGGTCAAATAAGTCCCTTTTGCATCAGTGAGAGACCCTGGAATCTTTGTTTTAAAAAATGGGTTTAGATTCATATTTTGATGCCTTAAAAAATCTTGATTAATGGAGCAAACGATGCTTTGTAATGGACAAGCATGACCGTCCCACCTGCTGAGCAGAATTGTTTTCTGCAAATTAAGACTAATCTAATACCAAAAACTTTCTATTATTGCAATTATACCACTATTTAGGGAAAACGATGAAGTACAATGATTTTGATCACAAGATATATCCTCTTTCTTACCTCTGAAGAGCACAAATTAGAAGGAACGTGTGCAGTGTCTTTGTTATCCCCGTATTTGAAAATCGAAATGACCCAAAACTTTACATGTCTCAAACAAAACAAAAAAAAATTTCATTCTATCTTATTTGTTATTTTCTCATGATTTTGACTAACCATTTATACTAAACAAAACATGCCTTCTAGATTTTTGACAAGATTGGAAAGAAAAATAATGAGAATTGCATAGCCGCTAGTTGACAGATGTTTGAGCACCAGGAGTACAGACAAGAACAAAAAAGACAACTCCTTTTCCCTACCTGTGCTGTGTATGATCAAGGTTTTATCCATTTGGCGAAAGAAACGGAAGTGCAAGGTACTAGCACTATATAAGCTAACAAAATGGATCTTTAATTTCAATGGAAACTTGAACTATTTTATGCAATAAGACTAAAACTTGAACCCTGGCATTCCATCGTAACCTCCCCTAGAAGTGAGGTTCAGTAATGAACTCTTAGAAGAGGTTTGTTTTAGCATTTGACTCCACTTTTACTTCATTAAAGCAAGAAAGGGTCATGATCTACCAACCTAAGCAAATCATGCAAAAGGGAATTGCATGTTTAATTAGACCGATAAAGATGGAGATTTGAATTACCAAAAAACAAAAAGCATGGAGATATTTGGCATTGCTGGGACCATGTCAGGCAAGTGAAGCATGTGAAAAAAGTCAGGTATAGATTCATTCAAGGCATTCAATATATTATATCCTCGAAGAAAATTTAAAATTATAAAAAAATTCTGTAAGTAACTTGTCATCTTCTTACACCTTGTTTCTGAAGTACAATGCAGTTTCAGCAGCATAATGTTACAATGTATAAAATAATCAACTGTTGTCTCAAACTCATTCAAATTAAACTTTTAATAATCTCTTTTCTCCTTTTCCCTTTAGCGACTGAAACGAAGCCTTGATGACCTTAATATCATTATGACACATAGTAGCATGTCAAAGCCTCATAACATTGTTAAATAGGAAGCAAGCTCTAAATTTCAAGGTATTATTCGGAAAATTTGGAAACCAAAGATGAAACTGCATTTTAGCATAGACTGAAGAGAAAACAACCATTAAATACTATCCAAAAGTAGAAGCATAACAAACCAAAATATGTTGACAGGCTTTTTTTGAAAGATCAAAAATTGGAATTTCCATCGGCATTAAACTCATGGGCTTTGTAAGAATGCTGATAATTTTGCGACCGGAAAATGTCAGAACAACAAGAACTTAAATGGGAGAGACATGAAAAGATGTTCTAGAAAGAAATGTCCTACTACTAGCGGAGAAGAGTCTATCACCATCACGGTCAAGCAAAAGTCCAGCTGCCCTCACTTGAATGAAGCCAAAGTAGTATTCAACATTACCAGGGAGTCACAAAATTTTACAGCTTTCATCTCTAAGGTTTAAGTTGAACTAACATAGGAATGATAAGTTTTATAAAGAAAAATTAAGGGAAGTAATACCGTCTAATGAAATCAATTTGTCTTTTCAATTTGGTATATAATAAATTCTTTAAACTAACATTTTTTTATATATTTTTTTTTTAGCTTGCATTTCTAGGTAATCCTTTCTTTTTATTTCTGAGTTCTTCCACAATTCAGAGTTACAGACCAAATAACAGAAAGTACAAGCAATAACCGAATATTGGAGACAAGGAAACAATAAAACATGCCACTTTCACATTCCACAAAAAAAAAAAAAAAAAACCATGTCAAATCCAACTCATACAAAGCATTGGTTGTTCATCCTAATGTTGGACATGGCGAAATTGAAGCATCATCCAAGGAAGATTGAATCATACATGAAGATAAGTAATAAAAACTGACTTCAAAGCCATATAAGATATTTTTACTTGCAATGAATGTGGTAAAAAGGCATTGGTTATCTATGTCATTAATTATTCCATGATGACATCAACTCAGAACAAAAACTATGTGAGAGAATCACTGCAATACTCACCAGTAGTCTCCTGTTATTGTCTTGCAAGAAGAGGTAAATGAACACTGTTACACAGGGAATCTTGTACATGTGACGTGGGAAAATCACAGTATAATATAGGCAATATTA
This sequence comes from Adansonia grandidieri, assembly GCA_038382065.1. NCBI lineage: Eukaryota > Viridiplantae > Streptophyta > Magnoliopsida > Malvales > Malvaceae > Adansonia > Adansonia grandidieri. The sequence continues at coordinate 12,972,200 of JBBYHK010000023.1, read as the reverse complement.
TTATATGCTCATTTGAAAGATGTTAAAATTTTTGTTCTGAGGTTAGAATGAGAATGATTGTCAGTTGGCATGTTCGATCATAAAAACAATCAGATGTATTACAAATGTAACAGTAATCTAGGTAATGACGCCAAATCATCGACCAATTTGTTTTGCTCGATCCATCGAACTGCAACAAGGAAATGTCTACATATTCTTTGCTGTTTTACAATCTGTATAAGCTCATTCTTGCAATTTTGCTTCAGTAAGAAGCACTAGGCTGACATTCCGCTACAGTTAGTCAGATATATGTACATAAGAGAAAAAAAAAAAAAAGAAAAGTAGGTGAGCGGAGCGAACGAAATAAGGTGCATCAAACCTCAAACTGCATAGAGCTTTTTGTGCTCATTGTTCAGTATCTCTGGATCAGACATATATGACATTGATAATGATCGAGATCCGCTATTCATTGAAGACCTCCGCATGCTCTGATTTTTTGAAGCCTCAATATGGTTCACAATCACCCAATAACACAATGTCCCCAATGTTGATACCATGATAACAGTCCCTATAGCAGTGATAAGATTAGCTAACCACCTCTCATCTTCTCCAACTACAATATACGAAAGGGCAAGAAATGCGACTGAAATCAGTACACAAGCCAACCACATGAGCTTATTAATAACTGCCATCATCTGCTTCTTTGCCTTTCTCTGTATGACTACGACTGAGGTTTGCACTACCACAACAGCCAACGATATGAAGAGGGCAATAGCGTCAAAGACAATAAAAATCATGAACGGCAGTTTTGAAGCAATTCTTGCTTGTCCCTGAAACACTCCTGGTGAAGTATCGTTGGGACTGTCACCATCAGCGTATTGGCCCGGGACATTGAATATGGCAGCAAACGCGATAGTGGCAATGAGGACAGCCACCACTGTGGTGGAGTTGATTGCATTATTGAGACCTTCAAGATGCATTTTGTTGAGTCGATGAGCTATGCCTTGCATGCGTTTTCTTGTTTGGCGTGTATGCTCGAGCTGGTGATGAACGCCATTCTTTATATCACTTACAGTTTGTTTTAGTTCTCGAGTGGAAGTTGTAGGTTCTGTCTTGATGAATTTGGCAGATTGGACTCCATGCTCTTTTAAGATGGCTACAACATCAGATAGTTTATGTTTTTCTGCAATGTCAAGAGCCGTTTCCCCAGACTTGTTGATGACTAGTTTGTTAACTCCACTTTGATTTAGCAGCTTCTGAACAATCTGAAAGATTGAATTAGTGATTAGAAAGGCTCACGGACTTTTAAAAAATTTTAGTACTTTCCATAATCAAAATTAGTTCACTACTTGCAATATGATACGATTAGTCAAGATGATTCTCAATATCTGACGGATTGAACATGTAAAGCCATTGTAAGTTCATCCTGTATAATAATTAAATTAACTTGGCAGAACAAAGAAAAGGGCATATTCTAAAGAGGAAATGCAACAATCACCAAAAATTCAATCCTAAGTACCTGAATCCGGCCCTTTCGAGTTGCTATATGCAAAGCAGTGCTGCCTTTAGTATCAACCATATTTATTAAACAAGGATCTGACTTTATCAGCTCACCAACCACTTCAACATTCTGCCCTTTAACCGCCATATGTAGAGCTGTCTGCCCCTTCTTGTCAGTTCTTGTTGCAAGAACAGGCTTTTTAGACAAAAGGGCCTTTACTATCTCTAGATGGCCATACCTTGCTGCTGAATGCAAGGCTGTTTTCCCATTGCTCTTTGCTATTGCTGCCACATTGCTGCCTTCTTCCAAGAGGAAATTCACCACTTCAGCATGGCCTTGTGAGGCAGCAGTGTGCAATGCTGTGGTGTTATACGAATCAAAAGTCATTGAAAGATCAAGACTGGCCTCCATGAGAATCTTCAATACCTCTAAGAAAGTAGAGAAAAAAGATTTAGAACAAAATTATCCCCAAGGAAGATATGTTAGTTGGCAAGAATTAAAATAATCCGTAGGAAACATGCACAAAAATAAAGAACAAAAATACCATACGAGGAATTGAAGTTAGTTTGATTAAAAATTTGGGATTCGGATAAAATAAGGAAACTTATACAAATCAAATGATTATTAAAAGCATCATAATGGTTCTTAATTTCTTTTCCAGCATGATTATTAAAAGCAAAATAAAGAACTCACCCAAGTCCCCTTGCTTGACAGCAATATGAAAAGCATCATAGCTATTCCTTGCTTTAATACCAGCCAAGACAACATCATAGTACTTCATCATTTCCTTCACTAAATCAGCATAACCACACTCAGCAGCAACATATAAGGCAGTTTCACCAGATTGGTTCCGCTTAGACAACAAATCCTTCAACTCCCCTTGTTCAACAGCACCATTAATTATTTCCAAAACCAGTTCAAGATCCCTTGCTCTCACAGCTGAGTGAAGTGGTGTATCATCCCTTTTACCTGTCAACTGCTTTGTCATCTTCTTTCTCTGAAAATTTTGCTCTTCCCCCATAGTTTCTTCTTGCTCCTTTGCTTCCTTTAATGTAAACTTCCAAATGAACAATCAAGTTTTTTTTTTCTCTTAATTTTTGATACTTTTGATTTATTTTGAACCAAAACTTTCAATTATCCACCATACAGACAGATCAAAATCTTCATCCTTAGCATAAAAGAATTCCTGGAATCAATACAGAAAGATAGGATGATTCAGACTTGATTTCCTTAATATTATCATGTTCTTAAAATTTCCCTTGCAACCCAAATTCCGTAAAGATATTTTAATCTAAAAAATTAAACACACTAGTCTCCCCACTCCTCATTATAATATCCACAGTTTCATATCTATAATTATAACCACAAATCATAATAAATGCATGAAAAAGACACAAAGAAAAAAAAGTAAACCATTGGATAAGCATGGTAAAAATTTGCAAAACTTTGCTTCAAGTTTGAATCTTTAATTCTTTATCTACCTTCAATGAATCAAAGAGTCCAATTGGGTAGTTAAATCTTAATACCAACTATAAAGTCAAAGACCCCAACTGAGAAAAAATATAAAATAAAACAAAATAAACTAAAATAAACGAATGGTTTTTAATTTCTTTTACTCACCTTGATACCTGGCTTCTATAAAACCGAAGCTCTCCTGCCTTCTCTGTTATAGAAACAGCTTAAAGAAGAAAAAAAAAAAAACTCTCTCTACTTCTAAGGATTCAAAGAAATGGGTGCTTAGAGCAAAAAACAAAAGAGAAATGCGGAAAAATTAGAACCGAAAAAAAAAAAAAAAAAAAAACAAAAGGTTGATGGTTACTGGCAATGGGCAAGTGGGCAGTTTTTGGTGTAAAAAGCTTGTAAGCAACCATCGAACACCATTGAAACTTAGCCGCTGGATTTTTTTCCCCTTAAAATCTCAGTTAGGTTGTGGTCGTACGTGTACGATGATGGCCAATTATGTTCTTCCACGTAAGAAGTCAAAATGAATGAATGCGCCCAGCACCAGACCAAACATCCCGCGGCTGATTGGCATGTGATTTTTGGCCTTTCGTACATAATAGGCCTGTGGAACATTGCGTAATGCATTAGGCAAGCAAAACGTCGTAGGAATATTATATGTGGTGTTTCCGTGTTAAGGTTTAGAGAGACGATCCCCCACGTGGCAATTTCAGACGCTGCCGCAGGATATTTTGTCGACTCTATCATAACCGTTCAATAGCCTATGAATATCACCTTTTCCCTCTATGACTCCGTTTGAAAAGAAAAAATTCTAATTTTTCTTTACCCATTATTTTTGTGAATCACACGACTCATGGGACTTTAGAAAGTGAGTTAAAGCCTTACATTCAAACATACGAGTGTTTTCTTTTTCCCTTTATGAGGGGTTATTTACAGGGTACATAGTAAGTACCACATTCCCCAAATTACAAAAAAAAATAAAAATAAAAATATTATAAAACATAAATAAAAAAATATTAATACGTACTTAATAATATTGATTAAAATGATATTGCTAATAAATATGGAAAAGGTGCGTAATGAAAGATAATATTAAGTTTGAAACTAATAATTGAAGAAAAAGAAAGAATTTGAGAATTCTATTTGTTTAGTATCTAATTTCTGTATGTATTTGAAAAGTCAAAATTGAGTGTACCCGTTTATAAAATCCGAGTGCCAAAAGGGCGGAGGCCCGCGGGCTGACAGTGAAGGGCCTTAAAAAAAGAGTGAGAGAGAGAGAACCTTAAGTCAAGGTCCGCAACATTAAATAAGGGTGGGCCCAAGTGAGGTACACGGCCACTTTTTAGTACCACGGTCACGAACTGACACGCACTACTTTGGTCTTTCAGACTTTATGGGGCCTCAGCGCCCACCCACCCTACCACCGAAAGGGGTAACGATGAAGCAAATCAATTGGCTGAGCCTCCGAGACTAGTCCACAACTGCTCCGGCCATTAGAGGGGGGTGGGGGGGGGGGCGCAAAATGCAAATGTCGCTATGAGCGCAAAAAATCTAGGAAAGAAGCGTATTCATAGGTCGAATTAAATTTAAAAATATCAGATTAATTTTAAAAGTTTATTTTATTATAAAAATATTAAAATATTAAAATGTTATTTGGGTCACTTTCCGGACTGGGATTGCTTAACTAATCCCTCTCCCCATGCATCTTCATGGATTTTTTTTTTCATCTTTTGACTTTGGGGCATCATTTACACCTTCTTCTTACTGTTCATTAGGCGGCCATCTTTTGGGCCCACGGGTGGGAAGAGCTGCATACTGAGGGTGATTGTATCTGGCTCACTCTTCCAACAATCCCTCTCTCTCAGCCACAAAGGCAAATATCAAATCATCATTTTATAATTGCCGATAAACTTTATTAATTGATTAAGGTATCTGGCATGCATGTTTATGTTGTTATATATGGGAGTATGTTGAGCTTTAGGTCTGCTAAGTTAACATTTAGAATTTCCACTATTGATCATTGCATCTTTACCAAGGTTTTAGATATTGGAAACTAGTCAGGCCTGCCAACAAAGGCAACAAAATAAGAAGCTCATGAGATTAATCTTTTAGCTCAATTGACTTATGCGATCATTTATAAAAAGTGATATCCAATAATTTTAGGATCGTATCTCAGCATCTACAACTAATTTCACTGTTCTCAAACTACGGCCTGCATTAAATATATAGGATTCTACTAACTTTCAAGCAAAAAGAAGAGGAATGGAGGGAAGAATGGAAATAAGAGAGTACCCTTTGCACTATCCTTCTTTTTTAAATACCTTTGGCCTGGATTATCTCATTAATTTGAAGCCATAAAAAGTTTGGCTCTCCCAACTTTGCATGGAAAAAAATTAGAAAAATCAGATGAAATCAACCAAAATTTCTGCAGTTTACAGTAGAAAATCCATGTCTAAGTTGTAATCATCTGTTTCTTCAAACTGTAAATAATATATGCAATACCTGGTGCCTTTTCTTTAACTTAAATATATTACAATCTCCAAGATGTATATACCGCAACAAGATAACCATGTGATATTCATCAGGAGTCTGGAACAGTGTCTTATATTCATCCTCAAAATTATGGAAAAATAATTAAAAGAAATATGAAGATTACAAGATCTTGTTGTATTTACAGAATATAGTTTCTTACAACACAAAACTGCCTCCTTTTCTGCTTCATAGGTCAGCTCCTTGGAATACAAGTTAGAACTGGTTCCAAGTGTAATGCACATTAAATGGCATAGATTGTGTTTACCTCTGGCTCGGAATCTGATATACGGTGTGAGCTTGTTTCATTCCTTAAAATCTTCTCTTTCTTTTTTACTTTTCGAATCCTTTTATTTTTGACAACAAAATAAGTCATGGTGCCAAGAACCCCTGCCATTATAACTCCTCCTATAACTGTTACAAGAATTGCAGCCCACTCGTTATGTCGACCAACTACTATGTATGATGAAGAAATGAATGAAATGCTAGTGCAGACAGAAGCCAACCACATCAACTTGTTGATCACTTCCACAACTCTTCTCTCAGATTTCAACTCTCCTCTTACAACTGTGATTTGTACCAACACAACAGCAAGCGAAGTAAAGAGCGCAGTCGCGTTAAAAAGGAAGAAGATCTTAAATGCTGTCGTGCTGACAACGACTGCCATTCCATCGTCATAATCACCCCCGGGAACTGTGAAAATAGCTGCAAATGCAACCGTTGCGAAAAGCACTGCTACCACTGTGACTGAATTGGTGGCGTTTTTGATACCTGCCCTATGAAGTTTACGTAGCTCCATGGCGATGCCATTCACATTCCTGTTTGTTTTGCGGGTTTGTTCAAGTTGGGTATGCACATTTTTCTTGATCTCTTTCACAGTTTTCCTGAGCTCATCCCGTGGCTGGTTCAGTTCGTTTGCTCTGACAGCACCAAAACTAGACAAACTATCCTTTATTTCAGCAATTTCCTCAGAGAGTGGAAGCCCATCAGCTATGTCAAGAGCTGTTTTATGGTCTCTTGTAAGCGCATTCACATTAGTGTCGGGAAGGTCCAGAAGTTCGTTCACTATCTGCAAGAAAAAACTTGGTCAATGCCCGCCTTTTCTTTATGTAGTTTGCATCCTAATTATTAGCCCATGTTCAGGGCAATGAACTCAAAAAAATGGAAATACCATGTGCAAGAAGTGATAAGCTACTCATAAGGCTCAAGAGGTAAACTATTGTCTATACAATATACGTATAAAGCTAATCGATACCTCTGTCCGTTTTTTCCTGGTAGCCACATGTAGTGCTGTATTACCGAACTTGTCCGGGAGCATAACAATAGCTGGATCTGCCTTAAGAAGCAACCTCACCACCTCACAGCTTACCCCTTTGACTGCCATATGCAGTGCTGTCTGCCCTTTCTTATCGATCCTCCTTGCCAATTGCGGATCCTTCTCAAGAAATGCTTTAACGATATAAACATGCCCTTGCCTGGCAGCAAAATGTAATGGATTTTTTCCATTTGCTTTTGATATCTCTAACAAGCTAGGATCTTTGCAAAGCAATTCGTTAACTACAGCTGTATGCCCTCTCGTAGCAGCAGATACAAGAGGGGTCGCATTTGCTTGTCCAACTGTTTTGCTTAGCCCTGGATCGTGTTCCAACAGCACCTGGACAATGGCTGCACAAAGGTAGTTACTGACCTGAGACAAGCTGCAGCATCCTAAGATGTAATTTATGCTAAAGAACATAAATGAAAGCAAGCAGAAAACATGCAACTCGTTAGAGAGATTAATCCGTCGACAGCCTTGGGATAAGAAAAAACATGCACCGGACACAATCGAAAGATATAATGTCATAAGCACCTTGGAGAGCTATTTCCAAATTAAAATCAAATTGGACAATGCGACAATCAATGGTTACGTTATTTCCTATTTTACTTTCCTTGCAAAGTTTTGGATCAAATTTAAAATCAAAGCTGTAATATATTTCTTAACCTGAAGAGAAAAGATTGGTGGTTCATGAACTTCACAATTGTTTACAAGCATTCAAACTGCATATATTTAACTCAATTTAATCTGACACTAAGCTCATAAGAGAGAAGGCTAGTCCTAATACCTTCATGACCTTGGTTTGCTGCAATATGCAATGGATCGAACCCAGATTTATTCTTCATTGCAATGCCTTCCTTAGTTGTATACTGCAACAGCTCCTTAACCACATCCAAATACCCCTTCGCAGCTGCAGTGAACAATGCCGTCTCTCCCAACTCGTTCACCTCATTGACAATGGCTAACCTGATTTCTGCCACCTTGTTAAAGAAGCGTGTAGACAGGTTCAGAATGAGAATGCAACACACAACTCGTTCTTACGGATGCATTCTCAAATTCATATCGAACTTGGCATCAGATTTCAGAATTGTCACTAAAGCATACCACAAGTTCTAAACCTTGTTGTAGTATGCATTTAAGGTTGGATCTCAAATTCAGCATTAAACTTGAATGTTGAATCTGCTAATATTAGCAAATAAAAAAGTATATGCCTTCAAGATTGTCTTTATTAGAAATTGACATGGGTACATTGTTTGATAAACAACTTACCTCAGAATCAAATTCTGCTCCACTAAGTGTCCCCATCATTTGAGCATCAATTTCAGCCAAAATCTGCCTGATTGCTCCGACATCACCGCGCTGTGCGGCCAGGTGTAGCTCAGTGTCATTATGGCGGCCGGTGACTTGTTTCACGTACTTCTTTTTATCGAACCGCTTTCCTGAATTAGAACCCGCGAGGGACCTGCTGGAATTGGACACCCCCAGGGCCTTTCCTGAATTGGATGCCATTAGGGCCTTCCCTGAATTGGATAGAACCAGAGCAGGCCTTGGCGTAGTCGGAGAAGGCGGTGCTATAAATGTCTCCGCCAACTGGACATGCCGTGGAGAAAATCCCTTCTCCAGATCCCGCTCCCATTCTTTGCACATTTCATTCATGTCCAAAAACAAAAAACCATAAATTCTAAAATATATACCCCTTTAAAAACAATCCTTTACAGATCAAAATCCTAGATCTTGAGCCCCTGTTTCACTGCTAAAAACATGTCTACATTTCATCTTTTCCTTTCTGTTGAAAAAACCCTTAAAATTCAATATCAAGCTTTAATGGATTCCTCGAAAACCAAAAAGGATCATCAAAAAAATAATAATAATAATAATAAAAGCGAGAATATACGTTCTGGTTTACCAGACCCCATTGAGAGATGAAAAGAGAAAATTACGAAATCATCGTCTCCCTGCTTCCATTGATCGTTGATATGGAGACTTCACGGTAAAATGAGAAAGAATTGAAATCAAATGTACCCAATAAAGAAAGAAGGAAAAAAAAAAAAAAAACAAAGAGAAGGAGGTGAGAAGGGGGATTAGGAAATGGGGCGACCGGGCCTGCCAGGTCGACCACTAGGGTCTCCGGAGGTTTGGGAACTCCAGGTAAGTATGAAGGTTAGGGAACTGAACTGCTTCCTTTTTAATGTTTTTATAATATGTTTTGTTGTGTAATTGTCAATTTAGTTAGTTTGCCTTTTTTTTTTTTTTTTTGTCGTATCGTGTCTCTTTTGTGAATTCTGATTGTTCCGTAGATTATGGAAGTGTCGGATAAGCCCAATAGCCTCATTCAGGCAAGACAGACAGACAGACAGAGACATGCCATTTGGTCAGAGGTGAAGTAACTCGCACTACTAACTCATTCCAATGAAGAAGTACATGCAAATGACGCAATATTGGATTACTCGGCACCAACACGGTACAATATAAGAAGTAATATAAAACGGTCGTCAACACATTAACATATTAAAATATTTATACAATGTGTTATTAAATTTATATAAATATATAATAAATTAAATATAATTATAAAATAAATATATATAAATAAGATATAAATAAATAAACAAAAATATTAAAAAGAGGATAGTAATAATAAATTTTCTTCATTCAATGATTCTATTGTAAACCATGTTTAGAGGTGCCAAAGGTGGTTCTCACAATTTAAGGCATGTTCAAGTTTGAATTTTTTTTCTTTTAATTTGGATTGTTTTAAATTGAAATTATTTTGATTTTTTTTTTTGAGTTTGGGTAAGTTTAGATTTAGATTAATCAAGCTTTTTTTTTTT
>JBBYHK010000023.1:12951050-12962484 GCA_038382065.1 Adansonia grandidieri | reverse complement strand
TTAAATTGAAATTATTTTGATTTTTTTTTTTGAGTTTGGGTAAGTTTAGATTTAGATTAATCAAGCTTTTTTTTTTTCTAAAATTCTACACAAAATATAACTATTTTATTTTTTGGGTAAAAGTCCATTAAGAACTCATGTACTATGTTAAACGGAGTATTTTAATCTTTATACTATTAAATTTAGCATTTTAGCCCCTATACTTTTAAAATTATAGCAAATAAGTAAAAGTAATTAACGATGTTAAGAAACCATTTGAATGCCGATAAAATATCGACGTAGCATTTGGTATAAAATTTTAAATTTTATTAAAAAAATGACCTAAACCTTTCCCTAAACCCAAACCTATTTTTGTATAATATTTAAAATTTTACGTTACATGATGTGTTAGCCATTTATCAGCATTTAAACGAATTTTTTTAATACCATTAATTATTTTTTTTATTTGTTACAATTTCAAAAATACGTAGACTAAAATACTAAATTTAATATGAACTTATAGTGGATTTTTACTTAATTTTTTAGTTCAAAATTTTTAATTAAATCAATTTATGAATTAAGTTTTCTCAAAAATATTTTAATTTTTTAATCATATTAAGTTTGAACATTTTTGGAGTAAGTTTTATATTAATTAGATTTTTTTAACTATACGAATGGGATTAAAAATTTGTAATATATTCATTTTTTAATTAATTTCTTTTAGTTAATGTTTCATTGTATTGATTATATTATAAAATCTAAAAAAAAATCAAACAAATTCTCTTCTAAACGGGGAATATGTGGATTAGAATTTTGGATCAAATATGGACTTTAACGCTGTGGACTTCAGGGCCCATTAGCATTGCTCGATCCTTCATTTTACTCGGTATAACAAAAGCAAAGGAAAACCAAAAGCATTTTTTTTTTAAAGTTGATGACAAAAAGCAAAATCCGTTGCCATTCTGTAAATCCAGTCCAATCCTCCCAAACTGTTATCTAACGCTTTGATTGAAATAAATTGAGAGATTTACTGACGCAGAGAATAGGGAGTAAGCCCCCCAAAGTTTTTGTCGGCGAACACTGTTGCATGAAAAGAAATCCGGACACAGAGATGGTCAGTTTCATGCCAATCAATCAAGACATCTAACAAAGCTCTGTTTTTTTCGGTTGCAAAAACAATCAATTTCCTAAACGTTCCTGAGCTGTTACCACCGTTAAATGGGGAACGCTCACGGCCACCGCAAGAACCGTAACAACCATAATCACTCTGGTTCTTATCCAACGCCTGTCCCGCCTCACTATATATATGGTCCACCTCCCCAACCTCCCCATGTCCAAAGCTCCACGCCCCAACCCCAGATGGCTCTCTCTTTGCCTTATGCTAATGTCGATTCTAGTCTTCGAGCCCTTGCAGGCCAAGCTGAGGGCTTTGGTCGCTTTGCCATTGGTGGCCTGCATGGTCCTCTCTACCATGTCACCACTTTAGCAGGTAAAGTTCCTCGCCTTTCTATTTCATTTGCTATGCTAAAAAAATGCCTTTTTTTTTCATTGTGGTTGTTTGCTTGGAGTCATTTTTTTTTCTTTTAAAGAAAAAGTAGATCTTTTTTGGTTCCTTAAGGAACTATTGAAGTTTTTTTAGGTGGGTTGTGGTTAGATTTCCATTTGTCTATGTATGAAATACCTGATCTTTTAAATTCCAGATTAAATATATTTTCCTGATTGTTTTTGCATAAAGTTATAGACTAGGCAGAGGACTCTAAATATTGGGTAATTTAATTTGAATTTCAGTGGGGAACCTTCTTTTGTTGGTTGGATAACAAATTTTGAATTGATAATTATTAGGCCTTTTGAGATCCCTTGTGCAGAGAAAATCATTTATGGAAATTGACTGTGGACAGTTTTGGTGTGTGATTGTAGATGATGGACCGGGATCACTGCGTGATGGTTGTCGTAGAAAAGAACCCCTTTGGATTGTCTTTGAAGTTTCAGGAACCATTAGTCTTTCGTCTACCTTGAGTGTGTCATCTTATAAGACCATTGATGGACGGGGCCAAAGGATAAAACTCACAGGGAAGGGTTTGAGGCTGAAGGAATGTGAACATGTTATAGTATGCAATTTGGAGTTTGAAGGAGGTAGAGGACCAGATGTTGATGGGATCCAAATAAAACCCAACTCCAAGCACATATGGATAGACCGTTGCAGCCTTCGTGATTATGATGATGGATTGATAGACATCACCCGAGAAAGCACAGATATTACTGTTTCTAGGTATGGTTTATAATTTTAGGGAAAGTAACCAATGTTTGGGAAGGCTAAGAATTAACACTAATTGACTGGGTTCTCAGGTGTCACTTTTCACAGCATGACAAGACGATGCTGATTGGAGCAGACCCCTCTCATGTCGGTGATAGGTGTATCCGTGTAACTATTCACCATTGCTTTTTTGATGGGACTCGCCAACGGCATCCTCGTGTTAGATATGGGAAGGTACATTTGTACAATAATTACACTAGAAACTGGGGCATTTATGCTGTTTGTGCCAGTGTGGAATCACAGGTGATGATCTCCTACCGTTCTAAATTTGTTTCATGCTTAAACTGCTTTTAAAAGTTTCATTATTTCAACCTGTTTTGTGTTACTTCTAGAAAGATAAACAGTTTTATTTACTACTTGACATCAGATATACTCTCAGTGCAATATATATGAAGCAGGGCAGAAGAAGGTGGCCTTCAAGTACCTTACTGAAAAGGTAACTCTTCTTGATTGCTTCTGAGTAAGTATTTGAAGTTACTTGATAAAGAGAAGTCAATTTGCATGATTATGTATAGACCAAATGCTTATGCAATTAGGAAGGATCTCTTGGTATTTGATCTCTATTATATGGCTCTCGGAGAAGAAAAAAACATTTACCTTGCCTAATGTTCCCTTAAATCTTACTGCGGAAACCATGTTTGCGATCCCCTTTGGGTTGAGAAGCTATAAACACTTTTCCATAGATCATCAGTTGATCTTCAAACTATCTAGAATGTCGACAACATTTTCCTCCTAGAAAGACATGAATTCTCCTTGGGTCCTAAAAGTAATTTGAACACTGCCCTATAATTAATGGTGCACAAAATGTTTTTGAGGCTGAAAAGAAGTGTGGAAGATCCTATACATTCACAATTTTGTGATTGGTTGAACTGTCGGTATATTAGTTTGTGAGAGAAACAAGGATCTTGGGAAACCAGCTTTATTAATTCTGCACGATCCATTTTCAGAATAACAGCATAATGTTAAGCCGTGTTTATGATTATTGCGTATTATTAGTTTGTTTCTAATTGGTTGGCCGATGCAAGATTTAATTAATGAAGACGAACATATCTTAAGACATGGGATTGTTCAAATCTTTTATTTTTCTGAAAATAGTCTGCCACATGCATGATAGCCATTGACAATTAATCGAAATTGTTGGTTGATGTATTGTTTATACAGGCTACTGACAGGAATGAGGCTTGCACTGGCTGCATAAGGTCTGAAGGGGATTTGTTTATAACCGGAACTCAAGCAGGGCTGATGACTGAGAATGTTACGTCCAACGTGTTCCATCCGAGCGAATACTACCCTACATGGACAGTGGAAGCTCCAACAGAAGCTCTTAAACATGTTCTTCAGCACTGTACAGGATGGCAGTCTATTCCGCGACCAGCTGAAGCTGCCTCGTATTGCTGATTTTGCCTCAAGACTTTTTCAGTGCTGCAATAGCCCTAAAGATTGCACTCTTTATGATAGCCACTGCTGTTGTTGCATTTGCGTAAATGGAATCCATAATATATTTTCTTTACAATCATAGGACATAATCATAATAACTTAAATGCAATATGATTTGCAGCAATTTATGGTCTTCTTACTTTACTTTCAAGGGGATATGATTTTTACAGAATAACTTGTTATTACATATTAGGGTAAGGATGTTTTTCTTTGTATGTATGTGTGTGTGTGTGTGTGTGTGTGTATATATATATATATAATACTTGGTAATTCAAGAGGTAAAAAATTACCCATTTATCTGAATTCTATCAAATTCATACTTTCTTTTACATCTGAACCGAAATGGTGGAAAGGGTAGGCTACATTGATACTCTGGTTTTCGATAATTCTCGCTGCTGTGAAATTTAGAAACTTATTGGTACAGTCATGAAATGATCATCATATTCCATCATTTTTTGTATTTTGAATTTTCTAGATGAAAAGCATCTTACTACCCTGCCGCTACCTCAGCTACTAGTTCATCTACCAAAAATCTCTCGATTTCTTTACCTATTGCATCAATATCCTCCCTCAAGTCTAACCATTGACATTCCCCTGGAAGCACCATCTCTCTGACATACATGCGCGGTTTCTTGTTTTGGCTTACTAGAGACTTGTGCAGGCTATCTTCGAGCTCTCCCATGTTCCATTTCGGAATGATTTTTCTTGCAGACGTCGCCCATGGTTGTTCGTCCACATATTGTTGATAGATCTCCAGTAACTTTGAATTAATCCTATCAAACATCAACCTCCTTTCAGCCCTTGACCAAGAATTTAGATTACAATATTTTTTCTCGAGTTCTTCAAAAACTATCGGATTCACTGGACATTCTGGAGAATGCCATGATGCAAAGAATGTATCCAGTTCGGCTCCATTAATTCCACAATCAACCAATACGTCGACTATGTACACAGACTCCCAGTTCTCTTCAGCCCTTGCTATTCCGTTGTCCTCAGCAAACCCAACAGATACTTCGTTGCCATCATCATCACTTGAAAGAAGAATAGTTCCCTCTTCATATGCATCAAATTCTAGTTTTAATAGTTGAAGTTGCATCCGAAGCTCTGCAAGCATAAACACTAGGTAAAAAGTGGAAGAATAAAAAAAGCAATGGCTTTTCTCCTCCAAATGGAAGCTATATATAAAGAAGTAATGAAACTAAAAAAGCCATTAAATTACCATGGAGATCAGCACTAATACTCTCAAAGCATTCAGAACCAGATGATAAATCATCCGTAAAAGGAGCTTCTATAACTGAAACTGGACTGGGTTGTTCTGTCTCCTTACAGCTTGCTCGAGATTCTAGTTCGGATACAGGACGATGCAATGTGGTTTGCTTAGATGGTCCCTCAGATGGTTCCTAGAGATTATTACAAGAGAGATGCATTCGTTAGATTAAGCAAAGAAATTTCTCCTTAATAACTTCAAAACATACAAGTCCACCTTGTAAAACTACTACTAGAAATATAAAATTTTACTTGAAAGGCCAAGGCTGCCCAAGGTATTAGGCTCGTCAAATATCACTAATAATAACTAGTATACAACACCATGGGCAAGAACAAAGAATAGATGCAAATAGCTGGAGAGTTACAAGCTAATACATCATTCAAAAAGAAAAAATACCTGGGAGTTCAAATTTTCTAGGTCACCAGTAGAAACATCAGCAGCATTCAACGGCGCAGAAGCTGATAATTCCATGTGTGAAGGTTCAGAAAGCATTGGCTTGTTCTGATCATTGACATCTGCTGCATTTTCAAGAACTGAATTTGAATCCATAGCAGTACTAGCAGATGCCCTTGAGACCATAAGGTTGTGTCCAGATTCATTGTCCCCTTCTACATTTTTCTTTACTTGATATGGGGTGATATCAGAATCTGGTGAAGTGTCACTATTTTCCTTATTGCTACTGCAACTACTACCCGGAAATTGAGATTTCTTAACACAGGATCTTTGGTTGCTAGGCAATGGAACTTCCCGCTGGTTGAAATTGCCTTTTACTGCCTTGTTTCTGTCCCACGTGAAACCCTCTTTTGGAATCACATACTTGTCTCTACGAAGACTTTCATGGCGTGTGCTTATTCTAGGACTTCCAAAGTTAGTAGATGAAGCTGGAAGAGATCGTGATCTTGAAAGATGACCAAGACATCCATCCTTCCAACCGTCCCTACTGCTAATGCCTAAAGGTTCTTTCCACACTGCTGGCCCAACATGATTACCAATCTCACTGCATCCTTCCACACCAACCAGGCCTGTAGAATTTCCTGGGCTCACTTCCCTATCTGAGATGGCAAGCATTTCACCCAGTGTGCTGCCCCTTCTAACCATGTGCACCTCTTGAGACTTGTGTGTTAATTTCCACCTCTCAGACAGTCTCTTCTTGGCCTCCCTACTAACTGATGATTCACTAGAACGGGATGATGACCTTCTATGTCTCCAGCCAATATTATCGCTGTAAGACACTGTTGTTACATCTGAATCATTTGCTGATTCAGATCTAGATATATCACACCAACTCTCATCCCCTGCATATCCCCTAAACCTGGATGTTGAAATTGATATTGAACTATTGCTAAAGCTATTTTTCATTTGCCTAGTAATCTCCTTGGCCATTTCCCTAGATTCTCTAGAATTATGCCTTGAAAACCCAGTATCCTGGCAAACCTTATACTTGCCCCATATTTCTGCTTCCTTATTTTGGATACCCAAAATTTCTGAGTGTCCAATGCACTTGGATGGAAACTGATGAGAAGGACAAGGTGATGAAGCCGTTCTGGAAGAGTTTTGCGACTTCCCAAGATTTGGTTTCAAGACAACAATTCTTGTGGGTACAATAGTTGGCCCATTTTTCTGTTCTGATTGAACCTTAGGTGACTTGGGCAGATTGCGAACAGCATATCTCCCATAAGAGTGACTCAAACGATCTTCCTGATGCCCCTGAGGTGATTTACAGTGGTGCTTCATCTGAGTTTCTCTCCCTGTTCTTTGGACTAAGTGATTGTTTCCATCGTTCAGAGTATGTGAAGACTTCATAGCTGATACTCGACCACAATGGGACTGCAGTGGCACTCCTTGCAAATCATGCAAATGTTTTGTGAATAATGAATCTGGTTGCTGAAGGAATTCCAGCAGAATATCAGCGTTGGAGTCCAACACCTCAAGGGTATCATTGAATTCCTTAGAACCTTGAAGCTTTTCATCTGTTGAAAGACGTTTAGCCTCCATAAACTTCTGCTGAATAAAAGCCACCTCAGCATCAGAAAGCTTTGAATCTGCAGTCTCCTGTGAAGAGCAACCGGCACTCTCCACTTTCAATGCATCTCGAACTTCATAAACATCTTTAAATTCCCGCTCGTCCTTAGAGCTTTTCCTAGAAGTTTGCCGGCTATAGAATGTACTACCCTTTTGAACTTTCCCGTGACAACTGTCATTTCTTTTTTGCTGCTTGTGGCCAGGCTGCTGAGGTGGCAGTCCATCAAGGCCCATCAATCTTGCTATAACACTTGGTGGTTGTCTCCTAGATTCATTTTCTTTCGACATCTCTTGCGCTAACAACTTCTTCATTGGTGTCCCAGTTGATCCTTTTGAAGATCTCCAACTCAACTCAAACGTTAACTGCAACAACCAGAAACATTTGATTATAGCTATTGGCTCATAACCATTTCATATAAAATAAAAATTCAAAACGCTAGGAAGGATAACTGTTATCATAAAAAACAGTTATGGAAACAAGAAAAACCAGCACACCTGATCTTCTTCTGTAGTATAACTACTGCAAGAACTAGATTCAGATGCCAATTTTGGAAATTTTCTGTGTTTTTGAAGCTGCCTGTTTACTGGAAACAAATCCCCATAAAAAGTTTTAGGATAGCTGTTCCAGGAGTAAGCAAAGGGGCAGACTTAAAATTATCTTAATAGCTGTGCTTAAAAACTCATCAAATCAACACAAGGAGAAAAAAAAAAGACCATAAGAATTATACTCATAAAATCAACCCCAGCATGAAAACCCGGACACAAAATTCAACATTGGGAAAATGTTTAAACAAGTAATAAGCAGAAGAATAAAGCAAATTATTCAGAGAAATGGGGAAAAAGAATTGTAAAAAAGCAACTCGGCTGCTAAGTAAAGCAATCATGGCTCATCATAACCCTAGAGAAACAAGCAAAATCATGTTGATAGCACCATAGAAAAGTCATAAAAGAGTGCGAAAAAAGACTAACTTTAACGAAAGCATAAACAAAGGCTTCAAGCTGGGGATAGCCCAAAATTAAAACAAAAAAGGGAAAAAAAAATGCATGTTAGAAAGAGAAAAGATAAAATTTAAGAGAATTATATTAAGAATGAGAGTAAACAGAATAATGTAGTGATGAAAAAACTTAACAGGAGAATGCTGCTGCGTTTGATAAATAAGAAAATTTAGGAAAACAAAATTAAAATAACATTAACGGGGGAAAAAACTTACAATCATTAGTTTTATTTTTTTTGCAAGCTATATTCAACCGTCTAACAGTAACTCGCTCATTTTCATGATTCATTTTTCAAAATGGAAACGCAAATATGGAATCTTTATATAATAATAAAGGAAAATTTTGCAAAAAAAAAAAAAAAAATCCTTTTGCCTCGGATTCCTTAAAAACGAAAACAATCGAAAATCTCACTCAAAAATACGTTAAGAAAAAAAAAAAGAAAAAGAGGAGAAAATAGGACCTCTAGAGGAAGCAGGTGCAGTTGAAGGAAGCAAATCGTTTAAGCTCTGATCAGCGGAAAGGCTCGAAATCTTAGGCCTCCGCTGCCAAAATGTCTCCATTTCCAGACATCTAACTAACCAAAAAATGTTGAAAAAAATAAAAAATAAACAAGAGAAAGATACTCCGAAGAAATTTAGATCGAAAATCCAGGAAAAAAAAAAGCTAGGAAGAGTGAAAAAGGATCCAAAATCCAGATCTTTGAACAAAAGAAGAAGATAATCTCAGAAAGGTTTTCTTTTAAAAAAACAAGAAAATGAAAAAGTAAAGAGAAATTTGATAGCTGTGATAGTTGAAACGGAGATCGTGACAACGGCGGAGGGGCAATAAAGAAGGGGAGTGGAGTTGAGGGGTCCGTTAGAACCGTCGAAGACAGGGAAGAGAGTGTGAGAGAAAAGAGAGAGAGAGAGAGAGAAAGAAAGTTCAGTTTTTTATTTTTTTGAACATTCAAATACTGAGAGAGAGAAAGAGAGAGATGGGGACTCTTCGCGGGCAAGTTGATTTAGAGCGTGGTTCAAGCCAAGGGCGGTCAGAACCCCCCCGGCCCGAAAACCAATTTTACACGCGTCATCCTATTTTCTTGTCACGTTTTGGCTCATTATTAGATTTGATTTGAGTAAGAAAAAGCCCTTTTTTTTTTTTATTTGCTTGCTTTTATTTAACACAAGTAGTTACTTGATTTTTAAGAGCTTTAAGATTAAACCAACATATATAATTAATAATTAATATTTAACAGGTTTAACAGGACAATAATTAATAATAAATATATATGCATTAGGTGAGACAAGAACTTTAAGACAAAAAAATCTCAGCTGCTCAAAGTCATGAGTGGCATACAAATATGCATGTAAGATTATACGTTGGACTCCAACGTTGTACGATTAAATGTAAAGCATCTTCTAAGCTATGGTTAATTAGCAATTTCAAGCAAAAACAGATATTTGATTTATATATATACATATTAAATTCACGAACATCCAACAATCAAATATAAATAAATTAATAAATATTAGTTAAAACATAAATATTAAGACTTTTTGATTTTTCCCTACTTTTTTTCAAAATTATCTCGGGTCGTATACTCTAGTTTTGCATTAGATAATGATCATGAGCATCTTAAAAATAATTTTCTTTAATAACCCTAATTTATTTTGTTTATCTCATTTAAATGTAACTTAATTTACATGTTAATCCAAATTAATCAAAAAGACTTAAGTTGTTTTTAAAACTTAGATAGTGGAACAAAGGATCATATCATGATTCATGCCTAATTCACTAAATTTCTTTTTAGAAAATTGACTTCTCAATGAAGAGGAATTGTCGCATGTGTTGCCGTGCTTCTTAAACTTAAAAAAAAAAAAAATAAAATAAAAATAAAAAATCTACAAATCTTTTTTTTAGCTATTAACTATAATTAGATATGTTGAAAGATCGAATAGTTTACTCAATTCGAATTTGAATATGATATTTAATAATTTAAATTAGTTTGATTAGATCCAAATCGTCATGTATAAAATAAAATAATATTTTTTATTTAAATTTAATTATAAAAATATATAAATATTAATATAAAAATATATTTTTTTTATAATTTTAAACATAAATTCATATAATTAGAGCAGGCCCATGAGCAGGTAACAAGTAGCATTCCAGCTTTAGTTCTTTACCTGCAATTAAAATTTGTTTTATACTGCGTTTCGTAGTGAAACAAGATAAAATGTTGAGGTTCATCAATACTCATCTTTAATATATTCATATATTAATTTTTTTATTCGTAATTTTATTGCCACGTACCTTTGAAAACGGAAAATGTTGAAAAGAATTGCAGAATTTTAGGACAGAAAGATAGCGACTCAGACCAAACAAAGCTAAGGGAATCTTCAATTTTTTGAATACCGTATTCAATGCTAAGCCAGGGGGACCGGACCTGCAACTGGCTAGGTGTTGGCCAACTCGGCCCGCCCTAGCTCTAGATGAAATCTTTGGTTTTTGTTTTGTTTTGGTTCGTGGAGTTGAATAGTGGACTCAAACCTTGTATTTTTAGGGATGGGAAAAAGACATTGTCAATAGGAGTATTGGACAAGCGACATGAACAGGATCAGAGGACCTAGTTATCTTTATCTTTTTCTAAAACCCTTAACCCATCTTTGGGGGCATGCTCTTCCTTTTTAACTTGCAATCTAAGATTTGGTGGGATCTACATTTCACTTGACAATCTACTTGTGAAGGTGACTTTGGTACTACAATTTACACTTTAAATATGAAAATTATTAAATTTAATGTCAAAACTCAAAGCAATCCAAAATAAAAATTAATCAATAAACAACAATTTATAACTTAATTTAATTAATTTACATTGTCGTTGCCCTTATTTTCAAACTATGATTTTCTTTTTCGTACTAAACAAAAAAGAAGCGACAAGAAATGTAAGTAAAGACGGGTGAAATCTATTGAAAAGATTTGGTGAATAGCCATCTTTGAAGTATTGGCTTCGACATGGGTGATTAAGTGCAAAGCTGTTAATCAGCTAGCGCCTAAACTGTTTTTCCCACGATTTTTGGATCAGAAAAGACCCCCTTTTAGCGCATGTCAAAAACAAATCAATCAGCTTCAAGCATATGATTAGATTTGAAGTCTGTAAATGAAGCAATGACACCAAATATAATAATTGAAGGAACTATTTTCAAACAGTGATGCAAATCTTGTATGGTCAATTATTTCTAGATTTTATTCTGCCCCCCCCCCCCCAATTTGTCCCTTTCCCCAAAGACATTTTCTCCCAAGTTGCAATAATTTTCAACCTATTTTGTCACATGATTGGTTTGGACAGGCCAAACCCATACTAGCTTCTGCTAAATTACTAATTTCAGTCTGATGAAAATAAACAAAGGCAATTCCTATCTCAGAAAATGCAAAATCTT
>JBBYHK010000023.1:12897788-12929098 GCA_038382065.1 Adansonia grandidieri | reverse complement strand
AAATAGTCGATCATATTTATCCACAGGGAATAGGGGGAAAAGGCGTTTAGGAATATCGGTTCGATGGCTGATCAAATCCTGCATCATGATTATTCATGAACTTAGTCATAATATTTTATAGCGGAAAATCATATCTTCGGATTGTAGTTACACTTGAATCAGAAGCTACTGCCATAATTGCCGGTTATTTTCCCCTCCGTTTTAGAGTAGTGGATGATGTTAATATTGAAAATCATATTGCCCTTAAGAGAAAGGAAATATTCTAGACCTGAATTGAATGGATTTTCTCTTGTAAATTTTCATCTCTGATTGAAGTTTCTCTGCTGGCTGCTGCATCAATGGTGATGGCTTGATGAGCAAAACTGTCATTTTCGTTGTTACCCATATTTATTTTAGCTGCTTCTATTATTTGCCGATCGAGTAATGGCGGTGGTGGTGACTTGTAATCCTTGCTTTCACCCCACAGCACCAGATAGAGACCCACAATTATGATGATAGCTCCAATCACCCTTTAGAACATGATATCAGTTTTATTTTCTTTTTCTTTTTTTTTTTTAAATCTTTTTGAGAATTGTTATAGCGAAAATATGAGTTTTGGAGATTTACCTTCCCAGAAACATTTGTTCAGCCAAAATGAAAGATGACATGATGGCTACAATAACCATGGATAGGGGGTTAAAAGCTGTGAAAAACACTGGGCCTCTGTCTTTCATTATCATCCCTTGAATGTAATAAGTGAGCCCCGATCATACAATACCCTGCAACCATGCAAATTTTCAGGTATAATATTAAAAAATAAAATAACAAATCTTTTTGTTTAAGATGATTTAAAACCTTCAATTTGTGGACTCCGAAACAAAAGTAAATGATCATTATCAAGTTGTGATTTGAGTCTGGGGATGTTTCTTTTTGTTAATATTTCTTAAGCGCATGGGTTCACAAATAATTTTTTTCGATAAAGAGTAAATTACAGTCTGAGGATCGAGTAATAAGTTACAAATGTTGAGATTCAACTAAGTGATCGGTTTCGGATTGGCATCCTTACACTGTATGCAGCTGTCAGCAATTTGGTGTCCCATTTAATAGCCCAAATGGTAGCATTTCCTTTTTCCATTATCAAAGCTGCTATGGTGCCTTCAAGAGTACCCGACAGGCATATCCAAACTGTAAGAGAAAGCTCAGCTGGATACGTTTCCAGAGTGATTGCCTATTAAAAAGAAAAAGGAAACATGAATTATATCATGGTTTAAGGAAATCAATGAAGAATTGTCTACTGACAGCAGAATTTCCATGCACTTTACTTGGAGTATCACGAAACAAGCATAGCTGAAGCAGGCAACGGTGATCATTAGACCACCTTTAATCGTGTGATGGAGATCCGTCCCATTTTTCGCTGCTGCTTCATGGTTGGTTCTTCCTTTTGTCCAAAACAGTTCAAGCACTGGTCCTTTCACCAGTGTCATCATCATGGCTCCTGCAACTGTTGCAAGTGTTCCAATAACCTTTCCATGGCTGCGGATGGATCTTAACTTCACCTTCTCAAGCCTAAAATAAAAAGATTAAACTTTTAGTCTTAGTTGACTGCCATAACTAAAACTGATTATATTGGATGTCCTTGAACGAAACTGTTGCTCTTGGATTTTTTACCTTAAAATCCAAGCCATCACGAAGGTAATGGCGGGAAGAACATTGTACATGGCTGATGCAAACGTTGCAGTCGTGTCCTTCATCCCCAAATAATACAAGTTCTGGTCAATCACTGCCCTGCCAGACGTATAAATAAACGTTATCAAATGTTATCGTAGTACAACGTTGAGACCAGAAACATGCGATTCGAATTCGGATAATTACTCCAGTAAGCCAAGCGCCATTATTTTGATGAAGATTGGCAGTGTCATCTTAGGCCTCACTTTCCTGTCAAACAAAAATGTTTCCACTTCCACGTCAGTTTTCATTAACATTGTTACAGTCAAAATGCTTTGCATGAACGATTTTTTTCAGAGAGATGGAAAGAGGAAATTACTTGTCGAGAATGGCTGCGAAAGGAGCCATGACAATGGTGGCAATGGCATGGCGGTAAACGACGAGTGCATAATTGCTCATCCCTTTGTTTAGTGCGGTCTTGGACAAGATATCCATTCCTGCAAACCCGACTTGCAACAAAATTGCAGCCAAGAATGGCTTATACTTACCTAAAAAACCATGTCCTTGGCTCTCCATTTTTAATCTTATCTTATGAATTTATGCGTGCAGTTCTTGATTCAGTTCTTAGAACTTACAAAAAACAGCAAAGTTATTCAAGCTGATGCACTCATGAGGAATTTGTGGCATTTGTTTCTTCCTATTTATACAGGGAAGTTGCTTTTCTTGAGGTTATGTTCTTATCAAACTTTTTGACACCCCCGCCCCCACCACTCAAGTCTATTTCTGTTGGCAAAACAATTATTACTAAGGTATTATTTAATTATCATTTAAAAAAAGGGTATTTTGTTTTACACTTATTTTCTAAAAAATATAATGTCATTACTCACTAGACAGTATTGATTAACATTTTTTCAATCAATTAAAATATTTAAAATAAAACCAATATTTATAATGAGGTCTGATTTTACTTTCAACAAAAGGAATGTTAATCATTAAATTAGATTATTTTAATGTTTTATATAAAAGTCGAAGACATTTTTCATTATTATGCACAAATTAAATTTAATTAATATATTATATTAAATACAATAATCGTTAATTATAAGTATTTATAAATTAAGTCAAATCAATTTTGAAAAAAAAAAATAGATATTGAAAACATGTTTTTAAATGAAAAGGTGTCCAAATTGGTTGCGGTTTTAGTTATACTGAGTGGAATTCTGAGATGCATGGCTCAACAGTACAGTACCCAAATGGCCAAAACTTCAGTTCCTATTTTTCTAAACACAATCAAATACAAATTTTCAATAAATTAAAAAATTGAAAAAAAATATATTGGCTTGGCTGGCTGTTTTTCTTTAATATTTTTGTAAGATCAGATGTCACTTCCAATGTTTTAATGTGTTTTTAGTACACTTGCGTGGTTGAGGAGTCAGATGAACCAGGTGGAGTTTGCTTTTTTTTTCCGTGACTGGTTTGCATTACTCGATGCATATAAACATAATGAGTTTTGAAATAAAATAAAGAGATTCCTCCCAATTGAATGAGTGCCCCTTTAGACATCCACTCTCAGATGAACAGAACTTCTTATCTTAAATATAAAAAAAAAAAAAAAAGGTTTTTTCTTGTAAGCTTTATCCTTCCCTAGTTTGGATATTTGGTGGGCAAAGACGAAAGGACAAATGCCAAAATGAATTGTTTTCCGAAAGCTATTACCTGAAAAGCTTAGAGAAGTTCATAACGATGGTAAATGTTAGAAGGGTATCGAAATTTGATCACTAAAATATACTCTAACAATTAAGTTAATAAATATGAGATCGTTTTTTTTATTTTTTTCGGTATGTAATGTTTAAAGCAAGTGTAATCTCATTAGCTGTCGATGAATATCTATATAGTTATAAGAGATAAAAGATTAATTTATCTTATATATACAAGAGAAAAGAGATTTTCTTACCTCATCTGTTCAAAAGACAAAAATTAGCCAAAAAAATAACTTTATCTTGATCTTCTTTTTTACCTCTTAAAGATTTACCTGATCTTCTCTTTTACCTTTTGAAAATTTACTATCTTTCACGCATATATAGATAAGCTTAGATCAAATGCTTGAAACGTGTTTGAAACGGTTTGGCAGACGTGAGTTTACCATGCGTTCTGCATGATACAATCTGACTAAGATTTCAGGTTGATCCAACACTTCACTTTTTCCTGCATCAAAGTTTTTTTTTTTTTTTTGGTAGCCCATAGATGAGTCTGAGTCTGAGCTAAGCCATTGTTTGCTTATGCAACTTCCACTAATCAAAAAGTGGATGGGATGAAATTGCTTTATATTTCAGGATCAAACTCCATTATTGGTGAACTACAGATGATTAAGATTTTCTTTTGTTCCAACGTGAAAGTCTCTTTGAGATATCTTTCCTACTTTCTTCCGCTTTTATTGTTCAGTTGTTTTGTCGAATTCTTCATGGGGGAAGAGACCAGCCCATGATGGGAAAAAAAAACAAAAGCCTTAATGGCCGAACTATTTCATGGCTTGCGCTTCTACTTGCCACAGTTTGATTGTGGCTTTTATGTATAGGCATTAACTCTCCTCACAACCACAATCAATAGCCCAATTATTTGTGCTTTAATGAAATGTGGGTCTGATGGGTGGGAAGCCCTGTTTGTCTGCCGACTTATCCAGTGACTGCCACTTAAACCTAAATGAATTTATAGTGGCTGTGTTGAAAGAAAAGTTGACGTGCAGTCATAAAGGAACCGAGAAAGATGTAAAACAGAGAAAAAGAGAAGGAAAGTGGCTTTTCCGGCTATGCCTCACCTATTATATAATTTTGTTGTTGATTAGAGATATAAATGAGATAAGTAAATTATTTGATTTAATTTGATTATTATTGAATTGATTTTGAATAACTCGAATTACCGAGCAAATGAAATTCAAGTATTTTAAAACTTTAATTCAAATTGCTCGAGTTTAATTGTGTTTTTTTTTTTTTTTACTAACTATTAAAAAATCTCAATTTAAACTCAACCGCAAATAATCGAAGCATAAAATCAAATTCATCTCTTATAGATAAAACAACTCTAAACTCGAACAATTTGATTTTTTTTCTCAAATAATTGCTTGAGCTTTAAAAATGACAATAAATTAAGTTCAAACCGAGCTTCTAACCTCGAATTCCAAATCAAACTTGAGCTTGTTCAACTCAATTATACCCTAACTTTGATTAAAAGTGCAGGAGTATCCAACTCACTACGCATAACTTCTCAAGCAGCCCCAAATCGTCTACCAACAAGCAAAATCATTTAGTAGTGACTACTTTACAAAGATAACAATCGAGTTAGTCCTATTCATATATAGTCTCAGACTCTGAGCGGCATCGCCTGTTCACAATTGACTAAAATTTGTGAATAACCCAGTAATGGATAATAATAATAATAATAAAATAATAATAATAACAATAATAATTATCTCGTAATGGATTTCGACTCTGTTAAGCTTTATAGAGCTAGTTGAGGAATAAGATATTTATTACAAGTTAAAAGGATTTAAGATCTATACGACACGACTCATCCAAATGTCCGAATAGTGGTGATGTCACTCAGAAATACTTTGCGAACAAAGTAATAAAAAAAAATGATTCCGCAATGCATTAACAAAGTACCAAGAGAATCCGACTATGTACCAATTCTATATTCTCCAGATAATTTACCTCCAATTGCAAAAAGCAAAGAATCGAAATGACGTTCGATCCAATCTTTTGCAATGTTAGTTGTGACCTCACTCAAGCCCTGGGCCAAAGTCGGTATCAAATGGGCCGAAGAGCCTATAGCTATCCTCGCTATCCACGCACAAGGACACAATTATGGGGGAATGAATAACATACCACATCAATAAGACTACTAAAAAAGAAAGAATTGTGGAAGAAAAGAAAAATCTAATGATTGGGTTCCATTATGCTTCAATTCTTGGCGCCGCCTCTGTAATACTCACCAAATTACCAGGGCAGTTCTTAGTTTCAAATTCAAATACTAAAATGGTAGATAAATCAAACACATGTTATTTAGACAAATAATCTAATGTAATTAATTTTGCAAAATACCAAGTATCTAATAGTTCACACCAAAGAGTAGCAGATGTAAAATAATGATAGGCAGGATAATATAAACACAAACAATGGAGTTGTAACAAATTAGTTTTCCCGGATCAAAATGGCTCCCTAGAAAGAAAATTTACCCTTCAGATCCCATCCTCAGCCTAGTTCATTCAAGACCCGCAGCAAGCTGATTTTTGAGCAGCCGCTGAAGCCCCAGCCGCCTGGTCTGGTTGGTTAATTTTGATCGTCTGTGGCTGCAAAGAGGAAGAAAAAGATAATAAAAACTACAACAATATATGTAAATGGATTTGCATAATTATCACAAGTACGCATATATGCTCCGAGTAAAGCCGATACGTCGAGTAAAAGAAGCCGTACCTCAGCCTTGGAGTCACTATCTGCAAGTCTTTGCTTAATGTCCCTCGCTATTGAAAAGAAAACCTCCTCAACATTTAAGTTTGTTTTTGCACTCTACAAGTTAAAGTAACTCTTAAGCATATAGGAAAGATCAACCAAACATCAAAAGAAACTACAGCATCTGGCAAACAATTACATACAGTCTCAAAGAACTTGATGCCATATTCATCAGCAAGAGCTTGGCCCTTTGAGGTAGGGACAGCCTGAAAAATAAGTTCCTGATCAAATTGACAAGAAAAATATCCAGCCCAATATGGCAAACCAAAAATTACATGTAAAGACAAGCACATGTGTGAACATGGAAGAGAAGGAAAGAACAAACCCTTTTGCTTTCATCCATGTCAGCCTTATTACCCACGAGAATCTTGTTCACATTGTCTGAAGCGTGTTGTTCAATGTTACGAATCCAATTTCTAATGTCTAAGCAAAAATGAATATTAGTTGAATTGATAAGAGAACTACAATGGAAAAACAATAACATTTCAAATCAGTGGATAAGGAGTATACTTTCAAGTATCAACATTGCAGGAAATTGAAAGGCTCCAGTAACAAGCAAAATTTGGCGGAAACATTAAACATTTCTAAAGATTCAAAGTTGGATACGATTGAACAACATATGTATGAAATCCAAAATTCAAATGATAAAAAGTTCAGTAGTTACTATTGAAAGATGACTCATCAGTCACATCATATACAAGCAAAATACCCATGGCTCCACGGTAGTAAGCTGCACAAAAAGAAAAATAATACTTAATTCTGTGTCAACCAGACAAGACTCTAGAAGACAATAAAATCTGGATCTATTGGAGATTAGACATTTGGGGTAGCATGGCCATCCCAAAAGGGTAAACAAAGATAATTATTAAAAAAAAAAAAAAAAAAAAAAAACAAGAGCAAGCAACTATGTTTGGGGCATGGAAGAAACAAAATGTAAACATAAATTTTTCAAGATAATATTAATAGCAAGAATCCAGAAAATATGAAAGCTATGCATCTAGAGAACTGAGAGAATTTCAATCCTAATCATCTATTCCTTGTAATTATATATCCAAGTCTGTCATAAAATTCAAGAATATGACAATTGGTGGATTGGAAAGGGTGAGACAGACAAACCATTGAAGCATACAAAATCCTAACTTCCTAACACAATAAAAAGAATGCAGAAAGAGGACGCCAAGCAACAAACACCTTAAACCAGAGATGTTACTAAATTTGACAATATTAGAGTAAGAACAAAGGTTGACTCACATCAGACAAAGACACTTGGAATTAAAGGCTTAAGTAAAACAATGCCCAAATCATGCCATTGAATTATTTTATCAATCAGATAATTTATTATTCTGATTAGACAATTCATTTCTAATCAGTAACACCTTCAAAGTACAAAAACTAACCAGTTGTAATTGTTCGAAACCGCTCTTGCCCAGCAGTATCCCAAATTTGCAGTTTGATCCTTTTCCCATCGAGCTCTATAGTCCTTATCTTAAAGTCAATTCTGCCAAAGTAAACACAACTTTATTAAATCACGCACCCCTTGTAGAAATAATAATAAGACCCCTATACTGCAATTGGAAAAACACCTACCCGATTGTTGTGATAAAACTTGTAGTAAATGAGCCATCCGAAAAACGCAAAAGTAGGCAACTCTTACCCACACCTGACCAACCAAACGATAGCATAAGTAAACAGAGATATTTGGAACTCAAATTCAAACGAAAGTGCACAATATCAAGAGAAACTCTTTTAAAAATCACTACAATATAACCTATTAATCCCAAATTACAGAAGACTATAACTATTTCTAGCAGCTGATCCCTTGTATTAAGAAAGGATTACCTCATAGAAATTTACATATTAAGACTTTTTTTATTGCTCAGTCCTCGTATCCATCCTCAATTAACACTAACTGACTCGGAAACATCCCCATGGCAATTAGCCATATAAACCAGAATACGTTAACAAATACAACCTAAAATATAGGACCAAGAATGGCATTAGTACAGATTCACCTTAAAATCAATAAAACCGGAAATATTTTTCAGAATCAAACCTCATTTATGACAATAAAATCTCAGCATAAACATAATCTACAAACCTAAAATGAAGCATAAACTAATCTAATGATCTTGAAATGCACATCACGGTCTCGTATCTAGGTTTTCTATACTTAGAAAATTAATAAAAAAATCAAATCCTTTAAAAGAACCCTTACATTTCTGATAATCAATGTAGCTTAACGAGTAGATCTTATTTCAAATCAAGACATATAAAAAGAAAAGCAATAGTTACCGCTGTCGCCGATCAAAAGGAGTTTTATGAGGTAGTCGTAATCGGCTCGAGCTCTTGCAGGTGGAGCAGCCATGGAAATATAAGAAACTTAACGAAACAAACAAACAAAAAAAAAAAACGAGAACAAATCAACCCTGCACCAAAAAAAAAAAAACTCGCCGTTAATAATCAATGTAAAAATAAAAAGAGAAATAAAAAGTAATAGAAATAAATGATTTTTAAAATTTTATTTGGTTAATTGAAAGGCAAGCAATACCGGATCAGGAAAAAGAAGAGTCAGATCTGGTGAAGCGTCTCTGGTACGGCAGCACCGGTTGGCTGTTTTAAAAAAAAAAATAGAAAAAAATAATTTTTGAAGAAAGAGTATATATCCGAGAAATAAGTTATTGGATTCGGCTCGCAAGTCCCAACCGTTGGATTAATACTTGGTGTTCAGATTTGTGTGGATCTAACGGACCGCTTTTTTTTTTAATTCGTCAACGAACAGAAAATAGCTGTTAGTTAAACGTCGGTGATAAGCGATGGACTTGGGTATCTAACAGCGAGGATGCAGCAAACAAAGAAGCAAAAAATGCATTTGAATGATATTAATTTATGATTAATTTATTTGAATATTTTTTAGAAAAAAAAATTTGAAAAATCCAATTATATGTTTGACATTTTCCTCCAATTCGATTAATTTACTTTATCATATTGCTTAATTCAGCTTGTATTTTATTTATGTTTTAATTATTTGTTTTATTTTTATTATTTTTTGTAAATGCAGAAAAAGCATCCATCGAAGAGGCCTAAATATTTCTTCCTTTCAAGTTTCAATCACCTGAATTATAAAAATATAGAATTGGGTAATTGGCTACTTATTAAGTTATTATTACAAGATAAAGACATCTAGCTGCAACTAAATAAGATAAAACCAAACTTACTACAATAAGTGATTACTTAGGCCTATAAAGAGAACAAGCTATTACTCGGCCCAACCCAAACATTTGCAACCTCAATTTTGATGTGGTGTCATTCTGGCCCTAACACTGACAGTGTGATTTCGAGGATGAGACGAGGGTGAAGCTGTAACAATATCAATGATAAAAGGCTGAAATAATAGTAAAGAAAAATCTTACGACTTTATCTTTTTATTTTAGATAAATTTTTATATTTTTATTATATTTAAATAAATTTTTAAAATTTTAATTTGTAATTAAATAAGTTTTTTAATTTTTTATTTAAATTAACATGCAATTTAAAATATAAAAATTTATTTAAATAGAATAAAAGTATAAGGGTTTACTTAATAAAAATGAATTAGTTTAGGACATTTTTAATACTTTATCCATCACAAAACAAAATGCATAATTAGAAGTAAATATAATAATTCGTGTTATATTTATATATTTTTGTATTATAATTTTATTAGTAAATTTGATCTGGTTTGATAAAAATTAAAAGAACTTCAAAATTCCAACACTTTTTTTTTTCTTTTTGTAATTCTTGTAAAAAATGTGTCCAAATTCTTGGATAAATGCCGCAAGGCATTGGTGCTCATTCTCAAAAAAGGGAATGGACGCTACCTAAAGTTTGCCAAAATGGAAAAGCTAGCTCGATGAAACGAATGAATTGAAGCTTTCAATTATTCAAAGTAGAGTTGAACATGGCGGTTCAATCCAGGCGATAAGTATTTGGTCAAATATCAAAAACAGGAATGTCCGTCGGCCACTACGATTAAACAAAGAATAATAATCTTTGATCTCATAAATCTTAATTGTACATCACAAGATTCGAACTCAATTTAAACCTTCAAAACGAAGTCTTAAGCTTTAATTGCTTGGGTTTTCAGGCGTAGTAGCTCAATGAAGTGAATTTAAAGCATACAAGTTTTAGTACTCGAATAAAAAACGTAAGCATATATACTTTTTTGTATACTTTTATTCTTTATATGCCAACTAAAATAATATAACGGATCACCATCAAAAGGTTTCAACCTTCAATAAGAAAAATATAATTGTTCGTCGGTTGTCCAATATCTTATATTTTATATATTATTCAATAAATTTGTTGGTACAAATACAATGTCACACTAAAAAGATAAAAATCATGTATTCAGATCGTGAATCGTTCTCAATCCTGTCTGTTTATAAGTAAGAAAATATAAATAATTATAAAAGATTGTTGTATCAAGATTTGTTCAAATCTAAACGACTAACCACCAACTTGGAAAAAAAAGAAAAAAACATAGACATTAGGCTAAATTGGAGACAAAAATATGGTCCGAATGTTAATACACAAATATTTGACAAATGGATGTTAAGTAAGCATGAAATTAATAATAAAAAAATTACCCGAAAAATTAAGAATTTAACAAATCACCGCCAATTAACTAGCTGGGCTCGAAGAATGGAAGGCTCCACCAATTGACCCGGTCGGTCACTTTTTTCCCCTTTTTTTTTTTCCGTTAAGAATCAACTGATTCGACGGGTTGTCCGAATGTCTCGTTGCCTGCGTCAATTAAGTTTAGTAGTAATCAAAATTTCAAACCGTGTATTACAGCAGACAGGAGTAGGAACAGCGTCAGCTCTTTGTTTGAATGGCGCGTAAAGACAGCCGAGACTAGTAGTTTGTATGGGAAGTCAAGCAACATGTGCTTAGGCCAGCCTTTGAGTTACTAGGGGATATGGCTTTTCCATTTCCTACGGTGCTCCAACACATCGTAGCACGACAAGATTGAACATTTCACCACGTTTCTGTCATTCATTGGTGCTTTGACAACTTACCTTTTCCACCTCACGAAATAAATTTAAATTTCAGACGGACGTTATCACCTCGTAACTGCTACACCGACATTCTCAAGACTTATTTGTTTCATATTTTATAATTTTCACGTAAACTTTGTAATGATATAATTTATTTTTAATAAAAAAAATTATCCTAAAATATATTGTTAAAGTTTAAATTTTAAATTTATTAAATATTATTTTTAAATAATTATATAAATTAATTAAATTATTTTATTAACGATATAATAATAATTTAGTAATAATTTTTTTAAATCATCGCAGCAGAGGATAGGTGGCCATAACACGCCACGTTGATAGTAATATATCTTATTGAAGTACAAGCACCCAACCATTTTGGAGAATCAAAGAAGGCGCCGTAACAGAGACTCCTTACCTTTCAAATGGCAAATGGGGTCAAATTTAAAATATGTCAAATAATTAGATTTAATAAATTTTAATTAAAAATATAATATTTAAATGTAATTAATTAGTTAAGTTTAGGGTTATAAATAAAACGAGTTTGAATAAATAAATTTTTATTTATATTCATGTGTTTATTTTTTAATATATTTATGTTTGTTAAAAATTTTAAATTTATGTTCATATTAATTTATTTAAAATTATGTATATTTATATTCATTTATTTAAATTAAATAAATATATTCATGAACATATAATCTAATATATTTAAGAATAATTAAAAATATATTTATGAGTAATAAATAAACAAATAAACAAATATGTTAATTAGTTTTAAATATAAAATAATAAAATATAAATATTATTAGTTATACTATAAATAAATAAGACATAAATAATAATTATATTATAATTAAACAATGAGCAAATTTTAAAAGATTCATAAATTAATTTATTTATTAACATAAATAAATTCATATTCGATTCATTTAATAAATATATTTTAAAATTTTATTTATATTCATTTATTTAATTTTATAAATAAACATAAATATATAAAAATCACACCTTTCATAAATTAGTTCTCAAATGCTTTAATCATCCACACTCCTAATTAAAGCTTAATATATGTTTAATAAAATTTTGGCAGCAACGGCACAGCCGTTAGGAACACTGTCCATGTAGTGGGTCCCATCCTGTCCTTCACCCTAACGACCCAATCACCAGACGACGTGTGTCGCTGTGCGTAATATCGGATATTACAACTGGGAGCCACGATTTATTCGCTTTGCGGAATATCGGCGATTTCCATTTTTGTTTCTCTCCCCCGCACCACATGAAACGGAAAGAATTTTCCTCTTTTATTTATTTATTTATTTTTTGTATATTTTAATTTACACCATTTCTTTTCTTTCTGGCTTCCGTTTCGAGGGGTTGCCTTTAAATGGTAACGAGACAAGAGAGCGGGAAGTCGTACAGCTTTTCTTTGCTCCTTCTCTATTTAAGCGTCCTATAGGGTTTGATACTTTTATTCGTTCTACTCATTACTTTGTTTCTTTGCTCTTTTGCCTATTCTCTTTGTTTTGGAGATCTGTGCGTTATTTCCTTTAGCTTCTTGAGAACTTCATTTTGTTAAGAACCGAAAGCCGTTGCAGGTACGTTTCGAATCCCTTTTTCAACGTTTAGATCTTTGATTTTTTATTTTTATGCTCCGTTTTTCCTCGTTTATGCTCTGTTGCTGGATCTATGTGCTTCATCTTGTTGTAAGCTCTAACTTGTATATGGGCTGTCGTATGGAAGAGATACATTTTTTCCTTTTTTTTTTTCATTTTCGGTTTTTTTTTTTTAATTTTCCTGGTGAAAATTTATCTGTCGTTGATCTTGAGCTGAAATCGCTTATATATATATATAAATTTTGGTTCTGTATTTCCTCCTTGTAGCATTTTGTAATAGTTTTGCAGATCTGGTGATTATTGAGTTATACTCATAGATTAATTTGATTCAAAAACGTTTTTCTCAAAAATTGACTGTGAAATCACTGTGCAAGAGACTCCGCTAGGAAATTAGTTTCATTTTCTAAAAATTAATTCCCTACTATGCTTACTTTACCTAACAGAGATGAAGAAAATTTTTAACAAGCCGAGTTCTTTGTTCTTTTTTTCCGATTTTTATTTAGATTCTTGAGAGTTTTGCCTTGAGATGTTTGCTTATTGTCATATATGATGATAATCTACTGCTAATAAAAAGTTGATAGCACATCTTAAGAAGTTGTGAAAGAGATAGCTAATGTCCAGCGAAAATTTTGTTTTAGTTGCTTATTTTATAAGCATTTGGTTGGTTAAGCAATATGATCGATAAATTGAAGGAAGCATTAAAAAATTTGTAACAGATCATTGAAATTTTGTGATCATTGTTTATTTTCGTTGCTTACTTCTATCTGTGAGAATTTTTACGGCATTTTTAATCCTTGCATATAGTTTTTAGTGCCGTAAATTTGATTTAATAACTTGTTAACTTGTTATTGATACATTGTTTGTAACTCACAGTTATGGCACCACCAATTGAGACTCCAACCAAGCCTTCTGACTCTCACCACTTTTCACATCCTCCTTTGAATGAAAGGATCCTTTCATCATTGACCAGAAGGTCTGTCGCTGCTCATCCATGGCATGATCTTGAGATCGGTATGAATGTCAACTTAAGCTGTGTTTCTTTTGGGTTATTTCTATTGGTGTGTTGTAAATCTAATAATTTACTACTTTTTCTACTATTTTTATAATTTTTCTTATAGGACCTGGAGCTCCTACGGTTTTCAACTGTGTAAGTATACGAAAATTTACCTTCTCCTAGTCATCGGCGTTTGCAGTTTGGAGAGCATGTCTGACATTCGATAAAGTGCTTCACTTAACACATTTCTTATAAACATTTGGTTTTTTAGAACTTTTCACATGGCTATATTTCTCAGTTATCATAATTTAGATTTATTTGAGAAAACAAATGAACGATTAACATTTATGCATTTCTTCTAGTTGAAAGCAATAAACAGTGAAGCATTTAAGAGCTCTTAACTTATTATTGTTATACTTAAAACTTGGTTAATTCCTGCAGGTTATTGAAATTCCGAAAGGGGGCAAGGTGAAATATGAACTTGACAAGAAAACTGGTCTGATCAAGGTAATTACTATTACCTATCTAAATATACTTGCCACACCTTATAGATTCCTAATTGGTTGCTAATAAACGTGCATAAATTTTGAAGGTTGATCGTGTGCTTTACTCATCAGTCGTGTATCCTCATAACTATGGATTCATCCCTCGCACTCTTTGTGAAGACAACGATCCCATGGATGTCTTGATTATTATGCAGGTGCGCACTTTGGTCCACATTTTTATTGAAACTATCATAGTTAATGCACGGTTATGAAACATGTTGCATGCTTTGGAACACTCTTGTATCACCTTGTGCTCTCCGTGTTTGACACAATACTTATAGTTGCCATAAACCTGCCAATGCCATATGCAGTACTTACAATTATAATTACTAAAGGCTCTATATCTTTTATGTCAGTGCTTATTTTAACATTTAAATACATACAGGAACCGGTTATTCCAGGATGCTTTCTTCGTGCCAAAGCGATAGGTCTAATGCCTATGATTGATCAGGTACAAAGATTAACTAATGATTAAAATAATCCTGAAATTTGGATATATGTTTAAAAGCATATGAAAAAAACCGTGCAATTTTATGAATGTAGGGTGAGAAAGATGACAAGATTATTGCTGTCTGTGCCGATGATCCCGAGTATCGTCACTACAATGATATTAAGGAACTCCCACCCCACCGTTTGGCTGAAATTCGTCGCTTCTTTGAAGACTGTAAGTAACTTTCATAGCTGAAGTTTAATTATTCTTACTGGCAAAGCAAGTGCTGTAATGTAACTTCTACAGGGAAAGATATTAATTTTCTTTTGACTTGATAAATACTTCAGACAAGAAGAATGAGAACAAGGAAGTTGCTGTTAATGACTTTCTGCCGGCCTCTACTGCTTATGAGGCAATCCAGCATTCCATGTAAGTGATGGTTTCCTTGATAAATACTCCATTATAATTTCTTTCGCATGCCTACTTATTGTTGGCACAAATTTTCTTGTATCACCCCAAGCATCATTTGACAGTCATTTGGTTGAAGTGATCAAGCAATTATTAATGCATTTTCTCTCATTTCTGAGCAAAGATAATTACATTAATGTTAGATCCTGTCGAGTTCTGAATTCAAATGCAAGTCTAAAAGAGCTTTCTTTCAAACAAAGAAAATTAAAGACCCAAGTGGGGTTGCTTTACAGCTTTTGATTCTTTTTTTTCTTTTGTTTTCGAGACTTTTGTTTGTGTCAATGTGAAAATAGAGTTCTAATTTTATTTTAACATTCTGTTTTGAAGGGATCTCTACGCGGACTATATAGTGGAGAGCTTGAGGCGGTAGTTGTCGGTTCATTGTCTCCCGTCTATAATATACATACATATATATATATATATGTTGCTGCTATAAATTGAAGCCCATTTTCATCATTACAAGAAAATCAACATCTCCTTGTGTGTGCAGAAGCACCTTGCACAAACTGGCTTTACAACAAAGTAAATGTACGTTTATTATCCCTTATAGTACATTTTCTAGGTGAAATGGCTGTTTGCTGTTTATGACAATTATGCGATGATGGCGATAATTTTGGATAAATTCTCACTGTAATCATGATTGCTACATTCGGTTCTCTCTTAATTTTTTTCCTTTTTGTTTTTGGGTTGTATAATGCCAGTCGCTTTTATTTACTGTTTGCAGTTTGAATTATTATATTTGTTGTTTACTGAATGCTTAAGTAGAACTGCGCTCTACACGTTGTATAATTGTGCCAGTCGCTTTTATTTGTTGGATTAATGAATGGTGTGGGTTCAGAATTCTCAAGTTCTTAAAACCTCTAAAAGATTATTTATGTTAAAAATTTGTCAAGGTAAAAACTTCAATAGTAATGTTCAAAGTAAAAGCAATTAAAATCTAAAAATATTAAAATAAAGTGAATTAAATGCTATAATGCAATTTAAATTATGATTTTGTTAGAAAAATAATGTAAAATTGCCTAGAAACAAATAAATTTTGTGCTTGGCGTCAGTTGAAAAATAAGCAGGGCATGGTTAATTATTATATTTTCCATTTCCAAGAGAAAAAAAAGAAAATTAAAGTTGATAAACGTAACATATCCATTGTATGACACGTGTCCCGAACTTGACCTCCATGCTGGGGAGAAACTTTGCCACGGCAGCGAATCTGATAGATATACGTAATTTTTAAAATATTTTAAAATTCACATCCGTCTATTATTTTTTTAAAATTTATATATTGTTATTTAAATTTGAATATAAATTAAGTAATATTATTTGTTTATATTTAAATTTGTAAAATAATTTAAATTGAAAATTTTAATTTTTTAAAAAAAATTTTAAAATTAAATAAAAAATTTATTTTAATTAAAAGTCACTTGTAAATAATAACTAACAAATAAGTTCTAAAACACAAAAATAACAATTTAAATAACAAAATAACAATTCAAAGATACAAAAAAATAATAATACGGAGAACTAATTTTATTAATTAAAAATATTTGTTTTATAAATTAAAAATAATTAGTGACGTAAAGTGTATAGTAACTTTATAAAGTTAAATTATTAATGATAAATACATACAATATACTTAACAAAATTATCATTAATCATATATTGTAATTAAATATGTGACATAGTATATTATAGACACTAAATATAGTAGATTATAATATATACCATAGTATTATATTATTTCATATGTTATATATTAATTTAAATATTACATAATACTATTATAATACATTGCATAATATAATATATTAAAATTGTTGGTAGTATTACATTGCAAGCGTATAATACTACTGATAAATATATTATCATAGTATTATATATTATGAGGAGAGAGATTCACTTAACACTAGTGTATAATTAAATTAGTTTTATAAACTTTCATAATTTTTTATTTAATTTATATTTGTTTAATCCGAATGTCATATTTCATATTCTATTCACTTGGATCATGCACATCCAATTTTGAGTAAATTAAAAATGTCTAATGATTTATTTGATGTTAAAAATTTCTAACTGTTAAATATATACTTAAAAATAATATTTTATCGATTGATATGATAAAGATATTGGATCGATTTGAAATTTTATGTACATGATGAGTACAATTATATTCCTAAATCTAACTATCGATTTGTCAAAATATTAATTTTATAAAAAGTTATGTAAGTGTTTAGTTTTACGCTATTGTAAATGAATCTCTCTTTTTATTATAATATTATATTATATCAAATAATGTTATATAATATATAATATTCAAATATATCATTTATATATATGTCATATTATTATAAAATATTAAAATTCTAATTACACATAGTTACATGATTGTTGATATTGTAATATATAATATACTGTTATACTATAATATATAAATATTTAATAATCATATATATAATCTATATTATTATAATTATATATAGTACATAATTAATGTATATTGTATCATATAAAATAAGTCTATAATTATATTATAATATCATACATATAATAAAATACATCATATTATATTATATGATAAGTATATTTATGTAATTAGAATTAGTTAATTAATCAAGCTGATTAAATCATCAAATATTTTTTTTAAATATAGTGTATCTTTAAAATTTAAAAGTATTTAACATAATTAATTAATTTAGATTTATAATTAATTTATTATTATATTTTATTTATAAAAACATTTTTAACTTATAATTATACTTATATATAAATTAATTTTTGTTGCATATCATTTCAAAATCTAAGAATAGCTCATTTAGTAAAGTGTTTAATGATTAAGCTAAAAAGCTAAGGTTGGAGTCTTGGATAATAGATCCAAATCCATTTGCATATGTAATGTATATGCTAATAATAGATATCTAAAGATTCATATCCGCAATTGCTCCGAATTCGTTATAGATAATAATTATAATATTCAAATATAATATTATTCGAATATGTAATATCCAAATTATAATTTAGATGATAGATCCGAATCTATTATTCGCATGTATAATATATCTATGAATAATAGATATCTAAAAATTTATATCCACGTTCACTTCGAATTTATTATCAATAATAATTATAATATTTAAATTCAATATTATTTAATATGTAATATTTAAATTTATAAAAAACCAATTAAATAATTATGAATATTCAGAGTATCTGTTATGGTCCTTGTAAAAACCCAATTCAATCCTCAGTTACCGGCAAAGGCAAACGAAAGAAATCATACCAAACAAAAATCTCCAAAACCCTTTTCATCGTCTCCGTCTTCCTCTAAAGCCCCAAATCAACCCTTTTTCACAATCACAAAAGAAGAAAAACACGATGAGCTCCTTCACCAACACCACCAACTTCGACAATCTCCTCCTTCAAACCCTGATGGGAAGACTCTAAATCCGTCCCCCAATCAGCAACAACAATTGCAACTCTTTCCTTACCCAATCACTTGAAGACCTTCTTGACCTAGCCAATTTGTCCGACTCTGACTCCGATGATACCAACAAAACCCAACTCGCCAAAGAGGAATCCAAGCTCGAAAAAGAAATTATTCGGATCATCCTTTCTGGAGAAACCGACCCTTTGAAACCCAACTCTGGTCAAGCCGTTACCATCAACGACCACCATATTTGTATCACTTTTCAGGAAGAGAATGGATCGGATTATCGCGTCTGGGAGTGGCATGGGCATATAATGTTGTTTGATGAAGAAAATGGATATACGCCTGAGTATATTTATGGTAATTACTTTGAGAGATTGCAAGGGAAGCCGCTTGTTTCACGTGTCAAGGAAGAGAAAGAACAGGAGGAGGAGGAGGAGACAGTTGCGAATTTGGGATTGCGGGAGTTGATTGATGGAGGTGCTGATTCCGCTGGGGGTCGGATTCTTCATAGGAATATCAATGCCGGTTCTCCAAGGTTTATATAAAATTTAAATACCCTTTTCATTAATCTTTGTACTTGTACTAAAATTTGATACTATTCCTGATGTTTTGAAGTCTCATTTTTTTTGGGGGTGGGGGGGTTTGAAATTTAACAGTGAAATTGAAATCTTTGCTTCTTCTGGTTTCCCCTCTACGCATGTGAAAGAAGGTTTTAATCATCTTTCTCACCCAGTCTTATTTGTTGCTTAAATTGTGTACTTGATGTGCAAATATTTTGTAGAAAAAGAAAATGATAAGACTTGAACTGATGCAAATGTGAAGATTTAGTAATTGCAATGATGTCAAAACACTGCTGTAAAATTATGCACCAAAATTTATATATACTGCTATTAGTTGTGCAGTTCTAGAAACTGCTTTTGGTCAAGTATTAGTTTTAGAATTCATGCATTTAAAAAAAAATTGCTATTATGGAATGATATAAATCACTTTTTCATGCTAGTATTCACGTTGGAGATGTATCTGAATGCAATCATGCTTTTTCATGTCCGATAGTTACAGCACAACATGAAAGTTTAATGACAGCCATCTCACATGATAAGAAAACGATCGAACATTTATTTTTATTGTTTGGCATCATTCTGCTGAAATAGAATTAGCATGAGCTGTTGAGTGCATGATTGTTGTCTGATGTCTTCAATTAAACTTTTTGGAACTGTGATCTGCATTAGATACAATAGATGCTAGGAAAGAAGGCAGTGTTTTTGGATGTTAAGAAAGGGAAAGTCTGTTTGATGTTTGAGAACAACTTGCTCGAATATATTTAGGTTTAGGGTTTAGATTCCACTTGTACTAAAATTTTAGTTTGAGATACAATTATTTTACAGGAATAGAATGTCTGGGGCTATTTAGATATTGCACTTCATATTTTTACTCACATTTGACCGCTTTGTTGTAAAATTTGCTATTATCTCCTGAAATCATCTTAGATTCCTGTATCAGTCCACGGAGAATTATTTCTATTAGCAATTTGCAGTGAATGAATGTTCAGTCATTCATCTTTTCCCCCCTTTGAAATTGACAGGATATAGACTGGAAGTTTACATTGGACCTTTTGGGTTTGAACTTCAAATGGGGAAATGCCTATCTATCATTCAATGGCTCCTTCAGTGAAGATTGTAGCTTCTGGTTGATATCATGCACAGTACTGAGCGGCTGAAAGGATTCATCTGGTTTCTTCTATGGTTTAGTATCTGAAATTCAAATACAGTAGAAGATCTTTTCTTTGTAGGATGAGACCTAGTTTTGTTGAAGTAGGGTTTTTTCGTTGATGAGTTGAATATCGATACTATATGCATCCATCTGTTAATTACAATTGTGCTTGTCTATGATGTAATCTCATCAGCCATTGCATTGATTTGCCCTGGCTATCAATAAATATGGTTTTATACTTTATATTTGAAGATACTTATATACTGTTAGTAATTCAGGCGATGATGATATCTTATTAAATATAAATCCTATAAATATAACCTACTAGCAAAAAATTCATCTTTCTGGCCCAATTTCAATCACCGTCTTGTGTTGCTCCATTGAGACTGTTGACAAATAATAGAACAGAAGCCAAAGCCCATTCTTTTTCTTTAATTATTATTTAAGTAATATCTCGACCGTCCACATACCTCCCCGCAAGGGGCCTCACATGATCTAACCGACTCAAACAAGGCCACATCATTGATCCGCACGAAGTTCAATCAATCAACCAATCAAATTCAAACTACATCTTACGTAATTGTTAAAGAAACTTAGGCTAACACTGCTCACAAACACTACTAATTACTAAATTTAGCAGCAATTAAGATTGATAGAAAACTCAAAAATAGCAGCAATTTAGATTGAGAGAAAACGCAAAAATATAATCTTATATTATTTCTTTTCCTTTAACCTTTTAAACGACGATGATGGATGTAGAAATTGACGATCCACAATCATGCACTGGTTTAAAGCGAGAGCTTGGAATCGTGCTATTTGCCAATTAGTCTTTGTTTTGTGTTTTGCAAAAATAGCCTTTTTTTCCCGTCACCAACCAAGTAAACCTCAAAGTAATATCTGAAAGCCTAATCTTGCACAGCTGAAATTCCAAGGTTTTTCGTCAGAAATGGTAATATAGCTATTGAATCAAAAGGCAGGAACACAAATAAAGACACCCCCCCCCCGCCCGAAATCCCAATAATTAAAGCAATGGAGTATGAGAAATCCATCTAATACAATGCCATAAAAGCAGACTCGGATCACGGAAATTTCATCCCATTTATTGCAAACTTCAAATGAGCATAAAATCCTAACAACGTCAACATTTTTCTACAGCTAGAGGTACACAAAGGAAGCAAGCTAAATACACACCAGAAATAAGAAGTTAAGACCACTAGACTTAAGCCTTCTTAGGTGACTTCTTTGGAGACTTTGTAGCCTTGGATGGTGACTTAGGCTCCTTGGGCGCTTTGTCATTTTTCTTCGGCAGAAGAACGGGGTTAATGTTGGGTAAAACTCCACCATGAGCAATTGTCACACCGGCCAAAAGCTTCCCAAGTTCCTCGTCGTTCCTCACCGCCAAAAGTACATGCCTTGGAATGATCCTATTCTTCTTGTTGTCTCTCGCAGCATTGCCGGCCAACTCCAGAACCTTGGAAAACAAACAACTAAATTTAGTAACACTTAAAATTAAAAAAAAAAAAAAAAAAGGATAAACCCAAATTCAATGAGGACCAGTTCTTAAAGAATCAAAAGCAAATCCGCAGTTTCTAGATCTAGTTCTGTTCCCTAGCTCTGTTTTTACTATTTGAAGCATAAAGTTTCCCCATTTTACTACCAAGAAAAGCTTGAAAGAATTTCTAATCATACAAAACTGATTAATTCAGCTTCAAACATATATTTTTCATACATTTTCTCACTAACCAACCAAACCCTACCTAGTCAATCGAAAATTAACAAATCTCAAACATGAAAAGGGGGCAGATTTAACATAAAAAAACACATAATTTCATGTAAAAACCCTGAAATGTTAAACTCATGAAGTAAAAAAGAAAGGGGAATATATAATAACGGGAAAAGCGGAAATTACCTCAGCAGCAAGGTACTCCAGAACAGCAGCAAGGTAAACTGGAGCACCAGTCCCCACACGCTGAGAGTAACGGCCTTTCTTCAAGTAACGACCGATCCGACCCACCGGAAACTGTAACCCGGCTTTGACAGAGCGAGAAACGGGTTTCTTCTTTGGACCGCCTCCTTTCCGTCCTCCGGCTCCCTTCTTCACTTTCCCACCAGCATCCATCACTTCAAAAACAATAAAAAATTGGAGAAAAAATGGGAAAAAAAAGAATTTCACAGTAATCTATTTCTCGAGAAATAAACGGATAAAAAAGAAAACGGTGAATTTTCCCTGTAAGAAAAAGAGGTGAGATTTATACGGAATCGGATGAGAAAAAGGAAGACATTCGGCTTAGGGACTGAGAGGTTTTAAGCCGTTGATTGGGTTCTTAATCGACGGTGGAGAAGTAAACTTGTTCGGCGATCCTCGTGAAATAGAACGGATCCAATGAGACTGCACGCATGAATTTTTGCGTTATGCAAAAATGGAAAGGGTCGTGGATTGGATAAGTTCTTAATAGTAGTGGACCCCACATAATGTGAAGCAATTGCCACGTCAGTTTTGAAATGGTTCAAAAAAATGAAGTAATCAAGATCAACGGTGCATAAATAATCTTCATAGGCAACCTATCCATGGGCCTATTTGAGCCCACTAGCCCAACTAAGTTGCTGGTAAAACATAAACTTATCGATTCGAATATTTATATTATAATTTATGATAATAATTTATATTATATTAATTTTTAATGTATTAATTTATTTATTTTTTATTTTAATGATTTTTAATTAATATATTTTATTTTATATTTTAATTTTTTTCAATTAATATATAAACGTCGCGTAGTTAAGATAGATTTTTGAAATTTTAAAGAAAACAAAAATATCTGAGTTCACTGAAGAACAAAAATAATTACAATCTCCTGATTGAAACGTGTACGTTCCTGATTCGATCTCAAATACCAACATATCCATTGACTCTTACAAGATTCTTCGCTTCCCTTCTTTTTCCTTTGCTGATCCCATCCTCTTCCATTTCATCCTTTGTTGCTTGATCTTTTTCATTAGGGTTCTTCTTTCAAATCTTGATCGATCCAAAACAAAAAGTAAATATTGGGTTTTTTAATTACAAATTTTGGGGTTTCGAAGAGCATAAGACGATAATATGCCTTCGTTACCTTTCCGATCGATTTTGCTTCCTTTGATTCCTTCTCTGACTCCTCTTCATGCCGGTTCATGTTCCCATCGTTTGAAACATCTTGAAAAGAGTGATCGGCGTGGTAATCTTAGTTAACATTTTTCGCCATCAAAATCACTAAAACTTTTAGTTCTTTATCTTCTCTCCTTTTTTCCTCTCTGTTTCCCGTCTTCTTCTAGATTCTTCTGTTTCTTTTGAGGTTTATCGTTGTGACAACACGAAGGAATCTAGTTTTTTTTTCTTTTCAGAAAAAAAAAATCGGAGCTTTGGTTCGATCTGGATCTAGGGTTGCTTTTTCCAAAAGTTTTAAGGTCTTGAATTGATTGCAATTCCAGGCAGCAGCTGTCTTGAGAAAGGTATATTATCTTTATCCATTTAACATCCCTTTAACACGTGCTACCGCACGTGTGATGAAACAGTAT
This sequence comes from Adansonia grandidieri, assembly GCA_038382065.1. NCBI lineage: Eukaryota > Viridiplantae > Streptophyta > Magnoliopsida > Malvales > Malvaceae > Adansonia > Adansonia grandidieri. The sequence goes on along the minus strand of JBBYHK010000023.1, from coordinate 12,905,177 downwards.
CTAGCTGATATCTGGTTCAAAGTTTGCTCATTGTGTCTATTCTAAGTAATTATTATTATTTTTTTCTTATCAAGCTGATTTACCCATTTCTATATTTAATTTAAAATATATAGATTTTGCTTAGTGTTTTATGGGTATGTGGTAGATGTTTAAATTTCTGGGCTAAATTTATGTGAATATTAAAAGGTTTTTGGCTAATTTTATTCTTTCTTAGTTTATTTGATTATATTGTTTCACAATTTGAGCTTTTCTTAATTATATGTAAACATGGAGATTGATTCTAGTATTAGGTTCGAAACAAAGTTTAGTTTATCAATCATTCAATCTGAATGTGATTTGATTCAGGGTTTATTTTCTTCTGCTCTTATCTGTTGAAATTTATATCTAGAAAGTTTACAATTGTGACAACGGTGGGTTTGTTCTTTTACTGCAGATAGGATTTCTTTTGTATTCATTGGTATTGGAAATGGACATTTTGGGTCCTCGAAAGCAGGCAGTGCTTCGTACTTGTTTGAATGAGTGTGTTAATGAATCTGATGGTGATGTCACGACGACGACTAATGTGGAAGAGTTACTTGAAAAAGGACATCAAAGCAAACCTCCTCAAAAGTGTTTAGCTAAGTCTGCATCATTTCCTTCAGCTGTGTCTCCTGTTCCTGATGATGATGATGATGATGATGGAATTGTGACTGCATTGCAGCGAATGTTCTCTGAGGATTCCGTGCACTCGTCTTACTCTCGGTCGATTTCGTTGCCTGTAAGTGTTTTTTGTTTCTCTATAAGTTAGGCCTTTGGCTTGGTAAGTTTTCTTACGTTCATTGTTCCTTTTTTCTTTTCCTCCGTTCTTACTGTCATTTACCCTTTAACAGGCTCCCTTGAAGCTAGTATCTGCTCTTAAAGGGAGCCGGGAGAAACAGGGATTACCACCAAAGAAGCTCACTGTGAAATGGGCTCCCGATGTCTACGATCCTCTGCCAACATCGGTAACGCACACAGTTAGAAGCAAAAAGCAGCAGAAGTCGAAGAAGAACAATGACAGGAAGAAAAATGGAAAGAAAGGGCAGAAGGGCAGCAACTCCTGGCGTGGTAGCGGTGGTGGTAAAGACAACAAACAGTTTCGTAGGGGCAGTGGGAGTTTTGGTAAGTGTTATAAACCACCGGAGTTTCAGGATAGATTAACCAACTCCTCCTCAATCGACCTTGATGGTTTCAATGTTGGCAGTCCGGACCCATATTGTGGGAGTAGTTTTATTAAAAAATCACCTACTAGGATGCACTACTCCGTCGCGGAGGCTCTATGAGTGGATCTCTCTTTTCACAATCATGTTGAAGAAAAAGCCTTGCTTTTATCAATCTTTGTAGATAAATAAGTTGTTTTCAGCTTTCTCTAATATGGATATTGTAACAATTTACTTTAGTGCAATTATGCAATGTTTTTTGATGATAGTGTGGGTTTTGGAAGTTCTGTTGGTCTGCTGTTTTTATGCCGTCTAGAAGGCAGCACCTGAACTGGCGTTTGCTTTGTAAATCGAATGTTATTAGTGCCTCTTTAATGAGAAGACCTACTACATATTTTAGACAATAGCCCATAAAACGAAGAAATTGATTGAATAAATTCGGTTCGGTAAATTCGGTTTTAAGAGTTTCTGTCGGTCAGTTTCCTAAAAGTAATTGGGTTTAATCAGTTCTCGAGATTTCGAAATTGAACAGATCAAATGCCCTCCTCTAAAGGGTGATTCCCAGTTTATTGTCCCATCATGCTTCCCTGCTAGTAAACATGGTGTAAGACCTCTTCTATTGAAGAACATCGACATTGAGGAAATGCAGATTTTATTGCATTTGAAATTATGAAAGCATTGTTATGCATGATGAACAATCAAATGCATCTTGAGCAAGACGATGTAACTTTCTTTGCAACAATGTCTTTTACGTCGTATATTCAGCGTTTATTTTGACATAGTCGTAACTTAAGTCACACCCCCATGCTTTACCATACCCTGGTCCATCACCTGTTAGCAGTTCAATCACAGACATTAAAATCCTACGAGGAAGAGATGTAGACAGGATTAAAGGGCATGTTATATGAGTCAAATTTGGGGAAACTTACCGACACTGATTTGAATTTCAACCGTTCCATGTGTCTCACCAGCCTTAATGAGATAGTTGCTGGCTGCCAGCCTGAAATTGTATAAAGGCGACCATATTAGGTATAATAAAAAAGCTTTGAATGTATTTGTAAGGACACATCCTAAGCCCTAACTCATAATTTCTCCTTAATCACCAATGGGGACTTAAAAAGCAGTAGCTAAATCCATAATATATATTTCACAATTAAACTCAATCTGTCCCCGTGAGTTCTTTCATTCCAGCAGGAGGGATCAGTAGCAACCATGAGCAAACTTTACCGGTCGAACTTAAGTGGTTGGCCACCATCCATGAGCATAATATCTCCAAGCCGTATCTGGAGGTTGTTTGGGTCAAAAGAAATCCCTGCATAGCCAGCAGCAGCAGCTACACGTCCCCAGTTTGGGTCTCTCCCATATACCGCAGCCTGACATTATTCGTATTAGACAATGCCAAGGTTAACTGTTAGATGGATTTTATTATGTTCAAATTTCGTACCTTGACAAGTGAAGAAGCAGCCACAGAGCGCGCAATCTTTCCTGCTTCAGCCTCTCCTTCTGCACCACCTACTGTAACCTGCATCTCTAGGTTACTGTTGGCTAAAAATATTCAAGAACCCCATAATAAGGAAAAAAACGAGATGACCACCCAAGAGATTTTTCCGCCTAAAATTCAAATGCATTACTCTCTAATATCAGTACAATTTATTAGTTAATGTGGCTTAACATCAGGGTTCTCTTCAGTTCAGTTGGCAGATGTACGCAATTCAACTTGGTTCATTCAGTTAAAAAAAAAAAAAGTTTCTTTCCATAGGTCCAAAATGAGAGGGAAGAAAGAATTGAAGAGTGCAGACCTCAATTAAACACGTTGCTCCTTCTCCGTCCCAAGCAATTGATTTGGCAAGACCTTGCATTACCTGAGAAGAGGTATGTTAAAACTTCAAGCAATTTCATTCCAAACACTAGTTTAGATTGAAAGGCTAACCCAAGTGCTATCATCCCCCAAAATTTCAAGATTTATGGTATAGATAAATTTCAAGATTTGCAGAAAGAATACTATTCATTTCTTCAACATCCAAGAAACCTTACAAAAGCTGGATATGATGAAGTTAAAGCTCAAATGCAGCTAACTTACAGCGTCAAGACCTGCTTGAAGTAGCGCAGCATCATAACTATTCATAGAAGTGATCCAATTTGATCCAGCTAACCCACTGGCAAAAGCAATGACAGTATCATTGGTACTGGTATCTCCATCAACCTACAGAAAGACAACAACCGAAATTGCTAAAGACAAAGTAGAGACAAATTAGACCATGTCAAGGAAGAAATGGCATCCGTTCAACTAAGATGTCAGGGAGGATTGAAAGCCATGAAATTACATACAGTGATTTGGTTGAAACTGCGGCTTACAGCAACCTGAACCATCTTTCTCCAGACATCACTTTCAACTAGGGCATCAGTTGTTATTACCTGAAAGAATTATTGGCCTTTAGAATAGAATTGGGATTATATCCTAGATGAAAGCTAGAAACAGTGGAAAGTCATACACCAAGCATGGTTGCCATGTTAGGATGGATCATCCCAGAACCTTTTGCCATTCCCCCAACTCTTATACTTGTCCCCCCAGCCTGAGACATTAATTATTTACACAAGGACATGAGATACAATTAAGCAAAGACTTGATTTGTAAGAAGCTTTCAAGTTCTACAGTGCTGAGACAATGCTATAATCTAAATTGGAAAAGATATTGATTTCTAAGAAAAAGGTACTAAATTATAGCAAAAGAGGAATATTAAATTGTTATCCCTTTGAAACTGTTACCTCATACTCAATAGCCACACTCTTGCTAACGAGGTCTGTTGTCGTAATTGCCACCGCAGCAGAATCTGCCCTGAATAGCCACGATGAGACCAGGAGTGTTTATGCAAAATTTGAAACACCACACAGAAGAAAAAAAAATTTGGAATTATTTGCAGATATACAGTTTACTTCTTGCTCAACTAAGTATTAGGCCTCAAGTGCTAGTTGTAATTTACCAACAATGGAAAAATATCATCACAGCTAAATTCATTGTACTATGTCTCTAGCCCTTTACATAAGTGTGGAAGCATGCGAAATCAAACCCCATACTCCCCCCAAAAAAAATTCAAAAAAAAAAAAAAAGAATATGCATAAGTAGTACCCCTGAATAGACGGTGATAGCGAATTAACCAGCCTTGGGAGTGAACTCAAGAGTGCTTCCTGCATATAACATAATCAATAGAATATCTTAAGATTGAGAATCATGAATTGTATTACATCACTCTGATCAAAAGAAAATAACAGCAATTAACTGCAATGACATTAATAGATCAACATAACAAGCAAGCATATAAAGAGGATGCACATGTTCAAGGTAAAAAAAGTAAAAGGGATGCACACCTTCTTTATTCTCTGACCAATCACACCGGTGGATTCAATCAACACTTCCTCAGGCTTTATTTGCAGGATCTGCAACAATGCAAATAGAAAAAGAAAATTAAAAGAATGCAGCCCGTACAAAGATCAAAAGAGTACAAGGAACTTTATGTTGTAAAAGTAGTATACTGTAGCAAGGGCATCTGCACATTCCATCACATCCTGGTAACCAGCATCACCCTGAAAACCATCAGAAGGTCAATTAGCCCTGTAAAATCTGATTCAATCTGGCATGTCAGAATGGTCTAAAAATAAGAAAAGACTCAAAGACTAATTCTTTTCCCATGCTTAGACTGTACTAAGAAATGGTGCACATTTAAATGCACTACACTCATTGCTAAGCACGTGGGACCAGATAAAGACTAACACTATGTGGTAGAAAGAAAAGAAAATGGAGGGAAGGAAAAAGGCAAGGAAAGGAAATAACAGGACAGTGGGGAAAATTATCATTCTTTCATTGCGTTTTGGTATGAAGGATGGAAAATACAGGGAAACAAGGAGGTTAGAAGCAAAGTTGTAAATAAAATTTTTAATTTACATTGAATGAGTATTTTCCTCCCACATTCAGATGAAACAGAAACATACAAAATAACTCATTTTAATTTCCTCTTCTTGTTTCCCTCCTACCAAATGAAGTAAAGGGTTAAATTTGACTTCCACCCTCTTTCTTTGGACCTCTTTCCCTCTGACCAAACATAGTGTAAAGAAAAAGAAAATAATGCTACTTTTACAAACCGTTGCTGCATTGGCCTGACCAGCGTTTATTAACACAGCACGTGCCTGATAAGATGCATGATTCAGTCATTAGCCATATAACTGAAATGGGCAGATATATACATACCATAATACTAAGATTTCCCACACAGGCAATTCAAAATCAAATCGTTTCTTCAGTTGAAGACTAAATCTACAAAAATATCGTCCCTGCTATACAAAGATCTACAAAAACATCGTCCATACTATACAAGGATGAATAAAGATAGCCATTCTGACATACTGTTTTTGTACTATTCAACACATTTTTGCAATACACCACGGGTGCTGCTGCAACCACATTTGTAGTAAATGCCCCTGGGAATACATTCCAATTAAGTTATAGCTTAAAGCCAGGAAATTAAAGCTATTTTCAAAATAAACTCATCAAAAAACTTGTTAAGAAGAAATATTCAATTATGCTTCTAAGTATAGAATAAGCATCCATAAATTTCCACCTGCAACATTGGCATCAACATCGCAAGTGACAAGCGCAAGATCAGGTTTTTCTCCTTTGGCTCGTAATCCACCATATAAGCCCGCAGCTTTAAATCCCTTAGCAGCAGTAACTCCCCCTGGAATCTATGCAATTGCAACCGAAAAAAATAGTAAATTAGCAAAATTAGATAGAAATTCAAACTCCAAATGACAAATTATAAAGAAATAATAATCGAATAATGAAAGGGGTAACCTGCTTCCATACTCCATCAGGGAGAAGAATAGGAGCTGCTGGTATATAATTGGACGCCTCATTAACACTGGATGCAGAAGCAAATACTTTAAAATCTGCCTTTGAAGAACAACTAGAGCTTATAATCTGCAAAATAAAATGTCAAAAAAGGGGGAAAAAACCTCATTATCTAGTTATCTAGGAACTATCTCTCTCCCCTTTTTTTTCCATAACGAAAAAGAACTTATATTGTTGCAGGGCAACCAAAATGAGACTTTAAGCAAAAAGAAAAAAATGAAATGAAGTTGACCTTAGGGGAAAACATTTCAGAGAATTTCAAAGAGACGAAATGCGGAGCACATGAATACATTTCTGAAAACCAGAGTTAATTTTTTTTTTTGGGGGGGGGGGTGTTGGAGGGGAGGGAAGTTTTAAAACGTAGAGGAAGAGATGGATGAAAAAGAGAGATTTTGTTAGGGTTTTTGATAGATCTTGTTTAAACACCCAATGATGTCTTTCAATTGAAGTTTGGCAATATACATACTATTATATATATCGGGTTGATATTTGAGAGAGCGGAGTCAGCGTCGATGGGCGAGCCGAGGGGCTGGGCATGGGATAAATTATCGACGTGGAATCCACGCTGTTCCTGTTGCAATTTTTGCGAATCCCACTGAGGACCCCCGATTCTTATTGTTGACAAATTTGTTTCGCGTAGACCTTTACGGTGGTAGTGGTTTGATTTTTACAAAATACAATTAATGTATGATATTTTATTTTTTAAAAAAGCAATTGAAATCAAAAAAGAATTTTATATTTTAGATGGATTTATAGATTTTTAAATTTAAAAAATATATAATATTTTTGTTTATGAAATATTGTATGTACTTAATAATAGTTTTACATAACTCTTTATGGGTTTTCTTTCTTATATATTCAATCATCTTATTTGAAACATTATATTATTATTTTCAGAAACAAAATTTTTAGGTTTCTTTTCTTTATTACTTTTATATATTCAAAAAGCTTTAAAATACCCAAAAAAAAGCTTTAAAAGAAACCGAAAATTTATTTTTTCTTGCCTTACGGTGTCATGCATGCATAATAAAAGGACAGCATGCAGTGCTTGTTTGATTCACTGGAAACTAGAGGAAAATTTTGCAAAAGGGAGATAACCCAACAACACGAATTAAAACTAATGTTAAAGCCGTCGCCATTGTCCAATCTTGGCTGGCCTGCTGGCTATTCCGATGGGAAGTCATCGGGAAGATTAACAGAGTCATTTGGCAACTGCTTCACCTTTTTCGCCAGCATCGATGTTCCCTGGAAAATCGTCAGTTGCAGCTGCTTCTGGTAATTCGAAAACTGAACACACACACACACACA
>JBBYHK010000023.1:12869502-12888214 GCA_038382065.1 Adansonia grandidieri | reverse complement strand
TTTACTGAATCCGGTTCAGATCGGATCCAAATAAAAATGGCGGCAACGAGACGGTTACGCGACCTCCAAGCGCAGCCGGGTAACAAAACTTGCGTCGATTGTAACCAAAAGAATCCCCAATGGGCTTCCGTTTCCTACGGTGTTTTCATGTGCTTAGAATGCTCTGGCAAACACCGTGGCTTAGGTGTCCACATCTCATTCGTCCGATCCGTTACCATGGATTCGTGGTCTGAGATCCAGATCAAGAAAATGGAATTGGGCGGTAACGAGAGGCTTAACTCTTTTTTGGCTCAATACGGGATCCCTAAAGAAACCGATATTGTTGCCAAATATAATACCAATGCTGCTAGTGTTTATCGCGATCGTATCCAAGCCCTAGCGGAGGGTCGCCCCTGGCGGGATCCACCCGTTGTGAAAGAGATTCTCAACGGAGGTGGTGGTAATAGAAAGCCACCGTTGAGTGGTGGCGGTGGTAGGGTTAGTAATTATGGGAATGATAATGGAGGGTGGGATAGTTGGGACAATGACGATTCGTTCAGATCTTCGAGCGATTTGAGGAGGAACCAATCGGTGAGTGATTTTAGAGGAGGGAATAGTCATGGGGGTGGAATGGGAGCTTCTCCGGTGAGGTCGAGGTCCACGGAGGATATTTACACGAGATCACAATTGGAGGCTTCGGCGGCGAATAAGGAGAGCTTTTTTGCGAGGAAGATGGCGGAAAATGAATCGAGGCCCGAAGGTTTACCACCTTCGCAGGGAGGGAAATATGTTGGGTTTGGATCGAGTCCTATGCCTACCCAGAGGAATAACAATTCTCAAGGGGATGTCCTATCTGTTGTGTCTCAGGTAAAGCAATTATACTCATTTCATTCTTTTTTTTTCCTCCTTATCCGGGTGATTTTTTTTACAGTGATAATTAATGGTTATCGGTTGAATTTATGTTTGATGCAGGGGTTTGGGAAGTTATCTTTGGTGGCTGCATCCGCAGCTCAATCTGCTGCAAATGTTGTCCAAGCTGGAACAAAGGAGTTCACCTCAAAGGTATTTTTTTTTTTTTGGGGGGGATTTTTTACTTTGATTTCTGTCGTGATTGGTTTGCAAGTTGGAATCTTTCATTGGATAATGATGATAATTCTCTGTTGTTGAATCTTTACCATCCATGTTTGCATGCTAATCTTCTTTTACACGCATCAAAATTATTTTATCTCTATATAATTTTTCTGCATAATGCAATGTATGATATATACATTGTGCTTCCCTTTGATAAATTCTGTGTGCAAAGCAACGTTCAGCTAATCATATTTGTAGTTATATTGTTCGATAAACTGTTTATCCTTAAATGATTTTGTACAAAATGCATGATGAGCAGTCAAATTCTAGATTTAATCATTCTATCATTAGAGCTCCAATTTTTATATGAACTATATGAAAAGAAATATGTAAATGTCGGTGCTTTTTTGTCAAGTCGGTAATCTTCTGCATGGTACATCTATTTTCTTCATGCTTTGTTTCTATTGCCTGAGGAGAGAAAGAAGAGGAAAATGTTGGTCCAAATTGTTCTCCTAAGTTAATGCAAAATTTGCCTCGCAATCAATGTGTTAAAGTTGATCAACATATAGTTGGTAATTTCTTTTTCATTTCAGTCTTAATTGCTTTGATAATGCCCAAACTAAAGATAAATTAACTTTCACTCCATTTCACCTACTTTTTATTTCGTACTAATTCTCTACTTTCCATGCTCTTTAAAGATGCGAAGCTATTGTTATGATCAAGACGCATCTTTAACTTTCTGGAGTGTTGATATTCTTTATTCGTTTCAAACTGCAAGACTGTTGGGATATATAACAGTTCCATGTAAGATAGGAAGTAATGATTAGAACCTTTGGGGTAATTCTGTTTTATAAGTAAAGCAGAGAAATTTGAGTTTTGTTTTTTTTTCCCCTCAAAATCATTTGTTATCTGTTTGATCCAAACCCTATGGATTTGCAACTATTTAACTCCCCTTCTGTAAAGGAGATCAGTTTTTGACCTGTGGCCGTGAGCGTCTGTCATTACATTCAAGTCAAACTTTATTGCCTGGAATTGATACCCTAGGAAAAGCATGCTGCCTTACTTTTGGGCTTCTTTTTTTTTTTTTGGTAAGGCTAAACTGTTGATGTTAATAGTTATAACGTGATGGATTTGTTTTTCTTGTATTGCTTTTTATAAGATTCTGGGATTTGAAATTATGTATACAAGGGCATGATGCACCTCTTTGTGCAGGTTAAGGAAGGTGGCTATGATACCAAGGTTAACGAAACTGTCAATGTTGTCACTGCAAAGACAAGTGAGATTGGCCAGAGGACATGGGGGATCATGAAAGGGGTCATATCAATAGCAACACAAAAGGTTGAGGAGTTCACCAAAGATGGCGTGAACCGGAACAATGATAACTGGCAACGAAATGATAGTGAGAAGAATGGTTATTATCAGGAGTTTAAACAGGAGAATAAAGGATGGAATTCTACTTCTAGAGGCCAATCATCTTCCGATGGGAATTATAGTTCTTATGGCTCAAGTTCTTGGGATGATTGGGACGCAAAAGACAATAGGAAGGAAGATCCAACAAAAGTGACTACTTCTCATAGCAATGATGGTTGGGCTGGCTGGGACGATGCGAAGGATGATGATGGATATGATAATTTCTATAATGGTTCATCTGATAAAAAAGCTGTTGGTCACAATGGTAAATCGGATGACACATGGACGGGTGGAGGCTTTCTTTAAGGTTGGTTTCATATATATTCCCTTTCTTATGTTCGTATCATATTTGTCTCTATGTTGTGATCAATGTTTTGTTCGAGTTCCAATACCATAAATGAGATCATCTGATGCATGACCAGGTTGGACTTGAATGTTATCACAGTTATCAGAGCCTTACCCACAAAAATGTGATTAGTGCACAATTTATTCCTGCTGGGACACTGCACACAGGTTATAAGGAAATTGTTCATGAATTAGATCTCTAAGCGGAAGGGGGATACTTTTCATGAAGTTGGTATTACCTTTAGCCAACTCTTTTGCCTTATTTTAATCTCAAAAAAATTTACTATTGTAATTCCTTGGTTAAGTTTCGTGTTTGAGAATAGTTTTGTATTTGTGAAACTGTGGACGGGGAGGGCTAATTGTTGTCCAACTGGAAAGAGCACTGGTTGTACTTGTAAAGAAACATTATTTGTGACGTGAAAATTCCAAATTGCTTTGGATCTCTACCAACTCGTAGTTTATTATCATTTTTCATCATTTGGTTTCGACGTGAATTGGGGCTAATTCTGCTTTTTAAGTTTTGACTTCTGCTTTCTATCTACAGATCGCAAATTTGCAAAAACAAACTGAAATATCTTGCCTAGTTGGCCATGGAAACAAAACAATTTATAATAATATATTTGCATTCTTCACTCGGAATCTGTCCTCACTTCTTGTATTGCTGAAGATGAACTGCCTGCTTACTGGTATGCCTTAGTGATCAAAACTCACCGAACTCTAAACTTATCGATGGTTTTCACGCGGATGAATCAATCCCCGTTTTTCTTAATTTATCCCGAAATCCCCAGTGGCAATCGTGATTTGAAACACATACAAACAAGCACCCAAATTTTCAAGGAATCCTAGATGAAATTAAACGAGAAAATCATTTATCTAATGCAAAATATTAAGAATTCAATTGGGTTTTGGGATGAAATTTGTTCAAATTTCATTGTAAACTCAAATCAAGATACATTCTAATTAGAGAAACCAAAAAGCCAATATTAAGCATTGACGTGCATAATTTGACAAAGAAAACACCACAACAAACCGTCGCGAAAAGATTTACAATCCCTAAACCAATAAAACCCTAAAAATCAAATTAACCACCGAAACCGTAAAGAGTCCTGCCCTGCCTCTTGAGAGCGTAGACGACATCCATAGCGGTAACAGTCTTGCGCCTCGCGTGCTCCGTATAGGTAACGGCATCACGGATCACATTTTCCAGAAAGATCTTGAGGACGCCACGTGTCTCTTCGTAGATCAAACCACTGATTCTCTTCACGCCGCCCCTACGAGCCAATCTTCGTATCGCCGGCTTGGTGATACCCTGAATGTTATCGCGGAGCACCTTCCTATGCCTCTTCGCTCCTCCCTTTCCCAATCCCTTGCCTCCCTTCCCACGGCCCGACATTTTCTTGGATTTTCAAAGTCTTGCTTGACGATGCTTGCAAAGAGATAATTTCTTTAACCGATTGCCACCTCCAATAATGGGATGTGGGAGGGGTTTAAATAAGGAGGTCCGTGGGGTGTGTTTTTCGGGCTTAGCAATTGGAGAGGATAACATGCACCGTTGGATTAGAACTTTATCGACGGTCTGTACTCGAGATCCGTGGCTTTTGATTTTATTGGTCGGAGATTCAAATTGAAGTTGATGCAAGAGGAGCACCGTAGGATTGACATGCTATCCAGCGGTTGCTATATCGATTCGTGTCACGCGTATTTTTGGTGGTTTCCACCGTCGATTAAGTTTTCATCTACGGGTCCCGATTGCCCAGGGCATCTGGTTGGTTCAATGTAGCATGCTCGGATCGCATACGTGGATCGTTTAAAAAAAAAATTTAATATTTACCTCTTTAGAATGACAAGGTCAGAAAAGCACGCAAATAAATCGGGAGGGAATTTGGATTTTATCAGGTGCTTGTATTTGAATACTGTGAATATATACACCAATAATAAATATTAAAATAACGTTCATCAATAAACCAACATAAAATATTAAAAATTAAAAAATTAATTACAAATAATTATAAATTTTAATAAATGATAATATGTAATTTACTATTAATATATAAATATATACAATAACAATACATGAAATATAAATTTTCTTATTAAACGATAATTATTATCATACATACAAATAACATTTATAATAAAATTTGTTTAATTTTACAATCGAATTACTTCGCATTAATGCACATAAGACACTTGCAACGCCTTGGTTTGTTTTGGTTTAAAATTTGCCTAAAAAGCCCGAGTTGATGGGCATTTGATTGAATGGGGAGCTGAATATTTGGTTGCTCCTAAACATCCCTGTGTTGATTCAGATTTTTGGTTATTGAGAATATGTTATTGTTTATGATTTGCCAACTTGTTACCATATTAGCTTGCTTCCATTGACGTTGTATCAAATTAATCATCTCATTAAAGGATGTCTTTTTCTTGATATTACCATAGCACTTCAAATAGGCCATTAGCATTGCTGAAGGAGGCTTAGCATTTTCCACTAATGGCCGAACGAGATTTTGTTTCCAAATGCTTCATTGTTAAATACAAAGGGGATGCTTTATTTACAATCACAACATAACAGGTAAATAACTAGGTGAAACAACACTTTACAAGAAATAAGGGGGGATCTAGCAGGGTTGCATAATGATCCCATTTCCAAAACCGGCTTAACCCGAAAAGACAGATATGCAGAGCTTTCTTTTGAATGCTCCAGCAGTGACCAAAAAAAAAAAAAATTCTTTTACAGATGATGATTTCTCACCAGCATTCTCCTTTGCACGTTCACCCTGCAACCCACAAAGTAGTTTACAAATTTACTATGATAAACAAGAAAAATCATATGCAGCAGTCTGTCGTCAAATTATCGATGGTTAGTTATGCCTTTTGAGTCAAATTTTGAGCACCTAACATGCTATTATTGCCAGCTTACCTTCTTAGGCCTGGTAATTTGACTGTGACGTCCAAAACTTACAACAGAAGCTTTCACCTTTTCTTTTGCCTTTTCTGAGGCTCCGATCTACTCCCTAATGACAAAGTAGAAAACAGACCAATAAGCAGCATGCACATCCTTTCAAATAACCTGGTATAACTACTTAAATGTACCAAATAAACAAAGATACTATTCGATGAAAAACTGTTTTCTGAGCCAAACTTTAAAGATCAGCACTGTCAACTGCAAATGGCAGGGATGGAACGTGAAGGACAAAATGAAACCTGCATCGATAAAAGACGTCGTTTCCAAATGGTAGGCAATAGGGATTTTGGATAAAGCTGACGCCTGAAGGTACTTAACTACAAGTACTCCAATGAACTTCCTAAGATAAATATTTTATTTTAAAACAGTACATATAAATCACCTCATAGGAATTTATTTTCTTCTAGAAGCCAAGGAAAACTAACCATGCTTTAAAAGAAGACAAACCTGATGCTTTTGCGACTTCCACCTCTTCCTTAATTCCCGTGATTCTACGATTCTAAAGATTTAAGGTAGGGACACAAATGTCAGTCTTTCCATAAAATAAGACCAAAGAAAAGGAACGGTGTGCAAAGGAGAGAGTAAATTCGCAAATCGGATTTGGGGAACTAAATTCAAGATAATGAAAGTAACATATAAGCCAAAATGAAACTACATACCTGGTCATAAACTGGAATTTGGTTGCGCCAAAATTCCAGTCGAGGTAAAAGGACTCTGCCTGCAACATACAGATGTAAGTTAAAAAGTTGACTGAGCACAAATATAATGAAGTGAAAATTAATTTATGCAAGTATACTCAGACCCCATAGAAATGTCAGTTACATTTTTTCCCCATCAGAGGAACCTTACACTTTTAAGAATATTTATTGGGCAAATTAAATTAAAAATAAAAGTTCTACCAAGAAAGCAGAAAAGAAAGACTATTACTGGTGTCAATTCCTTAGATCCTAAAAGCAGTTAGACAGATTTGATAAATTGCGGCTCAGAAATGACAGCAAAATTCACTGAAAATGGATTCTTCAGTTGATCTGTATTTAGTTGAGAAGTGACAACAAATAAATTAAATTCCAAGAGATATTTTAGTACTAATTACAAAGGAAAGCCACCATTACTTAGCAATGCGGAAACATAACTTATTTACAAAAATAAAGAATGGAAGAAAAGAAGCACAAGACTGTTTGGGAAAATTGATAAGTTAGCTTCTGAAAAATATATTGTAAACTCACCCGATCTTGAACATTTAAGACTCAAAGACTTCGGAGAGATAATAGATTGCTTCACTTCTCTTTTCCGGGATACAGACTAAAGGAAAAAATAAAATAAGTTTAGCACTGCAGACACTCGTACACATACTGGAGAAAAATAAGTCAATAACAACACGATAAAAAAAGTAATTTGGGAAAAAAATTCAATCCAGAGAGCAGAATTCACACCAACATGTGCATACAACCTGGTCAGTCTGCAATCAAATATAATGTCAGGCAAGCAGTATGTCTTGAGTAAAGCTACCTGAGTATGCAATATGAAATTACCGTCCATAAGTCAAAAGGAACAATTAAACGCGAAATAGAGTAGAGCAAAGCTTACAACTTCTTCAAAATCAAGTTTTCTCTGAGTCTCCTTCCTGAGTGAGTATTCTTTGACACGGTATAATGTAGAGGGTGAGCTGCTTGGTATGTTCCTCTTCAGGTTTTGTTCACCTTGAACCTTCTTTTTCGAAGCTCTATCCTTTTGAATCATAGAACATCCAACCTCAGAATTCTTTTTGTGACTGTTATTTGCAATCCGAACCTGACTTCTGGTTACTCTATTTCCACATACATATGGGCTGACATTTACTTTATTGGTTTCTATGTTTGATGGAGAATGATTTATTCTCTCTTCAATAGATTGTGGCAAGTTAGCTGCATGCTTGTGTGTGTTGGAAGCATTCAAAACATCAACAGCAACAGTAGTCAGTTCAGTTAAATTGTTTGAATAATCCATGTCAACCCCAGTGTCAAGGTATGGTCTGTCTTCAACCATACCGGACAAGTTGACAGCATGATTACTTGGAGTCGAAATCAAGCTAGGATCTGACATGCCAATAGACAGAATACAAAGAGAAATAATATGATGTTACTGAAATTATTTTAAAAATGTTTGGTATGAACAAATAAAGTCACATTCTACGATCTAGGTCTTATATAATCAAATAAACAAAATGCAAGTAAAAAAACCTGAATCTCCCGCTGACTCGCTAGAATTGGGGACAACTTCTAATTCGATATCTGTGGTAAGATTTTCCCCCAAAAACTTTTTAGCATATTCTTCCCAGTAAGGAGGAAAGCCAAAGTAGAAATGATTAAAGACCTGTTCAGATTAAAAGAAAAAAAAATACTATAAACTTAAAATCTAAATCTGCGAAACACTAGGAAATCAATCACTTCCAAACACTATGAAATCATTATTTTTTTTATCAAGGACTATGAATAATAACACTAAAGATTCCAAATTCTCCCAATACAAAAGGCTTCTCAAAAAAGAAATTAAAGAAATTAAAGAAAAAAAAAACAATTTTCTTTGATACCTCGGAAGAAAACCCATTTTCGTTGGTCCGTTGTTGGTTAATGAAACCTTTGATGCAAACGCAAATCCCATCAGCTGTCTCAAGGGTAAAAATATCGTATCTTTTTACAATCGGTGCAGATGTAAACACACGAACCGCTTTTAACCTGTTCCACCCAAATGCAAAAATCGAACCCTTAAAAACACAAATTCAGAAAAAATCCTGAAGCAGAAAGAGAAGCTTACTCTGTTGATGTGGATCCTGCAACAGCTAATCTCCTCCCTTCAAACTCTTTCTCGGCTTTAACCAACCACCAATCGTACAAACAAACCTAAAAGAAAAAAAAAGAAAATTTAAACTCAGGAAAATAAAAGTATGCCATCCACAGAGAGTTTTGAGTTCAGGAAACGAAGAACTTAGAAAAGCTAACAGTTTTTTGAAAGTATGATGAGCCGCCGTCGTTGCTGTTGTTTTGGGTGGCGCTGCCGTCGTTTTTGGAGCGAGTTTTGGGAGCCATTGCCGGTGAAACTGTAGGCAGCACTGCAGCTGATAGATTTTTCCCAGGTTTCGAGAATGAAAAATAAACTTCTTTTTTAAAGTACATTTAAAATCTGATTTATTAGGATTCTCAGTTTCTCACTCGAGCGGGAAACGGAAAGTTAAAAGGTCCAGTACTTTTTACCGCGCGGTAAAAAAAAGGAGCATCGAGTGTTAACGATGTCGTTTCGATACTGCAGCTTATTTCTTAGTTCATAATGTCTACTTCAAGGTGAAAGTGCACTGAAGATAAGCTAGCCAATTAACAAATTATTTCATAGTGGCCATTCCGAGAACATCAGCATACTTCAGTCATATGTCTGGTCTGGAATTCGTACCATGCTGCCAGTGTAAAATGTATTGTCTTGAACCATCAAATCCATAACACTTCCAACGTATTTCTTCAAAGGAACCATGCCCGGCTTGCCCATGATCATTGATCAGGTATAGGCTCAATGTTTCAAGGTCTTGACTGATTATTGATAAAGCACATGCTCAGTCTTATGGCTCGATAGAGGAGAGGAGCCATAATCTCATATCGATTAAATAATGTGAGGTACCTTTTTTAGATAAAATTATGAAATCTAACGAGTCAAAACAAACAATACATTACAAATTAATATGGACAATGACATATGACATCAAATTACCAAAACCAACTCAAGAGGTGCTAGTGATGTTACCTGAGGACAATGGACCCTCTTTGACGTTGAGAGGATGTCATGGTTTTAGATAAAAGCCATGAATCTCATATCGATTGTGTACTATAATTCAAATGAATATATAAGTATTAATGTCATTTTCAGCTTGTGAGATATCTACTGTAAACAAAACCGTGAGTCTAATAAATCAAAATGAACAATATCTTGCGGGTTGGTTTAGATAATGACGCTCGACATAAGCACAAAAATTTGAGCCAGCGAAGCTAAGGTGCTTAATTAGCTAGCCACTGCTTCTCCAAAACTAAAAGAAAACGCGGTCACTCCTTCAATATCAAGCCTAGCAAATGATTCAAACAGGCAAATCGTGCATAAACTGATATTTTGGCTTCAATTATACAAATTACACACATTAGTACAATAACATTGTATAAATCTTCATGTTGCTTGTTGTTTTACATTAACCATAAATAGTAGAAAATTAGCTATTAATTGATAATAACACAACAAAAGCCTTTAGTATATGTCAGGAGGAAATTGCCCCTGAATACAGCTACTTTCTTGTGCCCTCTGGAGATGGAGCCTTAGTGTGTAGTTGTTCAGCTGCATCCCAAAAAAAATTAAAAAAAATGTTATAATCAGTTTGTTTCCCCCTCAAGCTCTACAATTATACAGGCTTAAAGCTCAATCCCGAGGCAAAGCGGGTTCAAAATATCTAGATGAACAAAACTTTAGTACAAATTTTGAGATAACAGACAATTGTTTAGTGAAATTGTAAGATGAACCGAACATCGTAACAAATACCATATTTATCACTCTAGCAATCTTACCCCAATGCATGGATCGAAACAGTTGATAAATGCTAAAGGTAAAAAAGATGAATACCTCTAAAGTTCGAACTTGTTCGATGTACTGGTTGAGTGTGAGCTTCAAGTGTTGTACTTCTCTTTCCTTTGCCTCTTGCTCCAAGATGCGCTCGTGCTGAATGGCAACAGCTCTCCTCAAAATTTGATTGTTATCTAACAAGCTCTGCAAATGTTGCTTCAAGGAAGTATACTCAATCTGCTTGATGATCATGTCCCAAAGAAAACGATTAGCATATAAATGATGGCAGTAAGGCAGCAAACGAGTTGGTTCTTGTCTTGGAAGAAAGCTTTGAAAATTAAAAGTTTTAGATTTTTACCTCTTCAGCAGCTCTTTTATTGGCAGTTACATTTCCCTCAAAGGCTTCTAAAATCCGAGCAGCACGCCCCCTAGCATCATCAACATTGGTTGCACTCATCATCTCGTGCACAAACAAATCCGTCCACTTGGGACTATCGACCACATTTCCATTATCAAACTTCAGTTTGATATCATTTGCATCTTCAACATTGTAATCTGAGATTTGACTACCTGGTCCATAAGGAAAGCAGAAAATCGGCTTTGAGTTTCAAAGGAAACACAAAAATTAAAGCTCGATCAGAAGTAATCAATAAACCAAAAAGCAACTAAGCAAGGACAATGTAAGCAAACAACTTACATGTAGCAGTCTCATCAGAACAATTTCCAATTCTTGCAGAATCAAAGCTACGTGGTTTATTTCTTCCTTCGAGATCGGAAGAAAGTGAATTCAAACTATCCTTAAAATCATCAATCTCATTGTTGTGGTTTCGGACAATGGATGTTCTTAACTAAACACAGAATCATGAAACAAGATTAATACATGATTAAGGTTTTAAAAAAAGATGATAACATGCCAAGTGCCAACAAAACAACCTCCTTCTAAGAAACGAAATCTAATTTTCCACGGAAAAATCAAAATTTCGTGAGCATATGCAAACAAAAGCCATCAAAAACGCATAGAAAATCAAGCACGTATTAATAATAGTTTTGAGTTTTCAGTACAATATTAAAACAACCAAATATGAAATGAACCTCAGGATCCAAAGCAGGGAACATTTGGGGCATGGTTGAAACCCGGTCATCGGGTCTGGATCCAGTATCCGACGATGAGTCCGGAGATTCGAAACTGGAACACCTGAATCTCTTGGGAGAGGATCCGAATATTTCTTCAAACCCCACCCTTTTCCCACAAATCCCTGCAGACATGGCTTCTTTTAAATTAAAACCCTAAAGGGGTTTAAAATTTTACCCTCGAAATAACCAAATTCTTTTAATTAAAAAAAAAAAAACACTTCGATCTGAAAGTAGAACCCTTGTCATATATTGGGTTCCAATCAAAATTGAATATTTTCAATCAGATTTCATTTATTTTCGTACCAAAAAATATGTGATTTATCTGATACTTTTTGTGTTAGTTGGGAGAAAGGGAACCCCAGGAGGCAGATGAAAAGAAAGTGTGGGGCCTGTTTAGGCTTTGCTGTGTAAAGGGGATCTGATGTTTTTCAACCATTGAAGTTTTAATGTTTTTTTTTTTTCTTTTTCCCTTGCAGTAAGTAAACTAAACCGTAGATACAAGAAAAGCAACAGGAGACAGGGAGTTGTGACTTTCGAATTAGGATTCACTTTACTATTTTTTTTTTTTTAAATTACTTTTTAGTACATTTATTGTCATAATTTATATGCGTAAAATTAAAATTTATTTATTAATTGTAAAAATTATATTTAAAAAATATGATTAATTATGTTTTAAAAGGTAATGAATTTGTAACCAACATATGTGGTCAAGGAATCGAACATGAGAAACAAAAGAATTTTGCTATGGCAAGAGATTGTTTTGGTCTTTCAAATGAAAATTAACAAACATAAATATAAAAAATGAACTTAGTTTGAAAGAAAAGTTAAAAAAAGATACCTTCTTCTACATGCAAGAGAATAGAATAGAAGAGGGGGGTTTCTTACAATAATTAGTTTGTCGAGTAATGATGTAAAAATAGGTTAAAAAAAAAAAAACAACAACAGTTGAGCTTTTAAAATAGTGGATTGAATCTGAAGCCATAAATGAGATTTTGGAGCCTTGTTCAATTGGTTATATATCAAGAACATTTATCATTACTTAAAACTCTATAAAATTGGGATTATATAACCTTAGTTTAACTATGATAACAACCATCTTAATTCTTTGTTACTTACTGATTTTAGTTTTCACCATTTCTGTTTATTTCATCACCATAGGAATCATTTTTGGGAAAGAATATGTAAATAGCATAAAATTAAATACAATTGCTAATGTTTTCTCTGCTATAATTTATTCAGGAGTTAATGCATGCTACTATTATATATATATATATATATATATATATAGAAAATTATTATTATCCATCATGAGCAACATTTTTTAACTCTTCAAAAAAGGTTAATAAGGTAATACGTTCTCTTTAGAATATGTTAAGAAAATAAAAAATAAAAAAAATTAAATACGGTAAATTCTTGATACCTCTTATAAAATTAAAAGAATATATATTTTGCCGTATAAAAAATGACATATATATTTATAAAATTACCATATGATGCTGACTTATTTTTGGGTACATAGAACTACTTACTGAATCCAAATTATACGACAAGAGACATCTCTTTTTATCTAATCTCATCCCTGTTTTTTTAATGGCATATGAAAATGGTTAGATTATAACATTAATTAAAAACATTTATTAGTAATGTTTGTGAGCTCCTTAATTCAACCGGTGGCTGTAGTTTAGTGGTAAGAATTCCACGTTGTGGCCGTGGAGACCTGGGCTCGAATCCCAGCAGCCACAGTTAGATCTCTCCTTTTTTGCCCCCTTTTTGTTTCTCCGAATATATTTTAGTTGTTATCTACAAAGCAAATTTCAAAACGACCTCGTTTAAAAGCCAACTCTCGAACGACTTCTATTATTAGGTTTTCAGTGGTTTCTAAGGTCTCACCAATTCGGAATTCTTCAGGATCGTCTTCTTCATTGCTCAAAGGCTGTTAAGGTAAGAGTTGTAAATCTTATCATTAATTATCTTTTTTAAACTACTAATATTTCTCTAGTTTTCTCAATATTATAATACAATTCCCATTTCCCAATTTTCTAGATCTTCAATTTTCTTCTTTCCAATTTTTAGGGCACGTTTCGAGACAATTAAGATTGTAACATATCCGTT
The DNA here is from genome assembly GCA_038382065.1 of Adansonia grandidieri. Classification (NCBI taxonomy): domain Eukaryota; kingdom Viridiplantae; phylum Streptophyta; class Magnoliopsida; order Malvales; family Malvaceae; genus Adansonia; species Adansonia grandidieri. Next base: position 12,874,629 of record JBBYHK010000023.1, on the reverse strand, counting down.
TATTTCAATTCCATAATCACCAGATGTTAACTGTTATGATTGGAATTTCGATTTTATGATCTTGTAATTCAAGAAAGATTCAATCTTTTTCTTAAGAGATCTTAGTTTCATTGTTTATTTTGTGAGTTTCCTATTTTAAGTTTTTATCTGAATAATGAATGTGATGGTCTGGCTATATTATTACCATCTCTTTAGTTCGAGTGTATGGCTGTTTTGGGTTCGTGGATTTTTTTAACTCAGAATATGGGTTTTAAATAAATCATTGTTATTAGTCATTTTTTGATTAAGTCTATTAGGACAGTTTTTTATGCCAATAATTTCTTGTTTAATTAGTTTTTTCTTATTTCTCAATCGGGACCCGATGTTCCGATTAGACCATCTGCTGTTTTCTGATATATCTGCATGACCATCAAATAAGAAGAACATTGTGTTTTGAAACTGATTTATGCTGTGATTTTTGCTTGTAATGTTTCAGATGATTGACGATCAAGACCTTGGCTTCTTTGCTAATTTCCTTGGAATCTTCATTTTCGTTCTGGTTATAGCGTACCATTACGTGATGGCCGACCCGAAATATGAAGGCAACTGAGGATTTTGCACCTTTTTTAAGTGTCTGCAATGGATATTTAGTGGATAGTTTTTGTAGGCTGAGTGAGTTGTTTTAGAAACGGAGACAATCAAATGTTGTTAAAAACCTTAAACAAGTTACTGCTATAAATGTCATCGTATTGCTATTGATTTGCTGGAGTTTTATTTTTATTTATTTTTTCCTTTTTTTTTTTTTTTTTGGGCTTTACATGCACGAATTCTTAAGTGATTTACCTAGGAACTGCTTTTAACAATACGGTGCACTTGAGGCTTCTAATGTCTTGGAGCTGAATGCAAGGGTTAGCATTGTAATGGAGTGTGGTCGATCATGGTTGATGCTGTTTCGATCATAGGCCTTGATAGGTCTAGTTCAGTTATTCACTTATGTTTTTTTGCTCTTTATTGACATCCAGGAAAAGAACCAGATCACGAGTAAGAGCAAGATCTGCTAACAAAACTAGATTACAGCAAATTTTGTTTCGGCATTGGATTGAGTCAGGGACATGACAATACGAATGGCCTATGCATTATCATGTATAACACTTCTATCACTTTTGAAGTTCAGCCTCAAATTTGCAGCAGAAACACCGTACTCAAAATGAATCTTTAATTTAGACCTCTTTAGTCTTTGCTTCCAATATACTATCTTCCTTCACCGCATCTAATAAAATACGAAACAATCACAGCTTCTCAGTCCTACACCCGATGCCTTTATCCCTAACCATGAGACCCGGACAATACATACCGATGAAAGTGGGATTTAAGGATTTTACTCGCCCAGACCTTTGACTTTTATTCGCCTCATTATGTTGAGTGATTCTAGAACAATTTAAATGTATGTTTAATGTAAACTTAAACATCAAACAATTCAGCATCACCCAAAAAAAAAATGGAAAAGCAAAAACAGATGGCTCAATTCAAAAGAGTACTACATACTGATGATAGCACATCCAGTTCATAGAGAAACTATTCAGAATCTTTTAACAGAAAGGCTAGCCTGCGATATCTTTCTTGTCATGCTCAACCTCTACAATAATATAGAGCAGTTAGTTTTTACTAGATAGCTGATGTCTGGCACACTCGAGCCAGCAATATAAGTTCTAAATGTTAACTGCTAATAGTTCCTCTTACTTCCCTGGCAGGGACTTACTCTGTGAGCGAGTCCGTGGTAGAAAATTTCTAGGTGAAAATCGTCGTTCTTGCTTATTGGGATAAACTGGTTTTCTCTTCCTGCCCTGATCACTCCTACCACTCGCTGCATCTTTGCCTGCAATATTGAATATCATTGCAAAAGGCTAAAATAAGAAAGTATTTATAAACCAAGTAAATCAACAAACAAAAGAGTAAATAATAAATACAGCAGTTTCAAGCTTTTCAAATATAGACATGTAGAGAAACAGGCATATGATCCAGCCTTTTGTTGGTAAGGATATGAAGCTTAGCATTACATGGTGTAAAGGCATCTTTCGTCTTTTTTGATGTTGCAACTTTTGTTGTAGACACATCACTCTCAGGAATAGCAATGTTTCTTTCAGATGAATCTGAATCTATAATATGAGTTGAGTTGTTATCCTCTTCATTGGCCAAATTTTCATTTTCTTGACAAACTGCTGAATGACACAACTTGTTTTTTTTCCCTGATACCCTTCTGTTTTTGTTGTCAGTACAAAACATCACCTGGATGCATTCATTTGGAATCACAACCCCTTTCCGCATTGCTGAGCGAGTTACTCTCCTAGGAGCTGTTGAACTCGCATTAAAATTTGCAAGTTCTAAGGACTTTTTATCTCTAGCAAGTGCAAGTTCTGCAGTCATAGTTTCACCACTAGAATTAGCAACTTCTGAGGTAGCATTTTCAGCTGTAACCTTTGCAGGAGATGAGTTCCTATCTTCAGCATTACAGTTAATTTTTTCTGAGGTCTTATTTTCATTTCCCCAAACCTTGGTTGGTACACAAGAGGAAGGCTCGCATGAAGCATCCCCTTGCGTTGAAATTAGTGGTGATATTGCATGAGAAGCTTCCGAAACAAGCGGAACGGAAATAGCCAATATTTCCGAGGAACATTTACCCTTCATAAACATGTTGCCAGTCATACAGGAACTAAAATCCATATCAAGACACTTCCTAGCAGTTAACAAGGACGATGCTAGAGCTGCACGCGAAGCAAGAGGGCTTAGATGAGACCTATTCTGAATGAATTCTTCTTGCTTGGAAGTAGCAGAGCCTGATTGATTCTTGGCTTCTATATCCACTTGCAGTTTCATTTTACTCCGTGTTGTCCTCTTCAAATGATTATTGTGATCAGGAACAGCCAGAACACATGCATTGGATTCAGCAGTAGGATTGTGAGGTGCTTGTCCCTTGTTATGAACTGTACTTGCAGACAGGGTCAGATTAACTGCTTGTGAAAAAAAATATATAACATCGAGTTATTGTGATCTGTACCACATGGAAATTGGATATATACTGCACATAAGCACTTATAAGATTAAAATGATCATTATACCAGAGAATAAAACCACCGAAATTACCAGACATAGAAACACATCAATAGCACTTATCGAATGCTAACAAAATAATTCGTATTGAGACAGGCTATTTCCTTATAAAAAGGTTCAAATTTGAAATCAGCAGAGAAACAGAAAAAAGTCAGATATACTTTGGACAAGTAAACGTCAACCAGCATAAGTACCAGATAGAGCCATGTCTCTGTTCATTGCCAAGGAAACGTAAAAATAAATACTAAGGTTCAGCATGTCACATAATCTGTGCTGAAAAGAATAGTATAAAAGCAAAGAACACAGATGATCCTAATTATCTGCATGGAGCCGTGGGCTATGTTTAACGTAAAACAATTTGGTGAAAAGCCCTGCATCAATATCTTCTGATAATGTCAACGGCTAAGATGCTTACCTTTGTTTCTCCATAGAATATCTTCTGAAAAATCCTTCTCGGATGGATCAGCTAAATTGCTAATCTGTTCTATTTGCTTTTGCAGCAACTTATTAAGGTCCATTTCAGCATCACTGTCCTCGAATATGGTCAATAAAGGAGATGAATATGATAAATCTGTGTCTTTTTCTGGTTTTAAGAGTATATGAACAATTGGATGAGCACTGATGCTTTTGGTAGCAATCTTCATGATTGAACTTGACGGGACAGTAAGGGTTTGTCCCTCAAGGTCATTATCGAGCAATTTGATCACGAAAGTGCATCTACAGCCCCTTTTTGAGTGTCTTATTCTGTCCACCTGCTAATGAAAAAACTTTGGGGTGTTTAGAGGTACTAAAGGCAACTCACCTAATCTAACTTAATATGAACCCTATTAGAGTATGTTAACTCAAGGACATCATTATAAAAGCAAGTAATGCGTTTTTTAAGCTATGGAAAAAAGATATCTGATACCATAGATGATTTCTGAGTATCCACAAGTTTAATGAGATTTCAATCAACATTTACATTACAATATTTGAGAACTGATCTTCACACATCAGCTATCATCTTTTAGTTATCACCTAGACCATGCGTTGATGCTTCATGCTTGTCTTGCAAATCTATTGTTTAGCTGAAGACAGAAGCACACCTTTTCTACCTCAGCATCATGGAATAGGTTCTTGGACCGTAATTTGCAGTTGACAAGAACACGTTCACCTTCTTTCATGTTGCAGCAGTCATCAACTTGAAGAGGCATAGAACGAAAACGAAGATGTACAAGAACTTCATCCTTCTTCAGCACCATATCTTCAAACTCCTGGCTCCCGAATTTTACAATCAGACTATCTCCAGAAGAGCTGTGCAGGAAATTTATCAGAAGTCACACTTCAAAGCATTAAATAATTCATTTTTTTATATATTTAAATCATTAACTATTTCAATAGGGAATAGTATTTCCAATAGGTACCCAAATAAATTACTAATACGATCGTCATTGCAATCCATTTTAAACAAAAAATAAATCAATGCAAAAGCAAGTTTAGAACCTTTAGGTAGAATATCCTACAACTTTTTGAACAACCGTTTAAAAGTAAAATCTTCCCTGTCTTTTTTTTTTCTTCTTTACCTTTCAGGGTGAATGGATGAAAATAAAACCCAATGATCACTAAAAGTTTGAAGTCAGAAAACTATATCAAATCAACCCACAATTCAAGACCAACCCAGGATTTTCTTTCAATATGGAACAGGGATTATTGATAACTGAAAAGACAATGTTGCCAAAAATGGAGAAAAAGGGCAGCTCATATGCATACACGGCCACGGGCAGAAGAATAAAGGAGAAAGAAGAGGGACTAACTGACTGACCTGAGAGAAACTCGACAAGGGTTCCAAGAAGAGTCCTCTTTGCGCTTAGCTTCCAATTCAACGGAATCGCCTGCTACGTTGAGAGCTTCCATCTTTCAGTAATGGCAGCGTCCGGGCTTTAACCGATGCCTTATTGCTTTTTCAGTAAAAGCAGCAAATGCCTGGTGAAACATTGAAACACTAAGAAAGGAAAATTTAACTGGTGTACAATAACACTGATTAAAGTTATATATAATTAA
>JBBYHK010000023.1:12766523-12868073 GCA_038382065.1 Adansonia grandidieri | reverse complement strand
GAACTTTTTCTACCTTAGCAGAGCGGCTAAGAAAATTGTTGGGGAATTAGATCTCCAAGTGGAAGGGGAATGCTATCGATGAAGTTAGTATATCTTTAGCAACTATTTTTTATATTTTAAAAAAACTTACTGATGTAATTTCTTCGGTAATTTTTCATGTTTCAGAGTAGTTTATATTTGTAAGACTGTGGACAGAAAGGGTTAATTGCCAAAATTGGAAAGAGGACTGGTTGTGACAGAAGAAACATTATTTGTGAAATGAAAATTCAAAATTGCTTTGGATCTGTACCAAATGTATTTATTTTTATTTTTTCATTCTTTTTGGTGTGCTTTATTTTAATTCTATTAATCTTTTGTTGAAATATTTCATGTTTTGACCACAAGCCTGATCTCATTACTAGTGACGGAAGATTATTTTACAAATTAAAATGTCTGCAAAACTTGCTCTGGTTCGAGGAATGGAGAGATGGTACTTTTATAACTCATGTCGAGGGGTTAGTTTTGTTGATTCATTTATTTACTTTAAGGAGGCATCCATATAGTTCCCTGTAAGAGGAGACAACCAATTGTTTCTGGTTCGAATTTTTTTTTTTTTTACCAATCTTCGAACTACTACTTTCTTTGTAAAAACAATTGTATGTCTTTGCCGTCGTGGCTTTTACTGCATGTGGGCGCTTAAGCTAAGAGCCCAAGATATTGCCCCACGAGACAAGCTCGACTTGTTCTTTCGAATACTTGGGCCATCCTGTTGGCAATATTGCTTTTTGTTTTCCTTTCATCTGGTTAAATATTCATTTGCATATAAATCGTTCATCATCTTAAAATGAGTTACCATTAAGGAAAAAGAAAATTTGAAACCAATGCCAGATTTGCTAGAACGTAATGCTGTTTATTAAGTATTCAATTTAGATTTGAGTTCTGGTTCACTTTTTGCGTTGCACATTTTAGATTGACAGCGCCAAATTCGTTCACCCCCTTTTACATCACAAATCTATGAATAGCTTCCTTGTCTCATATCATCTGTGAGACAGTTCCCTCATTTTCATCTGTTTCTTTTCGTCGTTGTATCACTAGGGTAGATGGAAAGAAGCCTTGATCTACAGAACTCAGAATATCTCCAGCAGCTTCCAGTTCTTCACTCTTTGTATGATTTCCTGCTAATTCCATAGATGATGAAAGCTTCCCCTTTCCAACGATAAGAATATCGAACTCCCTGCTTTGTCCTATCCTTAGCACTTCCTCAACCACGTTGATCACCGCCTTCTCTTCGTATTTTACAGATCTACCGGACCTTCTAAACTCTGCCAATGCTATCTCGTCCAGTTCCTGCTAAAAGCATTCTTCAGCACCGTAAGCATGTGGCAGATATTTCGAAAATCTTTGAATAAAATTATGCATGTTTTACTTTACCTTCTCCCTTCTGTCGCCATCTCTTTGGAGGAACCTCACTAGAGTCACCTGAACTAGTTGCTGTCCAGCCATTCTCTCACCAAGCACCAGAGCTTCACGATCATCTGGTCCTCCAATGAACAGAATAGCTACTCTTTTGGGCATTGCGGTGGTGGGTTCTGCCGGTGGACTATTGAATCCACGGTCTATAAGCACTGCCACTGAGCATGGTGCAGTGTTTAGCACCCTTTGGTTGACCTCTCTCCAGCAATGGCCAATGTTCTCAATTGCCTCCTGTCCTTCCCCTCTCCATTGCATGTGGAAAGGTAAGATGATCATTTCCACCCTTCTATCCTCGGCTACATGGCAAATATCCTCGTGCATCGTTGACAATGCCGAAATGGCTGTTGAGTGGTGGACAGTGACTCTCCCAAGTTGTCCATGCGCCTCAAATGCAGCTGCAATTTGATCGCGTTTAGTGCCTCGACATAGGTGATTAATGAAGGGAAAACCATTCTTTCGAGCCCTCTGAACCATCAAAATAGATGAAGACCGATCGGTAAGTTCAACAAGGTGCATGACATAGAGCTTGAGTGGGGATCTATTGGTGTTATGGATTGACTCCATGAGGTTTATGAGTGAAGGCACATTGCCAGGTCCGTGGATACAAGCCAGGATTCGAAGCTCATCGTCTGAGTTTTGAGCAGGGGGCAATGCTCTTTCCCGACGCAGAGGTTTGTATATGGCCATAACTGTTGGAGTTGTCAGGAAAGTGGTAAAAAGTGCCATCAGGACTAAAATCGCAAACATTTCATCATTTAGAACCTGCAATAACAATATATATATATATATATATATATATAAAATAAAGTTCCATCAGGACTAAAATCGCAAACATTTCATCATTTAGAACCTGCAATAACAATATATATATATATATATATATATATATAAATATAATCTGCATGAAACATTGGATCGCAAGGCTCCCTGCTAATTAGAGACCTAAGAAATTAACCATCTGTAAGAAAATCCACGGCAGAAGATCAATTTTTGCTCACCTTTTTTTCCTTGCCAATGTTGAGAACAATGAGCTCAACCAAGCCTTTGGTATTCATCAAAACGCCAAGCGCCAATGACTCTCTTACGGGAATCATACACAGCATCGCCACCACAAATGTGCCCAAAATCTTCCCCGCGCAAGCCGTGGATATAATAAGCGCTAAAAGTCCCCACGCCTCGACACCTTGAATTTTAGCCACGTCCGTCCTTAACCCGCTAGAGGCAAAGTAAAGTGGAAGAAGCAAACCAGCTACGAAGTCTTCGATCCTTTTTATTAATTTTGGTGCGAATTCACCTCCTTTAGGAATGGTTAGTCCAAATACAAAAGCCCCAAAAATTGCGTGGATTCCTATAAGGTCAGTCATGAACCCGGATAACATTACCCCAGCTAAGGTTAAACACATACAGGCTTCATCGATTACGTAGTCTTGTTCTGGCGAGCACTGCCGTGCAACCCAGTTCATCATGGGGCGTACAACGATTAACATGAAAGCAACGAAAGCTACTCCAGAAATTAGAACCCATAAGGATATCAAGGGGCTCTTGTGAGCTCCACCTGAGCCGTTGCCTGCTAGTGCCACTGCCAAGGCCAGCAATATCCATGCCGCAACGTCGTTTAATGCAGCGGCTGCCATGGCGGTTTGGCCCACATGGGTTGTTAGTAGCTTCAGCTCTGCCAGAATGCGGGCGAGGACGGGAAAAGCTGTGATGGAAAGAGCCGCCCCTAGGAACATGATATACTGGCCATAACCTACAGTATCCTCACCATTTACAGCTTTTCGGAGGAAGAAGGAAAGTCCTGCTCCGAAAATGAAGGGGAGGGACATCCCAGCTATGGCAATGCTAAAAGCCTTTCGACCGCTTTGACGAATCGTGCTTAGTTCAAGTTCCAGCCCCACAAGAAAGAGAAAGAAGAGAAGGCCAATACTTGCAACGGATTCGAGTATCGGTGTACTCCATGAAGGGAAAACCAAGTTCAAGAAATCTTTGTTGCGGCCCAAGGCAGACGGGCCAAGCAAAATTCCACCCTGGAAAAAGACAGTAAAACAATTCATTTGAGAATATCACAGTAAAATATAGTACTAACAAAGTAAAGAAAAATGGGAGATTGTAAGCTAATGTTAACATACAACAATCTCGGCGACGACTTTGGGCTGGTGTAGAGGTTTAAGAAGAAAGGCAAGGAAGCGACTGGTGAAGAGAACCAAGGTCGTTTGAACGATCAGTAATGGAAAAGCGTAGTTTAGAGGATTCTCGCCTTGCCAGGCTCCATCGGACGAGGTTCTTATAGTGGTTGTGTTTAGTTGCATGGCCGCTGCTCCTTGCCTGCTTGCTGATCAGGACCAGTACCAGCGAAACCTGACAATTCCAAGTATGTAAAACTTCAAAATTCACGGCTTTGTTTGTCGAAATCTTGAAAATGTGGGAGTAAGTTAGACTAAACCTAGCAACTCGTAGAGTTTTATAAATATCGACGAAGAATTTCTGTCGTTAATGCCAGTTCTTGTCAATGGGATATTGGCACTTATTTTGGTGCGCCAAAAAGCTGCTTTGTCTCCGGTCCCCTACAGAGGTTAAGAGATGCTTAATGCTTTAAAAAGTTGACCAGTCGTGGTTTTATAATCAAATTGTGATTGTTTGCGTGAAGATTAAGGAGTTCTTTCGATGATCACTTTGATAAGAATATATTACTATTGCCATCAGAATTTGAATATATTGCTATCAAATCTTCATGATTCTCTTTAAAAATTCTCAAATATTTGATTCCAATAAAGATTTCACGAGTCTCATCCTGATTTTGATTAATAAAAGGCTTTGAAAACAGACAAAAATTAAGTAGAAGAACAAAGCCAAGCCTGTCCATCCTCTCGAACTCTTAATTCGATAAATTTAATTTATATAAATTAAATTTTAAATAAAATTTTTATAAATTTAAATTAAATTTATTATAAATAAATTATTTTTTAATAAAAATATTTTTATTTAAATTTAATTATAAAATATATAAATATTAATATAAAAATTATAACTTAATATTATTATAAATAATAAAATCACCTTTTGAATCGAGAAAGAACTTCGAAATAATTCAAAGAAAACATCAAAATAGCGTCCGACTGACACTGACAGATCTAAATGAAAGCTCGCATCTTAATTTACATTGAATTGTCAATATCATAATTAATCTTCGCATCAATGATTTCTATTTTTGTAGAGAATAATTAATATGTAAGAGATTGATTAAAACAAAATGTTAGAGATTCTATTATTATCAGACAATTGTAACACTCTAGTCTTGTCAATCCTTTTACCTCTTCCTCCTAAATTTAAGGATCGATGCACTAAAATGCAACGTCTCCACTCAAAACTTCATGATTGTAAAAATACAAGACTTTGGTTTTTTCTTAATGAATTCTGTCAACCAATATTATAAAAACATTTTCAAACTTTATTTATTACATTAAAAATGATTAATAATAATAATAATAATAATAAAAAAAATATTTTTATTAAATAGATTAAAAATGGTGAATAAAATTATTGATTATTGCCTTTTAATATAATATGTTAATATCATTAAGGGTTTAATTTATTTATTTTTTCCTGAGATTGGTTGGTTAAGGAATAATAACGTGTTTTTGCAACACTGTAGGCAAACACAAAAGGCATGAAATTATACAATCCAACGGCTGGCGAAACACTTAATCTATTCAAATAAAGAAGTCAAAACCAGTAGTATCATTGGAGGACCAAAATCCCACCATGCTTCTCCAATTTCCATCCCCTTTGTCACATTTTAGTGGCAGGTAAAGCTTATTTTAATTAAAAGAAATTAAATTTAAATTAATAATGCTTACCAATGAAACAATTGATGGTTTCATCCCCTGCCTAACATTTATTGGAAGGTAAAGCTTCTTTTAATTAAAAAAAATTAAATTTATATTAATAATGCTTACAAATGAAATAATTGGTGGTTTAACACTCACCTACTCAAAAAGCTTTAAAGAATGATTTTCCTAACCTTCCGTTATTATCTTCACATGGATTCCAATTCCCAACCTAAAGTTCTCAACCTTATTTTTGGTGATTCTTTTAGTATCTATATATCTATTCTATTGCACTAAATATAAGTTAAACTAAACTCATAATTGCATTTTTTTAGTATCTATATCTATTCTATTACACTAAGTAAAATTAATCCCCTCAACTTGAGGGATTACTTCATAGAAGCTTGCCACGTAAAAGCCCCTTTTCTTTAATTTATAGTATAAAGATATATACATAGATATTGTATAGAGATTATATTTGAACTAGGCACTCGTTATTGAATTAGGTTTTTAAGGATAAATTTATTTTTAGTTAAATGATATGATTTAATTTTTTAAAAGTGTGTTTATTAACATATGTTTTTTGCACCAAGTATTCTCATATATAAATTATTTGAAGTTTTTAAGTTTCAAAATTAATAAAATGGCACACACTCATAAAATATATTAAAAATGAAAAAAATAATATATATTTTTTAAAAAAGATGTGCTGTGATGATTTTGGGGTTTCCAAATTGATCGTAGTGGACGTGGGTGGTGGGGGAGTAGGGCGCGATGGATGGTCATGGGGTTCTAGATATGGACGCGGTGGAAGAGGGCGGGGAAGGACTGTGTGGAGTGTGAGTAACCTTGGTTGTTCATTTCGACATAGTTGTGATTGACAGGATGTAACCAAGGGTACCTAGGCTAACAGTAAGCCAGTAATGAGAAACTGGGAATTTAACTTTATGCTTGTAATGGCTTTACTTTTCCTCAAGAGAGGACAAGAGAAAGTCTTAAATTTTCCCAAAAAAAAAAAAAAAAAAGTGTTAGTCTCTTAATTATTTTTATAGAGCTAGAGAATTTCAGTGTTAATATATCAAAAACGAACTATACATGTATATATATATATATATGTATATATAATATATAAAGTGATTAGACCTTAGATAGATCGTCTTCTAATGCATATTCAAAATTAAAAAAGAAAGGAACTTGGAATGAACTGTGGCAAAACGACATATATTTGCTATAAACCAGGTAATTGTAATTACACGACCATTGAAATCTCTCCCACCCCTGCACTTCCATGGCCCTTAATCTTGTCACAATCATTTTGAACCACCTTGGCTACTGGTGTCTCCTCCGCATGTGCCGGATCGTGCTGTTGAATTACCAGCACCGACGACAAAACACGGCGACCTGATGAGGCCAACAAGTCTCCTACGGGCCCTAATTCCGCGTGCTCGGCTTGGCGGTCCGCTAGTTTCGCCACCATGGGTGACGGGAACCTCCCTTTCCCGACAACTATAAGATCATAATCCCCACATTGTCCTAGTCCTAAAACTTCTTCGACAATGTTGCCAGCTGTCTTCTCTACATACTCCATTCCATGCCATTTGCTTCTGAATTCTGCCAGTGCAGCCTCATCCAATTCCTGATATAAGGGAAAAAATGCACATTTTTAGCATAACTCCCAATTAACGCTGTAACAGTCTATTCAATACGATGGAATCACTAGATTTTAAGGTAGGACTTGCCTTTTCTTTTTCAGGGTTCGTTTTGGCAGTGGAGAAGCTGTAATTCTTTTCAGTGGACTTGCTTGCTGAAGGCCTCAACGTGACGGCATTTCTTTCTAATCCTTTGTTTTCAACGAATCTTACGACAGCCACTTTAACTGCTGGGTGCTCAGCCATTCTACCACCTAACTCCAAAGCCTCACGATCGTCAGGTCCCCCGAAGAACAGGATGCAAACCCTTTGAGCAGTAGTGGTGGCAGTGTGCCCAGGAGTTCGGGCTCCGTTGCCGAATCCACGATCCACGAGCATTGCCACCGAACATGGTGCGCTCTTGAGCACCCTTTGGTTGACCAGTCTCCATCCATGGCCCACATTTTCTACCGTCTGCTGTTCACCCTCTCCCCTCCACTGCTGTTTGTGGAAAGGCAAGACGATCATCGTCACCCTTTTGGTCTCTGCCACGTGGCAGATATCTTCATGCATGGTGGACAAGGCGGCGATAGCTGTCGCGGGTCTAACTGAGACTCGACCCAACTGACTATAGGCCTGGAAAGCATCGGCAACTCGGTCGTGCCACTCTCCCCTGCGAAGCCTGTTAATGAAAGGAAGCCCATTCCTCCGAGCCCGATGGACCATGATAATTGAAGAAGAGCGTTCAGTGAGTTCGACAAGGTGCATAATGAAAAGTTTGAGTTGGGATTTTTTGGTGCTCCTAGTTGATTCAATGAGGCTGATGATTGAGGGTACGTTGCCAAGGCCATGGAGGCAAGCCAGGATCCTAAGCTCATCTTTTGACTCATCGGTGTTGGTCAAGTCACGCAATTTCCGGTGAACAATGGCAGCTGAACTGCGGGCCGGTTTATAGATAGCCATAACGGTTGGGGTTGTGATAAAAGTGGTGACAAGTGCCATGAGCACTAATATAGCAAAAACCTCATCATTAAGGACCTGCAACAAAGTCCAACATCATTTAACATTTAAAACTAGAAAAAACAACGCGACTCAGTAATTTTCTAAATAAGTTCAATAGCTAGCAGAAAAGAAAATGTTGAATATGTAACAATGTAAATGTGCTTTCACACAGTTCTGAACGCTATAATCCTAGCCCATTACTCTCCCGTCACGACAATGATAATAATGTTGCCGACTTACCCGATGGCTTGTCAGAAAATTGGGACGGTAGGTTCACACGTTTGATTTTGGGCTTTGAGTTCACAAGAAATTAGAAGGCTCGAGCAACTCACCAGAACTTGCCTCGAAGGTTTTATCTTTTCGGAAATTTTCAGTTGATTTATTATTATTATTATTATTATTAGTAGTAGTAGTAGTAGCAGCAGCAGCAGCAGCATGGGACCCCTTTTGTTTTGTGGAAGAAAAGGGTGTCAATAAAAAAATTGAAACCTGAGTTTGCAAATTGTCGTGAGCCTCCGATGTCCTTGGAATTGAAAAATCAAGGTTTCTTGCAAGAATATTAATTTTTTATTGTTGTAAAAATTTGAGAACTGATATGGCCACTTGTCAACATCTAGGAGAAACTAAACTAAGAAACAAGCAAATTTAATTTACCTTCTTTTTTTTTAAAAAAAAAAATTAAGGTTGCTAAGGAACATGGAACTGTTGAATAATAGATAATTTAATTTAATTTAATTTTTTTTTGCATCTTTAGCTTTATTGCTAATTATACATCAATAGCTGAAGTATGAAGGTTAAGCTAACAATTGACAAGACTAACATTCACGGGCTACTAACTAAACTAACAAGGTCGACAAATATATTAGCTTGTCACACACGTATGAGAATTATTTAGCATCCAAAATTGAAATTTCAGAGCTTTCGTTCACGTGTTAGACTAAAACTAAAAGGGCAATTGGCCGGCACATAAGGTCGTCAATAAGGGAGGCAAAGGAAAACCGAAAAATAATTGAAAAAAAAGAGACAATGACATCATGACATGAACTGAGATAAGAAGAAAAAATAAAACGTGAAGTTTCTTCGGTTTAGACTTTAGAACATTGGCAAAGCGCCAGAATTTTCTTCATTTAGCTTTCCTTTTTAAATTTTAGTAGTAATTAATTGTATATTCATATTATATTAAAATATTTTTATTATATCATAATCGTATTTAATATTTTTTATATTTATATCAATTTTGATACGTTTATAATTTATATTAAATAAATTTAAAAAATATATTCGTATCATATCTTATAATATTTTTTAACTTTATACATATTATATTTATATAATCATATTAAATATTATCAAATTTAGATGGCATTTATCAAGAGATACTCTTTTAATTACAATAAAACCCTATAAAAGATAAATTCTTTTGTCAATAAATTAATATTTATTTTTTTAATGCACCCGAGAATATTAATTATTCATTTTATCAAGGTTTTAGTGTAACATCAAATGACATTGATTAAATGATATATTTTTAAAAGTACAATTAATAAATTATGTTTTGAATTCTATTACTAAATTATCATTAAATAAAGAATTACCAGTAATAATTAAGTAATTATTAGTACTAACAAACTAAAAAAAAAAAGAAGACTAACCTTCTTCTCCTTGCCAATGTTGAGAACAATGAGTTCAACCAATCCTTTAGTATTCATCAAAACGCCGAGGGCCATCGACTCTCTCACGGCCATCCCAAACATCAAAGCCACCGCAAATGTCCCTAAGATTTTCCCTGCGCAGGCCGTCGATATAACCAGCATCAATAGGCCCCAAGCCCTCCCACCGCTAATTTTAGCCACATCGGTTTTCAACCCGCTGGAGGCGAAGTAAAGCGGAAGAAGCAGTCCCGAGACGAAATCTTCAATCCTCTCTATCAATCTCTCCGCAAATTCTCCTTCTTTTGGAATTGTTAGTCCAAAAATAAAGGCACCAAAGATTGAATGGATTCCGATCAGGTCAGTTATGAACCCGGATACCATTACACCAGTTAAGGTTAAACAAATATAAGCCTCGTCGACGACGTCTCGCTCCGGGGAGCACCGGCGAGCGACCCATTTCATGGCGGGTCGGATTACTAATATCATAAAAGCAACGAAAGCAACACCTGAGAGAAGGACCCAGATTGATATCAAGGGGCTTTTGTGTTCGCCAGGGCCATTGCCAGCAAGAGCAACCGCAAGAGCTAATAAAATCCATGCAGCGACATCGTTGAATGCGGCGGCGGCCATGGCGATTTCTCCCACTTGGGTTGTTAGCAACTTGAGCTCTGCTAAAATCCGGGCGAGAACAGGGAAGGCAGTGATGGAGAGTGCTACTCCCATGAAGACTAGGAACTGACCATATCCGACTTTATCAGCTCCATCAACTGTTTTTCTAATAACAAAGGCGACGCCTATGCCACAGATGAAAGGGAGAGATATCCCGGAAAATGCTATGCCGAAGGCTCTCCTCCCACATCGACGAATTGAGTTTAAATCGAGCTCGAGACCGACAAGGAAAAGGAAGAAAAGAAGACCGATGCTTGCCACGGTTTCGAGAGTCGGCATACTCCATGATGGAAATATCCGATGTAAGTAGTCTTTGTTTCGACCAAAAGCAGACGGTCCAAGCAGAATTCCCCCCTGAAATCATACAATTAATCACGATCATCATTATCATCATCAATTTCAAAATTATGATACATGTATTTACGTACGTATATAAATTAAAGGAGATTATATATACGTACAACAATTTCAGCAATGACTTTGGGTTGGCGAAGGGGTTTGAGAAGGAAAGCAAGGAAGCGGCTAAGGACAAGAATTAAAGTGGTTTGAACTATTAACAATGGGAAGGCAAAATTGAGAGGATTATCACCTTGCCAAGCTCCATTTGATGAGGTTTTAATGGAGGTAATATTAACAGCCATCCCTTTTTCTATGTGTGGAGGGAACCGATTCTCTTAGATGGGTCAATCGAAAATGAAGAGGAGGCAAGGAATTTATAGCAAGGGGGCTGAGGGGAGGCATGCGGTGTTCTCTATCTCTAGGTTGTAAAATTCAACGTGAACAGAGTATGGGTGCTCAAAAGCGTAAATTGACTTCGATTGCATTTTCTTTTAAGAGATTGCTACAACAATGTCGAAGTATGGACTTGCTTCCACATGATTAATTAATTATATTGGCTCAGATTTTGGAAGGGTTATACAAACAAATCAAATAATATAGTCCCAAGGAATATATGTTATATATTATATATTCATTAGTTTTTTTTAAAAAAATTTTTTTAGATAAGTTGTAAGAACAAAGTAGTTTAAAAAGTTAAAAGTGTTGATAAAAGCAAGTTCATATAAAATAAAATTATCTCCTATGCTTACGTGTCAAATGGTTAACGATGGATTGAAAAATATAAGTAAAAGAAAGTGATAATTATATAGATGTTTACGGCACCTTATTAATCTACATTAAACTGATGTTAGGTGTTGAAGGAAAAATCAACTCCAGTTTGCCCATAGTAGACCGGTTCAGACACTATGCGCTGGCCTGTTAATGGCTTTATATAAGTTTTTTATCGATTTAATTTGATTTGAATTAATATTTAATAATTAAAAAATATTTTTATTTAATTTTAATTATAAAATATATAAATATTAATATAAATTTTTTTATTTTTTATAATTATAAATTATAAATATGAATAAATTAAATTAAGTCAAGAATGAAACTAAATAAAAAATTTATAATTTTGTAAACTATGACTTCACTCGATCTTACCATAAACACTTTTAAATCGTAGGAATAGGATGGTAAAGATAATGGCATACGAAATTATAATAACCCTTTCTCTCTAATACATATTTTTTAGAAGGGAAAACTAAATGTCAAAGTTTGATTCATGCATGTAAATCCCAAAATATATTTTACATAAATCCATTATTTTCTTATATGATTGATCAACTTTTTTAGTGTAATTCTATAATTAATCAATCATAACAAATAAATAATTACAAATAATCGTTACTGATATGTCAAAATCTGTTTGCAAAACCACAACAATGTCCTCAGGCATTAACAAGTCAGACTACACTTTGCAGTTGATTTGAAGGGGTAGACCGTAAATGCAAGTAAATGCCAGCTTTTATCGCTGTTTACAGTTACTTTTTCTTTTCGTCGGGGTGTCGGAGGGTTTTGTTTGCACGTTTTCCGTTTGCCGACTCTTGCTTTACCTGGGAAAGAAAAGAGCAATTTTGGTATGGCTGGTTAGGCTAAGTGCAGCGGCCTGTTTATGCATGCTTGGCGTTGACGGTTCACACGAACTATTCCTTATGCTGCCCAGAATTTTTATTTTTATTTTAAAGTATTTGAATTTAATATCTATATTTAATATATATATTTAAATATAATTTAAAAAAAATTTTAAACACATAAAAATTTATAAAATAATTTTATCATATTTATATTAAATAATTATCTACATCTGAATAAGCAACAACTATGAGGAAATATCAGAATCCAAAACAATGGCCACCCATGCATGCAAATTAGGACAAAAAAATCTTCCAGTCAAGTGCAGCCGCGGAATCAATAATTGCTTGCTGGCTTTCAAATTCAACTTTTATTAATCATACAGAGAATTACAGAAAAGAGAAGTTACGAGGAAACAATTTTAAAAAATTAGGGATCATGAATAAATATATCTTAGAATAATCAAATCAAAAGATCATGAATGTAATTTATCTTAAAATAAACATGAAAAATATGATAAAAGTGATGTACCTTCTAAGAATTTGTCAAATAATTACAAAAGGTATAGGTTGACGTCACCTTGATAGGGCAGTTTGAAGCGTCTTTAATTATAGGAAACTGGTGAGAAACTAAGAATTGACACACATGATTTTTTTTATAGCATGAACGTGTGAATGTATTTAACAGACAGATTAATTGAAGATACTAACCTAACGTAACATACGCAGAAACTTCCATTTCTTAAGACGTTAGTGCTCTTTAAAAAATAAAGGTGCATGAATCCAATTAATTACGTAAAAAAAATTAACTTTTATATTTAACTTTTAACACTTCTTTTCATGCGTAAGTCGGATGACTGATTAATGGGCACATCGATCCGAATATAAAAGAATGGTACATAAAATATTAGAGAAGCAATAAAAGCTTGATAGATAACAAGATATTAGATGGAAAAAATAAATTAAAAATCAGATTTTTAAGATTTAAATTCAAAAACTCTAATATAATGTTTAACTAAATGATTACTTATGTCGAAAGCTTAAATTAATTAAAAAAATCCAACTATTATATTTAAATTTAATACAAATTATATATATATATATATGAGTTGTGAACTAATAGACCTCGTAGTTATTGAGACAAATTATTTTTCATTTCGTGATATACTTACACTCAACATTTAATTCATTTGAATTATGCAGAATCTGAATAATTTAAGTAGAATTTAAATTTCTTCGAATTAAGTAGAATTCAATAGTTCAAAAATATAGAGGCAGCAGCTCCTCCCAACCCAAAGCCATCTACTTTGAATTTTCTTTGAATTAATTAATTTACGTGGAAAATGAAGATAAACTAATATTTTAAAAAATAAAACTAATTTCTTTAGACTCGATGGATTAAATTGGATCTTTAACAAATAAAATTTTTTTTATTAGCTAGATTTAGTTCAATCTAATTCAATTTATAAACAATCCGATCACTTTAGGTATTATAAAGTAATGTTACATAAATAATCAATTTTAATTTTATCATTAATTTTTTTTATTTATTTAAGGTGTAACTCACATAGATTAGAACTGGTAGCTTCTAGCATAAAATCAATAACTAAGAACTAAAAAAAAAAGAACAAAAAACAATTACAAAAAGCAAGGTGTCAGTGTATCGGAACACAATCCAATTTGCTTATTTTTGATGAACTATAGTTCTAAGGAAAACGTGTTAAAACAGTATTTATTGACGTCGATTACTACGATACTTAATAGTAGACTTTTTCATTGATGTTTTTTTTTTTTTTTGACATTTTTATGTTATAAACTAGACTTTTCCGTTTACCATTTCTATTATTGTGAATATATATATATATATATATATGTATATGACTAAGAAACTGATTAATGTTGATAAGAAAGGCAACGTAAGGCGAGGCATCCGTGAGTTAAAAAGCATCGATCAACTGGCAGCCATGAGAGATAGTCAAGAACAGCTTGACGTATTCAGCTGGAAAAGGAACGTATGGTCGCGAGTTATTTTCTACTTATAGATTACAATGCAAACCATTTGATTTTTTTTTTTTCCGAAGAGAAAAGTAGTGCTTATTGCACAAATTTGGTCCGCTTGTTCACGTAAGTCACTTGCTAACAAATCTTCTTTTTTCTAATGCTTTATGATCTCAGTGAGCAAAGCCAGGATTCTCGCGTCTGGGCCAGATATATAGAATCAAGATAAAAGTTCTTTTTCAAAGAAAAAAAAAACATTTTTAACAGGCAAAAAGATATAATTAAAAGTCTTTTTTTTTTTTTTTAATTCCAGTGAATTAGTGATCGATGTGATTAAAAGTTTAATATGTATATATATATATGTATATATTGCTTTTTTTAAATTTTTTAATATATTAAATAATTTATATTGTATTTATATTTATATTATTAACACATACAAAATATATAAAACAATATATATATATATATATTTACATATAAATTGTCAAGTCTAATTAAGCAGATGAGGGTTGGCAAGCTGATATAAATGTATATTACCTTTTTTATTAGAAGGTTATGTTATCATAGAATTCAAAAGCTGCGTTTTGAAATTGAATAAATTTGATTCATAAATTATTTAATTTAGATTTAAATTTTAATATTTGTAACTTATTTTGTTATCTTTAAGATTTTTTTTTTTTTGAAAAGAAAATTCATAAGAAACAATCTGTCAACCATATATTAGCTTCGCTTCTTTATGTCGTAACAATATTCAATTGAAGGGAGAAGACATTTAAATAGAAGTGTTTATAAGTTGAACCGTACTCAAATCTTTTTTCAAATTTTCTTTGCCCTAGCTCGGTACAATCCGAGTTTGATTCAATCCAATGATCTGTTTTACTATTTTAAAACATTAAAAACATTAAAAATATTTTTATATTAATATTTATATATCTTATAATTAAAATAAAATAATAAATCACAATTTAATTAAATCAAAGTGAATTGATAAGACTATCTAAAACTTAACTCCACCCCGAAACAAAACCCAAGCCATCACTACACGTAAAAAAATAGCATCCTCTATTTACATGGATAATGCCGGAGAAGGGCATAATGGAGACCGAACCATTCTGTCTACACAGTACATACCAAAGTAATCATAGAATCACCAAAAGGAATTCGGGGAATCGAGCAATTGTATGTACTTTCCCATCAATCTTAGCTGTAGCATTTTCTTCACCTGCTTCCATGACCATTTTACTACATTTTTGGGCTTCATGTTTGCCATTTTCCTTACATTTTCGACTACGAAGAAGAAGAAACACTTCTTAAAACAGAAAGTTGACTTTGCTCTCTTTGAATCTATACGTTGAACTTGTCACCTCTAAAATTGCCTTTGCCTTTGTGCTCATTTTCTTCGATGCCCATTGAGTATGTCTTTTGAATATTGGGAGAAGCTTGATTTGTTTGACCAAATATTCACAAGAAATTAATCCCAACTGTGTTGGATATAAGAAATCAGCAAGACTACGAAAATAATTTTCTATATGATCAAAAAAGAATAAATGGTGATCAGTGTATTTTTCTAATATAAAAAAGCTAGATTTTAGTTGGTCTATAATTACACTTAAACATGTAGCATCCACCAAAATTGGTTTAAATTCCAATGTATGTAACTTTTCTTTTATCTTTGTATTAGACATTCTTCATAAAAGAACAATACTTGATTTCGATATAATTTTTTTTACTTTTATGAGAATTTTAAAGATTATGTATCTCATAAATTGATTTATTTAAAAAAATATTATGTGCTTAAATTTTTTTATAATTTATAATTTTTAAGAATCTGTTATCAAATTTATATTAACTGAATTAATATTTTGATGGGCAAGAATTTTATATTCTATTCGACATATAATTACATGAAATACTTAAACAACGTTATTCATTGTCATGTTTCGCACCCTTTTTGGGTACATTGTTTCCAACAATTTCTTGTTTCTCGTGTATTACACGTATACATAAGCTCATCCGTTGATCATCTTCGACAACCTTTGCATCACCTTATATATTTCAAGAAAGCTTCGAGCTCATAAAACGGGGGAAATCTAGCCACATACTCCAAAATTTTTATTTTTTTTTTCCAAAGGCCTTTCTTGGATAAAAATACGATGACAAAATTAAGGTGCAACTTTTTGTTGACATTTCCCATTTCATATTTGTCTTTGTTGCGATATTTTAATTTTGACAAACTGTTGAGCAATTAATTCAGCTGTCGGCATGCATTGACAATTATTCACAGCTGACATCATTCTCCTCATTACCACAATATATATACATATATATATATATATATCTTTTAAGACGAGTCTGGATCTCTAATCGCAAGAACCTAGAAATGGACTAATAATCCCATAGCTCCACACTTGGTGACATGGTAGGTAATATATGTGATATAGTAGGTGCCCTGTTAAGTCAGGCCAAGCCTCAATTTAATTTAATTTTTTTTTCCATCTAAGTTCAACTATCAGCCGTATAAGGCCGAAATTGGGCTATTGCTAGGAAGAAAGGTAAGCCCTTATAGGTAGGAGCGGAGAAGGACCCAAACCAGGAGACCAAGTCTCCAGAAATAGCCCATTTAAAGATTAAACCCAAAAGGAGGAATGGCCTCGCCCGGACTCGAACCATGGACCGTAACAGGCCTTCGTAATATTATTAAATATTTTTTTGCCATCTTTTCTTTGAATTTGCTGGGAGTGCTTCGATTGACCGAGACGCACTCTCTCTGTTTACTGTTGTCCAAAAATTGAAACCCAGGAAACGAAAATTCAAAAGAAAAATTGAAAAATCCAATTTGATTCTGTTATGAATTTCAGAGAGCAATTTCAGTGAAAATTGAAATCGAAGTACATTCTAATAAAAAAACTCAGAAATGAAACCTAAAACAATAAACCAAACAACACCTAAACCAATGACTGCAATAAACAGTTGCTCAAGATTTACAAAAACCAAACATTAAATTCCTTGAATCAAATTAACCACCGAAACCGTAAAGAGTCCTGCCCTGCCTCTTGAGAGCGTAAACAACATCCATGGCCGTAACAGTCTTGCGCCTGGCATGCTCCGTATATGTAACAGCGTCACGGATCACGTTCTCCAGAAAGATCTTGAGGACACCACGCGTCTCCTCGTAGATCAACCCACTGATTCTCTTCACGCCACCTCTTCGAGCCAACCTTCGAATCGCCGGCTTGGTAATTCCCTGAATGTTATCCCGAAGCACCTTCCTGTGCCTCTTTGCTCCACCCTTTCCCAATCCCTTGCCTCCCTTCCCGCGGCCCGACATTTTCCTGATTGAGAGAGTTTCAGAGAGAAACTAGAGTCCAAAGAATAAAATTTTTCCTTACAATTTTGGCTGTCATGTGGAAGGGATTTAAATGGGGAGATTCGAGGGGTGTGTTTCTCGGGGTAGCAATGGGAGAGAAGAAAGAATACATGCCGTTAGATTAGACCGTTATGGACGGTAAATATTAGTGATCCGTGGCTTTTGATTTTATTGGTTGGAGATTGAAATTTAAGCGAATGCGAGCGTGCTGCTGTTAGATTAATGTGTTATTCAACGGTAAATATATCGATCCGTGTCATGTGTACCTTTGAAGTTTCGACCCGTCGATTAAGTTATCATCTATGGTTCCCAAGCGATCTGGTTGGTGAACTGTAGTATGCTTGGATTGCTTAGGTGAAAATGCTTCCATAAAGTCCAAAGTCCCCCGGATTTTTATTATATTTGTAGTTTGTAATGAAACATATATATTTTGCTAGCAAGCACATAACTTAGTGGTTAAGAATAATTGTAAGGTATGATAGTCCGATTCAAGTCCGCAGCCTCATCTACAAATTACAATTATTAAAAAAAAAAACACATTTTATATTTTTAATTTTATGATATATCTAAAGGAAAAAGGACATCCAGTGCTCCATTGTATATCAGGTCATTACTCAAGTGCATGGAGCGCGAAGCCCCGACTTGAAAATGATAGGATGGCAATGAATAGTAACAATAATAAATATTTAATACTATTCAATTTGATTTTGCATATTCAAATTTATATTATTAGTTATATCAGATTTAAAATAAATTTGAATATTATAACTTAGATACATGATATCCAAATCTAATTTGATATTAATTCGAATAGTGTTTGATATCTAAATTCATTATCCGAATTTACTTATATTGATAACTAATTTGAATATCCAAATATGATATCCATTCAAATATTAATTTTTTTTTTTAATTTTATCTTTAAAAATGATTTTAATAAAATTAAGATAACAGAAAAGGGAATGAAAGCAATGGAAGAACAGATATGTCTGCATTCTAATTGCTATCTTGCAAAATGAATTGTCTTCATCAATCACACCATAACACTGGCAAGTTAGAACTCTTTTTGTTTAAAGGAAAGGAACCATGCACAGCCTGACCATTGATCAAGCACAACCTGAGCCTAAAGCAAAATAAGTTGAGACAAGCTAAGATGCTTAAGTGCTATCACGTCACTAGAAAGTGACTAAAACTGGCAACGATGCATAAACTGATATTTAGCATGAATTCATACAAACTACTGCAAATTAGTACAATAGTGAATAAATCTTCACGTTGCTTGTTGATTTAAATAAAGCATTGGTAGCAGAAAATAAGCTTTGTTTTGCCTTCAGTATATGTCAGGAGGAAATTGCCCCTGAATACATTCTTGTGCCCGCTGAAGATGGAGCCTTAATGTGTAGTTGCTCAGCTGCATCGGAAAAAAAGTTATAATCAAACTGTTTCCCCCTCAACCACTACAATTACAGGCTTACAGCTAAAACATTAGGTAGAGAAGGTTTGAAATGTAGCGATGAAAAAACCGAATCGAACATCATAACAAAAACCATAAAATTTTCACTATGGTGGTCTAGCCAAATCTTCAAATCGAAGGTTATGAATCACCGACCTTGCATGGATAGAAACTTTTACTAAATGCAGAAGGTAAAATTAAAAATATGAATACCTCTAAAGTTCGAACTTGTTCTAGGTACTGGCTGAGTGTGAGCTTCAAATGCTGTACTTCTCTTTCCTTTCCCTCTTGTTCTAAGTCGTGTTCATGCTGAATAGCAACAGCTCTCCTCAAAATTTGATTATTATCTAACAAGCTCTGCAGATTTTGCTTCAAGGAAGCATACTTGATCTGCGTGTAAATGATGGGAATGAGGCAACAAACAAATTGGTCTTCGTCTTGTAAGAAAGATTGATAAAAAAGATTTAGATTTACCTCCTCAGCAGCCCTTTCGCTGGCAGTTATACTTCTCTCAAAGGCTTCTAAAATCCGAGCAGCACGCCCCCTAGCATCATCAATGTTGGTTAAACTCATCATCTCGTGCACAAACAAATCTACCCACTTGGGACTATTAGCTGCAGTTCCATTATCGAACTTCTGTTCGATATTATTTACATATTCAACATTATGCTGTTCTGAGATTTGACTACCTGGTTTATGAAGAAAGCACAAAATCCACCGTAAGTTCAAACACACGAAGTTCAAGCCCGAAGTAAAGTAATCAATAAACAAGAAGCAACTAAGCAAGAACAAACAACTTACATGTAGCAGTACCCTCAAAAAGAATATCAGTAAAATTTCCAATTCTGGTAGAATCAAAGCTATGTGGTTCATTTCTTTCAGCAAGATCGGAATAAAGTGCACTCAAATTCTCCCTGGGATCTTCAATTTTATTGTTCTGATTTCTGAGACCGGATGTATGTAACTAAACATGGAATCATGAAGCAAGATTAGCACATGATGAAGGTTTTAAATAAAGATGATAGCATGCCAACTGCCAATAAAGCAAACTCTGTCTAAGAAACAAAATCTAAGTCAAAGCATTGACAATGATTTTAAAGCCATTTCTAACAAATAGTCAAAATTTCATTAGTATTGCAAACAAAAGCCTAATAAAATGCAGTAAATCAAACACGTACTTATAACACAATGAAATTGGCAAATGAAAAAAAAAATAAAAGATATAATTTTTTTAACATTTCTGGAAATTTTGATAACGATGAAGAAAAATGGAAAAATTTAAACAGAAACGAACCTGAGGATCCAAAGCAGGGAACGTATGCAACAAAGTTGAAAACGGGTCATCGGCTCTGGACCCGGCATTCGACGATGGATTCGGAGATTCGAAACTGGAACACCTGACTCTCTTGGGAGAGGATCCCAATATTTCTTCCAACCCCACCCTTTTCCCACAAACCCCTGCAGACATGGCTTCTTTTCAAAACCCTGTAATTTAATCGGTTTAAAATTTTATCCTCAAATTACCAATTCTTTTTATTTTTTTTAAAAAAAGCACTTCGATCTGAAAAGTGCAACCCTTGTCGTTGGGTTCAAATTAACTGAACATTTTCATTCAGATGTAATTTATTTTCTTACAAAATCTATTTTTCTGGTTTTTTTTTTTTTTTTGTGTCGAGGTGACAGGGAACCCTAGGATCTTGATGAGGAAGAAGGAAAGAAACTGTGGGGTCTGTCTAGGCTTCAACGTACAATAGGATTATGAGGTTTTCCAACCATCGAAGGTTTTTTTTTTTTTTTTTACAGTAAACGGTAGATGCAAGAAAAGTACCATGAGACAGCGAGCTTGTGTTGAATTGAGTTGAGTTGCTTTCAGTACGGATGGACGATCCGACGGCTATGATGTCTTTTTGGAAAATGCGTTTTTAATGCAAAAACAATATTGGGAAATGGTTTGGTGTTAATTGAATTTTTTAAGCAACAAATGGGGTCTTGAGGAATATTCAATTTGATCATATGTCAAGAAGAATATTTATCACTTTTCAAAACTTTATACAAATTATATTATAGATCTTATAGTATGATTATATTCTTAATTTTTTGTTACTTGCCTGCTTTTGCTTTTCTATCATTTCTTTTTTACTCAATGTTACAAGGTATATTCAAGGCTGCAAATAAATGAATAAAAACACATTGCTATTATTTTCTCATTATATGAGTTACGTATTACTATATTAAGTTATAGCACATTTATTATTAATTAATAGTTTTTTAATATTAAAAATATAATTAATTTTAATTATATTAATTTTATAAATTAAATTAATCCTTTAGTATAAATATGTAAAGGTGGTTCTACTTTACACTTGTGTCACCATTTCTCTAGGTATTTTAATCAGTGGGGTCTAAGAAAATGGAAGAGCCGTCTGGGATAGCTGGAAAAAGGAAAACAGGTAAGGGTGAAGCAAAAAATTTTGCGTTGTGGTGGGTAAAAATTAAAATAAAAAACGTTGAATTTTAATAAAAAAAATCAAATTATAATTTTTATAATATATAATATTTTAAATATAATTATAATAAAAAATAATATAAATATGATATAAATAAATCAATTACTAAATTTATATATTAAAGTTAATGCTATTGAACGACTCATCATGACGAATAAGAAAAATGGAAAAGCATGAAGAGGTGGCTTAATTCAAAAGAATCCT
Organism: Adansonia grandidieri; assembly: GCA_038382065.1. Lineage (NCBI taxonomy): Eukaryota > Viridiplantae > Streptophyta > Magnoliopsida > Malvales > Malvaceae > Adansonia > Adansonia grandidieri. The sequence continues at coordinate 12,846,356 of JBBYHK010000023.1, read as the reverse complement.
ACGTACAGAAAGGTAGCATTTACTTTGCCACTTAATGCAAAGGATGCTGCAAAGCCAAACGAACGGAAAATTATTTCATACGCCAAAAAAAAAGAATCTTAAAACAGAGTTTGCTGAGTGATACATAATTTTTTTTTAAAATATAGTTTATAAGTCACATATTATTTTATGAATTATAGTTTTAAAATTCTTTTTACTATCAATTTATCATATCAAACAAAATGATATTATGTACATAGAGTAAGAGGTCAAAATGAATTTGTCTTAGAGTTGTCGAAATTAAATAAGAGATAAAAAATTAATTAAAATAAGATTAAAAAATAATATAAATATATAATACTTTTAAAACATGATTTTAATAAAAAAATAATATAAATATAACAAAGATATATAAATTGTTAAATTTAACTTTATTGATCAAAATACAATCTATCAAAAGTTCTCATCCTTGTTCAAGTCCTAGACATGATAATTTAAATTGATTTAATTTAAATTATTATTTAATTAATAAATTATATTTTATTTAGATTAATTATTAAAAATTAATAAAAATTAATTTTTAATATATTTTAAATCCGAACATAAGTTTTTAAATTGGATGGACCAAACTTTCAACCAATTTTTTTAATCGTTCAAAATTTTATGTGATTTGGCCTATCAATATCTTTTGCATTTTTGGGTTAGCGTACGAAGAGGAAAGCAAACTTTTGTTCCGGTAAACCTAATTGTTTGCCCAAATTTAATTGCATTGAGTTACGTTTTCTTTCATAGTCAATCATTGAATTTTGTGGGTAAGAAGATGAGCTAATCATCTGATGAGCTAATGCCAAATCATACCATGAAAAAGTCAATATCATGAAAAAAAAAAGAAAAGAGGAAATACTGTTACAACTTCACATATAATGACGTGTCAAGAATTTACTGGATAATTTGAACCAAGTATACAGATCCCAACTCTCCGCGGAAAATAAGGAAAAGAATTGGGGCCGTCTAACAGGTTTCAAGATCGGACGGCTCCTAACCAGTCTAAAGTTTAGAACATTCTCGAAACCAAAATTTAAAAAACCTCTATATAAACAACGTTTTTCCCTCATGCTCCGCCACTCGAAACCCTAGCTGTTTGTAGTTCTTCCTCATTCCTGTTGTTTATTCGTCTTTTTTATTTTCTTTTTTTCTTATTTAGTTCTTTTTTATTTTTTACCCGTCGACACAACGAAAGAAGAGATAGTAATGGCTGGTAAAGGAGAAGGTCCAGCGATCGGAATAGATCTCGGAACCACTTATTCTTGTGTTGGTGTTTGGCAACATGATCGTGTTGAGATCATCGCCAACGATCAAGGTAACAGGACGACGCCGTCTTATGTTGGCTTTACTGATACCGAGCGTTTGATCGGCGATGCAGCCAAGAATCAGGTCGCCATGAACCCTATTAACACCGTCTTTGGTAAGCTTTGAGGTTTTTTTTTTTTAATCAAGACTTGGCTTTCGTTTGCCTTTTTTTTAGATCGCGTATTTTGGTTGGATCTGGATTTGTTTAGTTTAGTTTAGATCTATACTAAGGTCAGTTTTTTGTTAAGCATAAATCCAGATCTGAACTTTACGTGCTAGGATTGCTAGATTTACCAATGAACGTGATAGCTTGAGCTCAGATTGTAGCTCAAAACTGAATCTCTTTTTATATTTTTTCTATAAGTTTAGGTAATTTGTCTATTCAATACTGTTGACTATCCTATAAATGAGATTTTGTCGTTTTCATTAGATCTGTAGCTTGACCATTGGTTTAGAAGGAGTAGCTTATTTTTCCGTTGATAAACATGTTTCTTTTGTTTAATTTACCATCGTTCAAATTTTACTAAATCTGTTCATAGATGAGAATATACTTTTATGTGATCATTATTTTTGCGTAATATAGTAAAAAATGATAGATTATAATTGTTACTGTTCCCGACCTTTGGCTTGAATTTTAAATCTATCTTTCTGGATCTGTGTCTGTTTTAGTTTGAGTTATGCGTTACTGTTAACTTAATTAGTTATAATAAGGGTTGGAATTGTTTTAACGGTTTTGATCTGTAAATTTGGTGAAATCGAAATATTTTCTGCTTTGATGGTCATTTCATGTGGTTTATGGAGTGAAGTTTTTTGGCTTAGCTTCTTGTTTATTTTGTTATAATTTGAATTTGTTTGGGGTAAACTAATGTGTTTTTACGCTTACAGACGCAAAGAGGTTGATCGGTCGTAGATTCAGCGATGCCTCTGTTCAGAGTGATATTAAATTGTGGCCATTCAAGGTCATCCCTGGACCAGGTGACAAGCCCATGATTGTTGTCAGTTACAAAGGTGAGGAGAAGCAATTTGCTGCGGAGGAGATCTCTTCTATGGTTCTCATGAAGATGCGTGAAATTGCTGAGGCTTACCTTGGCTCTACAGTTAAGAATGCCGTGGTTACTGTCCCTGCATACTTCAATGACTCTCAGCGTCAGGCAACAAAGGATGCTGGTGTCATTGCTGGTCTTAATGTCATGCGTATTATTAATGAACCCACGGCTGCTGCCATTGCTTACGGTCTTGACAAAAAGGCTTCCAGTGTCGGCGAGAAGAACGTCTTGATCTTCGATCTTGGTGGTGGTACTTTTGATGTCTCTCTTCTTACCATTGAAGAGGGTATCTTTGAGGTGAAGGCCACTGCTGGGGACACTCACCTTGGAGGTGAAGATTTTGACAACAGAATGGTAAACCACTTCGTGCAGGAGTTCAAGAGAAAGAACAAGAAGGACATTAGTGGTAACCCCCGAGCTCTTAGGAGGTTGAGGACTGCTTGTGAGAGGGCAAAGAGAACTCTGTCATCCACTGCACAAACCACTATTGAGATAGACTCCTTGTATGAGGGTATCGACTTTTACACAACCATCACCCGTGCCAGGTTTGAGGAACTCAACATGGATCTGTTCAGAAAGTGTATGGAACCTGTTGAGAAGTGTTTAAGGGATGCCAAGATGGACAAGAGCAGCGTCCATGACGTTGTGCTTGTTGGTGGTTCTACTAGAATTCCCAAGGTTCAACAGCTTTTGCAGGATTTCTTCAACGGAAAGGAGCTCTGCAAGAGCATCAACCCTGATGAGGCTGTTGCTTATGGTGCTGCAGTCCAAGCTGCTATCTTGAGTGGTGAGGGTAACGAGAAGGTGCAGGATCTCTTGCTCTTGGATGTCACCCCTCTGTCCCTTGGTTTGGAAACTGCCGGTGGTGTCATGACGGTTTTAATCCCGAGGAACACCACCATTCCCACCAAGAAGGAGCAGGTCTTCTCTACGTACTCCGACAACCAGCCTGGTGTGTTGATCCAGGTGTATGAAGGTGAGAGAACCAGGACCAGAGATAACAACTTGCTCGGTAAATTTGAGCTGTCTGGTATACCACCAGCTCCCAGGGGTGTTCCACAGATTACAGTGTGCTTTGATATTGATGCCAACGGTATTTTGAACGTGTCTGCTGAGGATAAAACGACTGGCCAGAAGAACAAAATCACCATTACAAATGACAAGGGAAGACTTTCCAAGGAGGAAATTGAGAAGATGGTTCAGGAAGCAGAGAAGTACAAGTCTGAGGATGAAGAACACAAGAAGAAGGTCGAGGCAAAGAACGCATTGGAGAACTATGCTTACAACATGAGGAACACAGTTAAGGATGAGAAGATTGGTGCCAAACTGCCCTCGGCAGATAAGAAGAAGATTGAAGATGCAATTGAGCAGGCCATCCAATGGCTAGATAGCAACCAGCTTGCGGAGGCAGATGAATTTGAAGACAAGATGAAGGAATTGGAGAGCATCTGCAACCCCATCATTGCTAAGATGTACCAGGGCGCTGGTGGTGACGTGGGTGGCATGGATGAGGACGTCCCAGCTGGTGCAAGCGGTGCTGGCCCAAAGATTGAGGAAGTGGACTAAGAAATTTCTGCAATTTCTTCTATCTGCTTCTATTATTCCTATGCGTTTTTTTTTAATCGGATTTTAAATTTCATCATTTTCTGGCTTTGAACCTCTTTCGAGTGTTTGGTCCGAAGCCGGTTTTAAGATTTTAAGCATTCTATCACTATCATTATGTATTTTGGTTTTGGAATCAGAAACATTGGAGAAACTCGTACGGAGGGGTTTTCGCTGCCCAACTATTTCGTGGTTTTAATTTTGTTGATGTCGGTTGCGTTGGGATCAACTTTATCATGATATGTTGTTGAAGTAATGGTCACATTTTAAATATTAGAGTGGTGTAGTCATGGAATGGGGTGGGTAGGTCATCGGCACCTGCCCGGTGGAAAAAAGGTTCGATGGGTTTGGACTTTGGTCCCCCGTGGCTTCTGATTTCTGCCAAAATCTGACACGAAGTGGGAAGTGGCCGCGGCTGCAGGCTGCTCTTAATAAAACCAAATTTGTATGCGAAGGGGAGAGTTTCAATTCAATATATCTACATATAGGTGGATTGAAAGAAGTTTTTAGAAGTTATATTCTGAGTATTGTATGTGTGTATCCACATTTCAGTCTTCTAAATTCAACTAAATTTTGTCTTTTTCTCAACCTTAAGCTTATATAGTACAAATAGTGTTTCTAATCAAGCTTATATAGTATTTCACCACTGGAAATCTTCTTCTTTTTTTTTTTTTTAATTTTTTATTTTGCCCACTTTCTTAGACTTATATCTTTTTAACGTATAACCGAGTGAGAATTCTACAGAAAAGAAGCTGTTGAGTAGTAGGGTTGGGCTTTTGTTGCTTTATCCTTTCCACACGGAGAACAGAACTCGGATGATGAATAAAAGCACGTGAAGTGATGATGAAAGAAATTAGTACTCCTACAGTCCTACTGCTACTATTCCACCACTAGGCGTTGGACTTGGGTGTTTGTTGCAGGTAGGCAAGGGAAAAAAGCAAAAAAATCTCATTCTAAGCGCCCGCCAGCAAACTTCACCTTGGGTTTTAGTCAACTACCCTCGTCAGCCTCTCTTGGCCTGTAGTCTCAGGGGAAGTCAAGGCCCGCACTTTAAGTTTCGACTGTTAGTGCCCACGATAGCTTATTACTTCCACTTTTCAACCCCAAATTATCATTTTGACATTTTTTTTTTCTTGATCAGCGTGTGTTTTTGGAATCCAAGTTCTAAATGCTTTTGTTTAGGGTCAACACACTTACATTTTTATTATTCCGTGGCTGCCTAAACTAAAAGGGGTTGTTCACTATATATTAAATAAAAAAAGGGTAGCAATTTTTTGCCCTTTCCGAGAAGAATTTGCCTTACCGTGCAAGTAATTGAAGACATCAAACCTTCATTGAATTCAATAATCTGCAACCATTTCATCGAGAGAGAGCTGAGGAGCTAAAATAACCCAGAAATCTATTTTCTATCATTATATTAATAACTCTATAAATATAAGGTTGAATATCAGTTTATTGTTACAGTCAAAAGCTACTCAGAATCATGGGGAAAGAAAAATTAACAGCAATTAGCAAGCAAAAATTGCAAAAGACAAATGTGAGTCGCACATTTTGTTTCATAGATTACATTTTATGATACAAAGTCAGTAAAACAATGAAGCACCAATCATAGGAACTACCCCCTCTTTTTATAATTCTCCATAAATTCTACTTCATGTCAACATGAGATCACTCCCAACAAGCTTAGGCCGGAGGCAGACAAGGACTTCGTGTTCTTCGGGCACCACCTGCAGTTTCGGCACCATAATCTCAAGGACAGATCCCGGCCCATCATGATACGCTTCTATGTTAGCGTCTTCAGGGATTCGAGTCGACAGTGGGATCTCTCTAACAAACTCCCCAGGAGGGCAATGCTCAGAAGCAGGATCTGTTAGTTTGAAAGTCCTATCATGTCTCTTGATGAAAGGCGTGCCGGATGTGCTCACACAAGAGATCTTTATGATACCATGAGTGAGAGTATTCCTCCAGGAGACCTTGACCCTCTGAAGATCAACAAAAGGCAAGCTGATAATGATCAAGTAACCTGCTTCATCCTCGTAGATAGTTTTCGCAGCAGTAACAGGCCCATAGACATTTTTCATTATCCCACTAAAGTCATATAACCAGTGTGGCTCACTGGGATGAATTTCCATATCTGGAATTCGGTCAGACGGAGGAACGACAGGCAAATAGCAGTCGTCATCATTTCCGTGCAGGAAAAGGTCTTTTCTCCTTTTGTTGCTGACAAGTGATAAGTCCATCCCATCACCATTGCTATGGCTAGATGGCTGAGTAGACAAATTGAGCCCTGACCCATTAAGCAGCTTCTTTGAGTGAGAGTTTGACACGCTCTTTATCGAAGGAGGAGGAGTAGGCCTCTCTAGCTCAAAATCAGTGTTTGGAAGGTTCCTCCATGAACTAAAATCACTAGCTTCGGGTGGAATTGTAAAGTTTAAATCCCTTCCGGTAAGCTCCATCCACCTTTTCCGATCTTCCTCATTGAGAGCCATGAGATTTGGTGATGCAACAACCTCGATTCCATGCACACACTGAGGGTTTGAGAGTCCTCTGTAATGCTTCCGTTGCATCCTGTGTGAACGGACGAATCCCTTATCCACACTAAATGGAAATGGGCGCTCTCCCTGGCGAGAATGCCCATTCATATAACTTCTAAGCTGCATCTTACCCAATGCATTCTCGGGCCTCTCCTTGAAAACCCACATGTACATATTCTCCATGTCGTGCTGAACCATAAAAACATCCAATTTCAGATCTGATTTATCGAAACCAGAAACACCGTTGCTATCACGAATAATCTTTCCCTTTGATTTTTCATTCAAAGCAGGCTTAAAGTAAAAACTAAAGAAAAACCAAGCACCCCATATACTATCAACCCGCTTGGCAAATTTTCGTCCTGCCTTTGGAACAGTGAGGTAACTCTCAGTCTCATAAGCTTGTGAACCGAGCCCAACATCCAAAATATCACACTGGTCGGAACTCCACGGCTGCTGCAGGGGAGGGCTACGCTCAGCAGAGAGAGGCAAATTGATATCAGGCGGCCGAGAAAGAACAATTTGCCTATTCATTTCCAAATCCAATTCGTCGTGAGAGGAAGCGCTTGAATCCATAGATAAAAGAGTGCAAGGGTGATGATTCTCCATTGACAAGGCAGTGAGCAGAGAATCTCCCATTTCAGCTTAGCCGGTTGTAAGAGGTAGGTAGTATCGTTGCTGGTGGATTAAATTTTGCCATTTTCACCACAAAAACAAAGAATTCAACAAAATAACAACCTTATGAACACCTTCATCATCAATCATATCAATCACCACATGATCTCCCCTCCATCAAAACCCTAGAATTTGTTAATCAGAACAAACAACAATCCCCACAGAAAAAACTCACAGAAATTAACAAAATTTTATCAATTCAATAACCCTAACTTATTAAAATACAACAAAACGAATATTTTAGGGAAAAAAACTATATTTAAAAAGACAGAAAAAAATCTCTTCAATCTCTACCTAAGGTAGAGACAGAGAGAGAGATTTTGTTTCAAAGCTGCTAAAGAAAGACAATATCTAACCCTAGCCCCAGAATCTCCCGAAATCCTCCAAACACAGGTGGGAAAAACCGAAACAAAAACATCAAATCCATCAAAAAAAGAAAAAACCCAATTCTTATTTTTCCTTTTATTTGAAAAAATAAAAATAAAATTGTATCTAAGAGTAAAAAAAGACCCAACTTTGAATAAAAAAAAAGAGGAAAATTTTTCTAGAACAGAGGTGAAGGGGTCCTAAAAGAGTACCTTCTGGGATAAGCATCGAGGAATCGAGATGCATAAGGACCTCCATGCGCGATTATTATGCTCATCTCCACCAAATTATCATCATCAACAACCTTATCCACCATTTTTTCCCTTTTTTTTTTTTTTTTTCGTTCTTATTATTTCTTGTCTTTCCTCTTTTATACGCTTACACTTTCTCGTTTTCTTTTGTTTTGCCGTCAACGAAAAAAAAAAAAGGAAAGAAAAAAGAAACAGAGCAAAGAGGAATGAGAGGAAAAGGAAAAAGGAAAATTAAAAGAAGAAAGGAAAAAGAAAAAGAGCGAAAGTGAATGAGAAGAGAGAAACGAAAACGAAAGGCAGCGTCTCATTATAGCGAGGTTTCGTTGGTAAAAGCCGACACCAGATACCGCCGATTCAACTCGCCGTTACTTAACGGTAACGCTGCACTTTTTTCTCGTGCCCTTGTTTTAGAGGTCAATACATCACAGTTTCCTGCAACCAGGCATTACTTATCTTTTCATTTTTACAATTTTTTTTCCCTTCGTTGCCTTCTAATTTGAACTAAGTACTCAGTATAGTAATAAAAAAATCCATGCTTTTTCAGCATGGAAGATTAAATAATCTAAAGAAAAACATTTTTACAAAACAGTGAAAAAGAAATAAAAGTCTAATTTTGGAGAGACTTTTTGGTTTTTTTTTTAAAAAATAAAATAATCTTAATTTAATTTTAAAATAGTTATATAAATTAATTAAATTAAATTTTAATTTTTTTCTTATATAAGATTTTAAGAGTAAGGTTTTTTAACAATTAATTTCAATAACATTAGAGTAAACATGTTAATATTTAATACGATTATACAAATAAAATATGCATAAAATTAAAAAAATATGATATAATATAATATGAATATATTATTAAAATTTAACGAATATAAATTATAAATATATTAAAATTGATATAAATATAAAAAATTTTAAATATAATTATAATATAATAAAATATATAAATATAATATAAAAATAAAAATTATTAAATTTGTATTAGGGTCACAAATAGGTTGGCGGTGATAAAAAATTTTCATCAACTTTATTTGAATGATTTGATGTTTCGGAGTTTAGGATTTTCCCCATGGGGTAAACAAGTACAATTTGTCAATTCCTTCTTTTAAACAAAAAAAAAAAAAAGTTAAGAAAAGGCAACATATAACGATTTAATGAATATCTTTACAAATCTTTTTGATTTGTTTGTTTTCTTAACTCATTCCTAATTATTTTGCCAATTTTCATGGGCTTTGGTTGATAAGCCACCTGGTTTTGAAATGGCTGATTGGAGCTCACTTTTATGCTTTAAAAGCCTCAAAAGAATAAAGTGTCTCCACCCTCCCACTCTTTTAATAGTGGGTGTGGCTGTCAATCCTTTCAATGGAGATAAAGGGGACTCACCAAAATTGCCTAACCCAAAAAATCTCCATCTACCAAAAAGTGAGATTGCTTTCTATTAGAGCAATTGAACTTGGTTTTGAGAACTTATTTGGGTTCATGTAAGAAAAATATTTTGGATTTCTTTTGCTTTTTAAAATATAATACAAATTGTATTATGTTCTTTGCAAACATAAGAAAATATTCTAAATTGGTAAAATAAAATATCGCATAATAAGTGTTAATGATAGAGGAAGAAGATGATCGAGAAATATAATAGAGTGATCACCAAAAATAATAAGAGAAAAACTTATTGAAAGGAGGTTATTTTTTTAAATAGTAAAAGAATTACAGATATTAAGATTTGAATTATAATCTTACTAAATATGAATTAACTAAACTAAACTCCGTTTGTTAAGATTATATGGTTATTGCACTCATATATTTCTAAAGACAATACAATTTTTTTTTTCCATTTACCACATGTCCTCCATTGATTTATAGATTTTTTTTTCCTTCAATTTTGTTAAACCCACAAAACTTTTAGCCTTCCCAACAAATTTTTTTCTAAATATTCATAGTTTCTTTATAACTAGACTTGGATTTCATAGTTACCAAAACATCTTTGGAAGATTGTAAAATTTCATTGACCAAAAATGAAACAAATCAAATATAGAAAGATTTGATTTTCCCTCTTTAGTGTACAAGGGAGAACCATAAATCTGTTTTTTTTTTCTTTATAAATATGCAAGAATTAGACAAAGAAAGTGCATTCTAATTAGGAAAAATTCTTTTAAGGCAGTGGGATTTTTTTTTTAACAACTAGAAATATAACAGTTAACATTGACAACAAAAGGAACCAAAAGAAAAGATGGTTTTGACAGACATTTAAAGAGTGGTAGGGAGATGACATGACACTGAAACTGGACAAATATTTTATCTCTCCAATAATCAAAGAAAAAAGGAAAATTGGGTTTGTTTATTTGCATAAAGTACAGATTTAAGGTCAATAATCCTTATTTAATAATGGCCCAAAATTTTGCCTCAGATATCACCTTGGAAGGGGTTTGCTTTGTTCATGCGTTTCTGTCGTTTTGAAAATTACTTTTTAGTTTGTGGATTCAGATACATACGATGAAAATGGAAAGTGAGGTCATGTCGTTAACTTTGTATTTAATGGAGAGTCCATGCATGTGCCTGGCTAAAAATGTCTGGAAGGTGTATGATAATCATTTCTGCTAACATAATATATGGGGAAGGGAAAGTCTAAGGCCGGCTAAACCTGTTTATATATATATTGTGCAACACCATCGACGACGACGACGACGACAGGGTCTGTTCTGTTTCCGCACGTGCATGCTTATTATGAACTATAACCATGAGTAAAAAACTAATTTATTAATGAATTTATATTTAATGTATTAACGGTGCGTAAATTTATATATTATCAATAAATTATATAAAGATAATTTTAAATTTAGAGTTTAATTCAATTGATTTATGTAACTATAATGACACTTAATAAATTTAAAATTTAAATCTTAACATCTATAATATTTTTTTTATCTCTAAGCTACAACGTTATTTGTAAAATAAAAAAAATCATACGAGAATGAAAATAGAATGCAACCTTCCTTGGATACGATGATGGATGATGAACCTTTTGAAAGATGGAAAAAAGTTAATGGGGTCTTTGTTTTCTATTTGAAAATGAGACCTAAATGCAAATGGATACCAAATGGCATGTGCTACTGCATTTCTCCATGAAAAGGCACTCAATGACTTGTTTTAATAAAATACATAGTTAATTATATATATATATATATGCATTTAATCAACTTAATTGATTTTTGTAAGGAATTTATATCATCACCATTATAGGAAAACTTCTGGTCCTAAACAACATAATTACATTTTTACTTAATGAAGCAAACTCCGTAGAACCAATATATGCTTGTTTTAACTGCAAAGATAAGCAATAATTTGGCATCAAACAAGTTGGATACTTAAAAACATTAGGAGAGATAAACATTAAATTGATAGTTAATATTTCATTTGAATGGTCGGTAAGAGTTCCTCACACTACGTTCCTCACACTACGTCTTTCTCTAGATCTATGAAGTCGAAAATGAAGCACCAATAAATGAAGATATTCATGTTGTAAGATGCAAAAAGAAATTTTATATGTGAGATAATATTAAAAACCTAAAAGAAACAGGAGAGGGGAAAAAAGGAATCATTTTTACTATTTAAAACTCAATGATTGAAACAACTTATATAGAGATCTTGAAGGAGATTGGTGGCATTTGGAGATCCTACTCCTCTCATTGCGAAAAGTGTCACTCTTTTTAACATGTGAATAGCAACATCATAGTCCACATTGATGAGTTGGTGGGAATCAAATATTCAAAGCACCAGGACGTAAATTAGTTTTTCATTTTTTTTTTTTGTTTTATAAATTTGGGCAAATTGATATCTGCCATATTATCATTTGATAGCAAGGGATAAGAACTGTGGGAATTATGAAATGTATCGTGGAGCAATAGTTTTTTTTTTTTGGGGGGGGGGGGGAAGGGGATTTGATATATACATATATATATGTTCTCTTCATCTTGGTTTCTTCATAGCCTATTGGCTAATATAGATTTTATTAATTTATTTTGAACTTTTTTTACTTAAAGTTGATTCACATTTCTATATGTATTGTGTGACAACTGCTTTGGTTGGCATTTAAGTTATCCAAAAGTCATTTACTTTGGTATTGTAAGAAAGCATCAGCGTTACATCACCTTCGCATTAACTGCTCCAAGAAAACTCATTTACATACACGAGAGGTTTTTAAATTCGTATGTTCTGTTTAAAATAATAGAAAAAGGTACATGTATTTATTTTGAATCAAATCGTGAAAATGTTATAGTTTATTGAGTGTTTTCTAAGTTAATTAATTGATGATGTTAATTTAAAATATTAAAGTATTTGACGAAATATAAATTTAAATATTTAATAATAAATTTTTAATTTTTAAATATTAATTTGACAAAAAGCGACGTATTATATGATCAAATGAATATTTAAATAAAATTAGGAAAAATAATGATTTTCTGACTTGGTAGCTAAACTTATATGATTAATAAGAATATAAGGAATTTCCAATGAGAAATGATCGGGAGCATGCGCTATATACATAGTTCACGTGCAATAATGGAGCTTGCTGAGATTAACATATTTCCTTCTTATCAACGTCAGCAAGTCACCGACTCTCAATTACAACTTGTCTTGTCCCTTTGTATTCAACAAGCAAGTGACCCTTTTTCTACGTCTCTTCCGAATGTGATAACTCGATTTCTGAATCTGATAATGGAGTCAAGTTATCTTTGAAAGATTATTGAAAAACGTTTGTCAAAACAAGCGGCTATAGTTGCTCCTCTGCAAATGTTTTTCTTGCATCATCTAATTAATTTGTTTTTTTTTTTTTTGGAGGGTTTTTGTTTTTGGCCTGCAATGGCTAAGATCACGCGGCGTTTGCGCCAGTTCCTGAAACTACAAATGGACGTTTCCTTCCCCATTCATGTCCGCGCCACTCACGTCTACGGTTACGGATGATAGTGAAACCGAAGCCTTTAATTTGTTAGCAATTCATATTTTCAGTATACGTAATTACAATCTACGCCAATTTTAACCTTGTCCGCCAAACTTTCCTACCACTAGTGCAACCGTGCCCAACTCCACGTACGATGGATGAAGGAGGAGGTCGCCAAGGGTTCCGAATTAAACCGGTTCTCGTCATTGCCGGAGCCATCATGGTTGCTACGTATCATTTAATTTACTCTATTTGCATTTGCTACCGCAGGCGGATGCAAGACAATATTGCCGCTGCTAGCCAAAATGTTCAACAAAATCAGCAGGAAAGGCCTAATGACAGATGCGGCAGTACTTCAACAGTCAGGCTAATTCCCACATTTAGATGCGGAAAAGATTGCAATGAAGACGTGTGCTCTTTGCTTGGGTGATTTCAAGGAAGGTGAGCAAAATCAGGTATTGCCAGCCTGCTTGCACTTCTTTCATGTGGCCTGTATCCATACATGGCTAAATTTGCGCTCCAATTGCCCGATTTGTCGCGCTGATGCTTCACCTCCAGAGCAGGCGGCCATGCCTTTGCCGGATTCAAACAGAACACCAACACCGGAACTTAACAGATTGCCAGATTTTGGCTTGTAATTTTCAAAATAATGAAAAGGGGTGGCTTTAGCTTTACTGTGAAGCTAGCTTAGCTACTTTTCATTAATCATTGTTGATTTGCTTGGAAGTGATTCAAAGCAAGAAAAGTGGCTGGTCAATGAAACATTTAAGATGTATAAAGTTCATCAATGCCAAAAAGATGTAAATAGCATTATGCTTTAATGACTTAGGCCCCTGCCAACGCCCTCAAAACACCCTTTATTTTCCCTCCACTTTCCTTCTCTAGGATAATATTGTTTCAAACGTCGAACCCTTTAACGACGGAGCTTAAGAATAGTTTTTAAGTGCCCAAAAGTCCAATTTTCAAATTTGAATACCGGTTACTATGATATTATTACTAAACGTTCACTAAAAATTTTATATATTCATTAAAAAACGTTAATATATAAACTTACGAATCATAATTTTAATTATCTTTACTAATTTTATATGTTCACTAACTTTCAACATCATATAATTATATCATATCTAAAATTATTAAGTCTACTTCTCTACCATATCCCGTATAGCAAGTTTCCAAGGTTTGGAACCTAATTTCAATTTGGGCCTTGTTAGACCATTATAATCAAGGTCACGAGTGAAGAAAATTTCTGCGTCTAGTTACATTAATTTGGACCTATTTTTGAAAGCAGTAGACTAGATTAGTCTTGACTTTGGTTCAATCCAAAGCATAAAAGAAAGACTAAATGGGTCGAAAAATCAACCACTACTATCTACTACTTTAATGCTTTTTGCTTAAAACAAAATTCATAAACCAGTAACAGGCGTTGCTTTTATGATTTTATGTGAATTTTGTCCCCACTACCCTACCCTTCCCCTTCAATTATTGCCTTTGAAAAATCCCCGAAAAATACATCACCGCCCGCAGCACCATTTCTTCCCTTTCCTGCCTCAAATAAAATTAAAAAGCTTCAATTTTATTGTCGTTTCCATTGTTTTTTTAATCCTTACCATGGAGAATTTACCGACTGTTGTTAGTCCACCACCACCACCACCACAACAAGCAACACCGCCCTTCTTTCCGTCAACGCCACCGTTTTCCCAGCCTGATAACACGACGTCTAACAGTACTATTATCAGCTCACCTCCGCCGTTACCTTTCTCTTCTTCATCACCCCAAATATACCCTATAAATCAAAATGGAACTTTCACTATAGTGACCATCAACCAACCTCCACCTTTCCCTGATTCGCCAAGAAGCGTTGATTTATCCCCTCTTGAATTCATTCTTGGTCTTATGGCAGTGATAACTATCCCAGCTTTAATCTACGCTTTCTTTTTTGCTGTCAAGTGTCCTCCTTGGACTTCCAGGGAACGTCACGACAGCCCTGGAGAGCTTCCCAGTGACAGCCATGGAAGCCCTGGTGAAGAAATTGAGAGGAAGATGGAGCCTGTTTCAGGTGTCAAGTATAAAAAAGAGACTCATTCAAAAGATATTGGAAATGAGTGTCCGGTTTGTTTATCAGTTTTCGCTGATGGGGAAGAATTAAGGCAGTTGAGTGGATGCAAGCACTCGTTTCATGCTACTTGCATTGAATTGTGGCTTGAGAATCATAACAATTGTCCAATTTGCCGGGCTTCTGTTACCGTAAAGAGGCCAAGTAGCAATGGTTCGACGCCGCCATCTGGTTCAGCTAGAGATAGTGACCACCATCAAGGTTTGCCAGATGCAGCCAATTTGGTTTGATATATGTCCAGTATTATTTCTTGATTTGCTCAAATTGTGTTTTTCCCTTTTGGCCTTCTGAGGCTATATGCAAAGTGAGAATAGCTAAATGGAAGATTTGTGCATAGAGATTAGCTTTCAATTTTTTTTTTTCTTTTTGGTTAATTTCCTGGGAGAGAATTGAATGAAATCAAGCCAATTAAGAGCCATAGTTTGGAGAAGACATCTAAAAGGTTTGATCTAAATTTTTGTGTGTGGAGTGTGGAACGGATCCTTCTTGTGTCATAGCTTGAACTCATCACATAGAAATCGACCTGGGTGATTTAAAGAGGTAATTCGGATCCCGATTCACAGGTTCGAAATTGAGTTACATTCGCTTTTATTTTCTGTGATTCTGCTATGAGAAGAACTGAAGATAGGTAAAAAATGGAAGTAACTGATCCCCAGTTTTTGTCTGCATTCCTTGTTGCGTCATATCCACTTTTTTATGCTTTTGAGTTATGATCTTGAGTCACTATGCTCATTTGATTAAAGAAGTTACATTTTTTACAAAAAAAGGTTAATGGAAAGGGATAGGGAATCAAGAGGTGTTTCCAAACTCATTATTATTACAAGACGTGTATTTTGGATAATGCATCTGGATGAATCTTGATGTTTGCTTGGTTAAGAATGTCACAATGTCAATAATTATTTCCTGCTTTGCAAGGTGCTGGAGGATTTGTCTCAAATCTTAGTATCTTGACAGCTTATCTGTCACTTTTTGTTTATTAACTCTCTTGATCAGTCTAGTACTGGAAAAATACCATAAAAGTGCAGCAAAATAACTGAGATTTCTCATCATTTCAACTGGAAAGCGCATTTCGTATGAATTAAGAAGGCATGCTTTTTCTTATCCATTGCCTGCTTTTATTGATTTTATGAAAGGGGTGCCTGATCATATGATCATTTCTGGACCAAAACTGGTGAATACCGACATATTCTGAAGTTCATGGGAGCTTCTTTCCCATGGCTTCTCAAGCCCATTCAAAATATGCGACCCCATGAATCCAAACATTAAACAATATTAGACATCATGTTAACAGTATATATATATATATATATATATATATATATAGATATACAATTCTTGTAGTTTTGTGACCAAGGTTCCTTAGAAATTGGGTTAAAAAAATGGCGTATGCTTCAAGATCAAAAGCACAATAATTACTTGATTTTCACTTTAATTTGTCGGTGAGCATTAAAGTTTTGTTTTCATTAATGATTTGTCAAGAAAACAATTATGAGAGGTTGAACAATTTCTAATCCCTAATCATCTAAGAATTGTTTTTATCAAACATTTCCGATTCTCTTAACCAATGTATTTAGTTGACATTAAATGTACTAATATTTATACTAATATTTTTATAAATGTGATGGTTGATATTTCATATGCTGATATTCAATGCTTTAAAACAAATATTTTTTATGTAATAATCTTAACAAAATACTATTAAAGTATTTATTAACAAAAACCCACACAACCTAACAATATAATCAAACAAGGAATTCATGTATACTTTACTAATTAGATAAGATTAAGAGATTGTGAAAGATATCCTTTAACCTTTTCCAATATTTAAAGAGTTTACGTGTTAACCTCGATGAATAAAAAATCATATATATATATTTAAATACAAATGAAAGTATATTAAAGTTTTATGTAAATTTAATCTCTTTCTTTTAAGAGATTATTAAGTATGTATTTTTTTTATTAGTGTTTTTCATATTGCTAGATCTAATAAATCAACGGTTACAGATGGATTAAAAGA
The DNA here is from genome assembly GCA_038382065.1 of Adansonia grandidieri. Classification (NCBI taxonomy): domain Eukaryota; kingdom Viridiplantae; phylum Streptophyta; class Magnoliopsida; order Malvales; family Malvaceae; genus Adansonia; species Adansonia grandidieri. Next base: position 12,829,484 of record JBBYHK010000023.1, on the reverse strand, counting down.
AAGTCAAGCGTTAGATCTAACGAATCAGTCGGTTACTGGTAAATTAAAAACGCTTACATATAACCGACAATTCAAATTACTATTTCCCTCTCCAAGAACAGTACAAAAGTATGACCTTCCCCATAAGGCCCCCAAACCCTTTTTCGGTTTCTCTCTGGCCGTCGCCGACACCAAGGCCGATACTTTCTTTAACCTTGTCAAAGATCTAGTTCAAATCTTTCAAACGTCCTAAATTTGAGCTCTCGTATCCAAAAATTTTGCCGAGTAATAAATTAATGAAAAGAGCTCACTTTCCTTATTCTCCAGATCGGTCATGGCTTTTGGCAGTGCTTGTAATCTCAATCATTTCACTCATCTTTCTTCTCGCATTAACTTTTATCCAAGGTAAATCCTCTTCTTCCGAAACCGGTTTCGCTTTTTACCAACAGAGGTTGGCGTTTTCCGAAGGGGATTACGGCGGGTTACCCAAGTTGCCGAGATTTGCTTATTTGATATCGGGGACGAAAGGGATGGGCCACGTGTCAAGCTGTTGTTGCAGGCTGTTTATCATCCGAGGAATTACTATGTGCTCCACCTCGATCTAGAGGCTTCGGATTCGGAGCGGCTGGAGTTGGCTAAGTATGTGAAATCGGAGGTCGTGATTGGGCAGTTTGGGAACGTGATGGTGATCGGCAAGGCTAATTTGGTTACTTATAAGGGCCCCACTATGATTGCTAGCACGCTTCATGCGGTGGCGATTTTGTTGAAGGAAGCCAAAGATTGGGATTGGTTCGTGAACCTCAGCGCATCAGATTATCCCCTCATGTCTCAAGATGGTAAGAAACATTTGTATGATAGTAAACTGACATGGAAATGTTGGGCTTTTTAGTTTTCTAGTATTATGGATAATTTGGATATTTTTTGCTGCGAATATAAAATTTGTTTGCAATGAATTGATTTGAAATTGGGGTTAAAGACAGTATTACTTTTAGGGTTTTTCTAGTCACTCTAATAATGTTATATTAAATGCTGTAATTGATAACTTTTTTTTTTCATCATTTTCAATACGTTGAATGTAATTATTAACTATAAATAATAATTTTAAAGAGTTCTGCGAAATCCGTATTTTTAAAATCTATAATCAGTAAGATTTAGATAATGTCATTGGGATTTCAATGATGTGATGGTTGATGGTGATAGAGCCTGTAATTGTAATGCATTGAGTACTGTTTTTATTAACTTAATAGTAGTTGTAATGTTCCAAAAAAGAAGTTCTTCTAACTTGGCTGATCCCGCAGGCTGCTTTTCCCTAGCCACACCAGGCAATTTCTTGTATAATTCCTGGTGATTTTCCCCTTTGGGAATTAGAAATCATTGCTAATTGGCTACATTGCATTTGCAGCAACTCCGGATTTTGGATTCTCTTGAAAAAATTAAAAAAATATATAAATTTTGCTAGCCGTGTTTCAGTAACCCTGCTGATTGCATATTGGTTTCTTGTTTCAGATATTGTACACATCTTTTCTTACTTGCCTAGGGATCTGAACTTCCTGGAGCACACGAGTAGCATTGGTTGGAAAGAGTGAGGATCGAATACATGTTGTTCCACTTTCTATATGGTGTAGTCATCGTCCATATGATGTTCTCTGAATATGTAACTTCATTGTGTGTTTGCAGAAACCAAAGAGCCAGGCCAATCATTATAGATCCAGGCTTGTATCATTCAAAGAAGTCTGGTGTATTTTGGGCTAAGGAGCAAAGATCCTTGCCTGCTTCGTTCAAGTTATACATGGGTAATGCTTTTATATTTTCGTTTTTTTCATTGACTTATCCAATTCAAATTCATTTCTCTAATAAAACTTGATGTTTAGAGCATTGTTGAATAGGTTGTCACTTACCGGTTGAGTTTATAGAAGCCTGGAGGTGGCAGGCAGCTTATGTTTTTCATTAGATTTATGTTAGGTATTTGAGAAATAGTAGATATGGTAAATGGATGATTGTTAGAGATAAATGTGCAATTCTCTGATACTGGTTTTACTGCTGAAGATTGATATCCGATTTTTAGTAGACCATCTTCATATAGCAGGGCAAAAAGTGCGGAACACTTTTAGAAACTGCTAGTTAGACATGATCTCTTGAAATATCTAGTACAAGTTAACCTGTAGTAGTTTCTTTGAAATGTTTAGAGATCCTTATGCAACGTTGCATATTGATAAGCTTTTGATGCAATTAAATCACTGTTATTAATTTTGTTTACCTATTTGTTAAGTCGGTTGAAAGTTGAAACTTTGCTTGTATTCTAGATTGCTGTCCTTTGAAACTGTCATCTTATATCCAGAATAGGTTTATGAGGTTTGAACATAAGCTTATCTTATAAATATTTGCTTATTTATAAATTTCACTATATCATATTGGTATATACATTATGCAATAGATTCAAACTTTATATCCTGAAATTTTGATATATAATTCCAGGGTCCGCATGGGTGGTGCTGACAAAATCATTTCTTGAATTCTGTGTCTGGGGATGGGATAATCTCCCCCGCACTCTCCTTATGTACTATACGAATTTCCTGTCATCACCAGAAGGCTACTTCCACACTGTAATCTGCAATCACAAAGACTACCAGAATACCACCGTAAACCATGACTTGCATTATATAAGATGGCATAATCCACCGAAGCAGCACCCAATGACTCTAACATCAGAACATTATGAGGACATGGTTCAAAGTGGGGCTCCATTTGCTCGCAAGTTCGCCAAGGATGATCCAGTCCTCGACAAAATCGACAAGGAACTCTTAAGGAGATCCTATGGTCAGTTTACTCCTGGTGGTTGGTGTGTAGGGGGTTCTTTTTCAGGTAAAAATCCTTGTGTAGTTTATGGGAATCCGAATGTTGTTAAACCTACTGTAAGTTCAAAGAGGCTGGAGAAACTATTGGTGAAACTTCTTGCCTCTGAAAGTTTTAGATCAAAACAGTGTAAATAGCTTTTTTGTAATGCTCAGTGCATTTCCCCCATTATGTCTTTCGTGTACCATGGTAGCTTGTTTTTTCAAGATGGTTATTTGCTATAGTTCCCGTTTGAGTGCAAATGTGCCATCATTGTTGTTATCACAGCATTTAAACCCTAAAATGGCACTGGACGTTCGTGGATCCTCTCAGACGAGACCATATTCATAGTACCTTGAAACAATGTAGGAATGGCTCCATTGAAGGAAGATCTCATGTTTCAGACTGCTCAACATTATGGTCTAAGATTCGGGAACAAGGACAGCTTTTTGATATTTAAACTGAAAACCTAAACGTTTAGAAAGGTTCACTAGAGGCTATTGGACCGGTCAATGGACCCAGGTTGATTCGGTTTTAGCCCATCGAAAATCCCGATCAACAACTCTACCAATTTGTGACACGTGCTCTGTCCCTCGACTGATTTGCAAGTTCGAATAAAAGTGAGGGGTAATTGTGAAATTTCCAATAATCTTATATACAGTCCTGAAACGCCAGATCTGAAACATTATTTAGCGGGAACGCAGTTAGTTTCTGTTTGGTTCAAAAGCTTTACATTTCATTTTTTTAGGGTTTTTCTTTGAATCTTAATTCACCGATTAATCTTCGGGTTCCTCTCCTTTCGCCTTCCCCCCACCCCCACTTTTTCTTTAAATTTCTTTTTCAACGTTAATTTTGTTAATAATTCGTCATCAACTCTTGTTATTACCTTTTCTACACATTTTTTTTCCTTTTTAATATTGCGTTTTGATCAATAATTCTTGGGTTATTTTAGGTTGAAGGAACGTGAATAAAAATTAATGTTTGAGCAATTTTAATTTCATAATATTTTATTGGACTTAATCTTAGTCATTAGCAATTAACCAATGTGAGCATGTAAAATTTGTGCAAAGTTAAGTTTCAGTAGCAGCGTTGCATTTAATTATTACATGTTAATTCAAAGTCAAATGTTTTAATCAATTCTTGCTTGGATTGACTTGTTCCGTCTGCTTTGGTTGAAATCTTGTTGGATAATTTTGGGTTAACTTGATTTAGAATTTGTGTGGTCTCTTTGTTTTCTGGTAAGGCAGTTATTGACTGAATATGGTGGACGATCCACATTTAAAAGATAGTCCTTCTAGCGAACAGAGTCCGGTTGCCACTCCAGCAAATGCTTTAACTTCTAAGAGTGCTCATCAGGTGAATCAGTCAGCGGTCAAGCAGAAGAATACGAGTGCTCATCTTGTTAATGGGTGATTAATTACAGCTTTCACTGAATTCTGTTTCTTTTCTTGTTCTACACTTACTTTTAATCAGCTGTTATTTATTTGCTTTATTTACTATATGTAAGAACTTGAGCAGGCGATTGCTGGTTCTGTTAGGTTGCAAGAGCACGGTACTTCGGGCTTATCTATTTCTTAAGCTTATGTCCCTTCTTCTCAACCTCAGTTTTTGATATTCTCTATTTTTATATTTTTCTTCTACATTGTCAGTACAACGAATAAAAAGGTATCAAGATTGCTTCGTGGGGAGCTGCTCCAGTTCAGTGTTATGGTTAGTAATTTTTATTCTTACATATTAAATTAGATGTAATCCATTTTATTTGGCATTGTTGATGATATCTCAAGTTCTTGGTACACTCCTCGAGAAATGTTGAAGCTAGGTAAGATTTAGCGAGATCAATGTGCTAAAATCATTTATTTTTGCTGGAACCACTGATGGCTAATTTTTTTTCCATGTCCTTAATTGATTTGAATGATTTTCTCAGTTTGTAAGAAGTGGGAGAGTAAGGGGAGCACCACATATGCTGAGGTATGTATTCTCAGTAACATTTCTTTTAGATGAATAGGTTTGTAAGACCTCGGAAGAAAGTCATGATTTATTTAAAATTTTACTGTAGTAATTGTTTTCCTCTTCGAGGTTTATGAGGCTTCTCTTCACACTATAAATAAATGTTGTCGCTAGAACAGTTATTTTTAGGGTTCATCATGTGAATATGAATGATATGTTGACTTAAATGCGAATTTTGTTTGAGTTCTTAGAACCTATAATTAATATATATATATATATATATAAAGCTGAGAATAATATATTCTTAGAGCCTGATAACTTGGCTACTAATGCTTTCTATAAACATGAAGATATGGTTGCATTTTGGTGTTTTAAAATTGTAATTACATTTTTTGAGTAATATTTCACAAAACTGTTCATGGTAGATAACTGTGGTCAATATAATCTATGTAAGGTTTCAATCCTTTTCTGAGAGAAGATTTTTATCCTTCTTCATTAGAGTATCTCTTGCTGTATCTTTTCTTAAGCAAGCCAAGATTTCACGATTTGAGTGGTTTATGATTCACAGGTTGCAGATGAAATTATAGAAGAATTTGCTGCAATGAAGACTGGTACAGCTGGATCTTTGGATGAGGTTTAAATCCCCATTACTTTTAAATACTTATTCAAATTAATTATCTAATGCTTGCCACTCACTTAAATGCATCGCAAAACAAATGAGCATTTTGGACTTTTAAGTTCCATGAGAAGAATGTTCAACGACGGGTGTTTGACGCATTAAACGTACCTACGGCATTGGATATAATTACGAGGGAGAAGAAAGAAATCAGGTGGAAGGGGCTTCTGCACAAATGAAAGATTTGGAAGAACTTAAGGTTGATAATCTCTGAACAATAATGATTTGATGTAACAACCATAATTCTTAGAACTCACAATTGAATTCGTTCAAGGGAAGATTGGTCTACAAATTAAATGATCACGACTTTATTTTTGACGTTTGTAGGCAGTGCATATTCAACTATTGACAGGGATCGCAAAGAAGGCAGCCTATATGAAAGATTTAGAAGAACAAGTAAGTTTCATTCTATTACTTTATACATCATGTTGATATCAACAGAAAAGCTGATTTTGCTCTGGAGTTGGAGAGAAAAGGAGAACCATAGGCGTGAGCCATTGGCGACTTAAGTGTATAAGTTATTATTGTTCTTATTATTATTATGTTCTGCTGTATTCTTAAAAGCCATAGGCGTGAGCTGTGAACAGGTATCAGGTTCAATTTTCATCATGGGCATCTTTACATTCTCAGAAAAACTTGGGGTGCCAACTGCCATCATTTTTTCTGTCTGCCTAATGAAGTTGGTTTATAAGCTTAATTCTACGCCTAACAAGCCTGTGAAAAAGAAAAAAATTTAAAAGACTGCAGGTATCCGGAATATAATTGAAAGAAACCAGCAGATGCTTAAGAATTATAGTGCTCCTAAGGAAGGATTTACCTTGCCAATCATTCTGATTCAAGGATGAATATTCGTTCTTTCCAGCTAGTTAAAAGTGCTCTTTGTCTGCTTTTCCTTTTCCTTCTTTTTTTTGTTTTTTTTTTTTTGTTTTTGCTTTGTTTTGTGTGTGCGTGAGACAAGATATTTTCAGGATTATTAATTTCAGCGGTACTCATTTGCAGACTAGCCCAAATGCTACGGTCGAAATTGAGATTTCTGAGGACACGCAACTGGTACACCTTGACATCAATAGGCAAGTATACTTCATTTTTACAATTCAAAATATAATATAATCTAATATATTATCAAAATTTTGATATTTAGCTTATCAGTCGCAGCTTTTTTTCTCATTGTTATTTTTATCTTTCAGACAGTTCACCATTCTGCTTGCATTATGATGCTTATGTTCTGAAGTTAATACGGTTCTACCAACAACCAGAAAGTCAGAATTTTCGCTGTCTTCTTCAATCCATTGATCTTCAAGCTCTTGCAAATCATCTGGAGTCACCAAACCCTGTCACTGGAATTCTGAAACTGACAAACTCTCAATTGATGACACCTTGACGGTGTATCCGGATCTAGAAGACGTATGGTATCACTATGATCCTTAACAAACACATGCAAAACTAAGTTCATGGTAGTTGTATAGTGTTATTTCATTAGTTAAATTTAAAGAAAAAATATATCATAAAGTTTTGCATTTATTGATAGATTGATTTTATTAACGGTTACGTGATTTATTGACAAGGTGTCAGATTTTTAGTAGTATTTTGGGGACTTCAGGTGCTAGAAATACGATTGATTAACTTTGAATGGAAGAAGAAAGAGTATATAAACTTATCCTACAGCTATATGCCTGACTGTCCATTGGGGACCAAAACGACAATGATGTGTGCCGCATCTCAGAGCGTAACAAAGCCTCAAAAGGAGAGTTTGGAATATATATAGCACTGAAATTTATATATTCCAATCCCATGCAAAGATAAAGGAGAATGGGTGGGGAAGGCAAACAGGCCGGACCGGGCGAAAAGGTTCATTCGGTCGGGTACTTCGATTGTCGCAACCCTTAACCCCAGGAGCAACTTTTGTTTTTTTATAATTTTTATAATTAAAAATTCATTAATTCCTAAGTAATTAAACTCAATTAAATGTTTGCTGGATAATTACACCGATTAAAAATTATTTAATAATTAATTTTTTAAAAAAATTACGTTTAATATATTATTTTTCTTGAATTCAAAAAAAATTTATTAATTATAATTTTTTCTTTAATGTCACTTCTTAGGAGTATTACCCATCCTAAGTAAACCTTATTAATTAGTTAGAATGAGATTAATATAAGCTGGTATTTACTCTCTTTCCATACATTTTCAAGAGACCAACTCTTGTGCATAATAACATAGAAGCTTATAGATTAAGAAACATCAACTTCTCTAAATCCTAAAAGGCAAAAAATAAATAAATAAAGAAAAGAATTTGGTGAGAAGGAACAGGAACTCAATTACTACATATAATATAATTACATAATAATATATTACTAATCTATATACTATATATAATGGTCCCTCCTTGTAATTTCTTTTGCTTCTCTCTTCATTCAACATCTCTCCTTTGTTTGATGTGATTCTCCACTATCATCTTGCACAAACGCCACAAAGCTTTACAAAAGGAAATCAAAGATCAAGAAAACCATGGTTTTTACTTCCATCCCAGCTTATCTTGATCCAGCCAACTGGCAACAAGTATGGTTTTTTTTTTCCTTTGAATTTGTGAAATTAATGGTTTCTTTGCCAAAAAAGCAAATATATAATTCAAAGGATAAATATTCCTATCACTTTTTTTTTTTTTTTTTGGGTAACATCTTGTTGAATATACCAGGAGTTTGATTTCTATTTTTTTTTCTTGCTTCTTTGTATTTTAACAGCATCCAAGTCATCAATCTGGTCCTAGTAGCGGTGCAAGCGCCCATCAGCTTCCTCCTCCTCCAGGGCCTCCACCAGCAGCCGCATCACCTTCACAACCACATGGAGGAGGTGGAGCAGGCTCGATCCGACCTGGTTCGATGACCGATCGAGCTCGTTTGGCCAATATTCCGATGCCAGAAGCAGCATTAAAATGCCCAAGATGTGAATCAACCAACACAAAGTTTTGCTACTTCAACAATTACAGTCTCTCACAGCCTCGTCACTTTTGCAAAACTTGTCGAAGGTACTGGACTAGAGGGGGTGCCTTGAGAAACGTTCCGGTTGGAGGTGGCTGCCGTAGGAACAAAAGAAGCAAAGGAAGTAGCTCGAAATCTGCCGTCAGCAATGACCGACAAACAGCTTCTGGTTCCTCAAGTACGATTTCTACTTCAAATAGCACTGGAAGCACTGATATTTTAGGCTTTGGAACTCAGGTTCCTCCACCCAGATTCATGTCTCCTTTGCATCATCTTACTGATTTTGGTGGCAGCGATATTGGGTTAAATTATGGTACAATTTCAGCTCCACTTGGAGGAACAAGTGACTTAGGTTTCCAAATAGGAAGTGCTTTAGCAAGTGGAGCTCCAGGTACTTCACTTTTGACTATGACTGGTTTGGATCAGTGGCGGCTACAGCAAGGACCGCAATTTCCTTTCCTAGGAGGCTTGGAATCTTCTTCCGGATTATACCAATTTGAAAGTGGAGGTGTAGAGCCATCGGGTTATGGTGGTGAAGCTGGTCATCAATTTCGACCTAAGATATCAAGCTCAGCAGCAACCCAGATGGCTTCAGTGAAAATGGAAGATAATAATCAGCGAGAACTGAATTTGTCAAGGCAATTTTTGGGGGTTCCAGGAAATGATCAGTACTGGGGTGGAACTTCATGGACAGATCTTTCCAGTTTCAGCTCTTCATCCACTAGCAATCCTTAAAAGATTTGGTTCTTCAACTCTCTCTTGTTTCAATATCTGCATGCTGAAGCTTCGGTGTTTTTTGTTAATGTACCTTCTTCAGTTAAAGAAAAATTCACCACGATCAAGACAAAGTTTGCTTTCCAATCTGGCATTAATGATCAGGCCCACAGACATCAAGGACTTGGTTCCTCGAAAATCGACGAAAACCCTAGAATTGGTAGGTTTCTTTTTTTCTTTTTTACTAGAATCAGTTGATTTTAATGTATGAGTATGCTTTAAATAGTGAGTGTATCAGTTCACGGAGCTTGTATCAGGCATATATTTGATGATATGCACTGCGCAAATTATATATCTGTTCAATTGTTATATTGCTAGTTTATATAATTGGATTTTAATCATTTGAATTCAACAATTTAACCAAAATCTTGAGGGTATAATATATATATAGAATCATACTAAGATTCATCTGGTCAGGAGTTTATGACTTCTTTTTAAATGTTTATAAGCCTTCCCTTTTTTTTTTCTACCTTTTGAAACTTCCATTTTATTCTCAAGCTAAACGGTGTAAAGCTTTAAGAAATCTTGTATTTAAAATATAGCTTTAGTTAAACATAAGTCTCCCAATATGCAAAGTTTCATTTCGCCCTCATTCACAATAAATACTCGAACGATAGACCATGAGAACAACCTTCTCAGAATTTAGAATGCGAAGCTTTTTCTTTTCTTTTCATTTTTATTTTCCCTGCTCATTAGGACGGCATTTCAGACTTTGTTACTGCTTATTATATCAGGTTTAAAAAACAAAAGATTAATTAGCCTAGCCCCCTACTAACTTATTAGATCATTTTTTTCCATAATATTTTCAAACGTTAGCCTCCATATCAAAAGAATATTTTAATACTCCAATTTGAAAGCAGGAGCTAATGATTAATAAAAAATGTTTCACTTGTTTTAAACGATTGCAGTTCTACTTGTAATTAATGCCACAAATATAATCAAGCAACACAGCCATCTATACACACACACACACACACACACACACACACACATATATATATATATGTTAATGTACATAAATGGTTGACATAATATATTATCAGTTTTTTTTCCTTTTTTTTTAAATCGTGTTTCCTATTTGTTTTCACTCTGAACAAGTAAGCTAGGAATTGGTCTTAACGATGCATTTTCGTATATATATGATCTGATTGCTGCTATGATTGCATGGTAAGACGGAGAATTAGAAAAGAGAAAATTTCTGTCTAAAATCTACTATGGTAATCATAATATGTGCAAGGTGCAAGAATCAAAGGCTCTCTCACTGATTATTGAGGTCAGACATTGAGGCTACTGCATGCAGATGCCATTTGCGGGGGAAAAAAAGAATGATTTTGTAATAATTTGAGAAACGTACTTGTTTGTATTGAGATCTGAGAGAAGACACGATCATGAGGAAACCAACATTAATATTAAAGAATTAATTAATTATAGCATTGAAATTGTTAGAAAAAAATAATTAATTACAAATAATGCAGGGACAAAAATCTCAAAAGACTCCAAAATCCCCCTCAAATATATTTCAACCAAAAATCAACATAGTGTTTTTAAATATAAAATAAAAAAATTCATTTTTAATATATTATCTATGAAGTTTTTTTAATTATATATATGTGTGTGTGTGTGTAGAACTGTTAAAACAAAGGGAAGAATAACGTAAAAAGACTGCAAATCAAGGGAACAGGGTCAAAGACAGGGATTTAGTAAGGCAAGGCTAACACAGGCTTTGGGACAAGGGAATGGAATGTCTGACCCGTTTCCCTAAGTTTGACGCGAGTGACCGCGTGCTGGGTTCAAGATTCATTACGGAACGACAAAGTACCGGTTTGTCAGCATGTGGACCTGACCTGACTGCTGAGTCTTGGTCTCTGTGAGTGGATCTTACAATGCACGCGCTTCATAGGCTGCAGTTTTAATTTTATTTTCTTATTACTCTGCAAAAAATAAAAAAATAAAAAAAACCTGCTTTTATCGATCTCTCTCTTCCCATTTGCTCATCGTACTGACACAAATACTCTCATGCTTCCGTTATTTGGTCCGTATTTGTAATTATAATTTGGTGCTAGACAGAAAAAAAAAAAAAAAAAAAACATTGTTTACATTATATCTTATGTATAATTATAAATCAAATGTATTATCTTAAAAATTATTTTTTACATCAGTTATATATTGGATAAATTCAAATATATATGAGATCTACCAATTAATTTATAAAAAAATAATTATATATTATGCTAAAAATATAAAAATTATGGGATGAATTTTTTTATATATATATTGAATAAGTAAAGATAGCCTTAAAATTAGTGCTAGTGTTCAATTCTCCCTAAGTTCTCGAAAAAAAATAATTATTGCTTTTGGACTTCCAAGACCAGACGCAAACATGATGTAATTGTTAGCTTTCTAATTATTTCCTAATTGATGAAAGTTTTTCAAACTGTCGGACAAATTTGGCTTTGATGTTTGCAGAAAGCTGGACAAAATATTCAACAACATGGGCTAATTAAATGAAAAATTTTGAGTGAAAACATAAAAAGGTGCAATCACCAAAATAATTAGAAAAACCCAAAATCATCATTAGAATCATGGCTATGGGTCTAAGGCACATAAAATTAAAATATATAGTATAAGATATTGCTTACAAATATCTTAACACACTATATATATATATAAAATAACATCTTCCTTCGTTGAAAATAATAGATAAAATCATTAGTTACTGAATTTATATATCATTATTGCTATACATGTATTAACTAATCTTAAAAATGCTCGAATATAACTTTCCTGTAACTTAAAACCACAAATATCGATGATAAAACTATTACTAATAGTAATGTTATTATAATAATAATTTAGCCAATTACTAGATGTATACTGAGTCCAACTGGAATTGGGTGATGTTGAAAGAAAGGAATCTGAGAGATAGCTGTTAGGGGGGGGTTAGCTTTTGCAAGAACCAAGGCTGCTTACCAAGAACGAATAAAGCAACATTCAAAAACATATAACAATGAATGTTATATGGTTTGGTTGGTGGGTCGGTCATCCTCGTTATCTCGGTAATCAATGGAAATAGAACACTTTACAATGATCCCGAAATTGTCGATTGTTGAAATTAACGTTAACCCAATGTAATAATAAAAAGAAAAAGGAAAGAAAGGAGTTGTTAGCAGTAGAAGAAGAAAGAGATAGCAAACCCCAAAGAAAAAGGGTCGAAGGAATTAATTTAAAAGGCTCGGAAATCCAAGGAAAATCAAATCTAGACTCTGGATTCAATGAGTTTCCATGTTTGATGGGGGCACATGGAACTGTGTGCAATAGGAGCAATAGCTGCAGCTTTCACTTTTATAAGGTCTTTGTTTCGTTATAGGTATATCTCATTATTATTGGATTTAAATTTGGATGACGGATGGATTTTTTATTGTGTTATTATAAAAATAATGTATATTAAAAAAATTAAAATTATAAAATAAAGATGATAATGTCCTACACTAGTACATGAATAATGATGAATGATATTTGCACAACAGGTGGTGGTGAAAGATGAAAGAAAGCAAGAAACTGGGATATCTTCTTCTTCTTCTGCACTTTCTCCTACATGCGCTCTCAATCATACAAATGCCCCATGAAATTTAGATTCCCCAGCTCAAGTCACTTAGTTCTCTTCTTACACTTCAAAATTTGCCTGCTAATGTGCCCTGACGACCCCACAAAAGGACCCTAGATTCAGGCTTTGCTATGCTGGATTAGGGTAGCTACTCTAGTTTCCTTAATCAGGTAAAGAAATAGCAGTGTAATATTTATCAAAAAAAAAAAAAAAATTAAAATTGGTGCTGAGGTATAACAAATATAATTAGGTAAACGCAACTATTTAACTTGCTGAAAAGACCTGGAAATTGTATCAGCATGGTGAATATAGTTGATCATAAGGGCTAATTCAGTTGCTAAAAGTTGGAGATCACTTTTCATGTTTATTAATTGATTCTTATGATAGGCAATTTAAAAATAAAATTGTAATTATACTAAATCGATGGAGAAAAATGTATTTGTAAAATAATTCGAAAAGGAATTAAGTTCAAATAAAATTAAAAAAAAATAGAATTATAATCGTATTATAGAAATTAGAAAAACGAATAGATACCATATGTGAACTAATAGTGCATTGCCGTTTCTTTTTTGCAAGAGCCATATGTTATTTTGCCTTTCCTTAACAAGGTAAAACAAATATCAGTATAAATAAGCAAAAATATGCCATAGTTTCAAGACAATGTGGCTAAGGGAACCTTTGTTGCTGTCTCCATCGATCATGGAAACGAGGATTTTTGCCTTTGTCTTTGCCTTTGCCTGGAAGGACCTTTGGGTATCCCCATTTGATCCAGATGTAATAGTATTAGACACAATACAAAACATGGCATACAAAAATTATTAAAAACACCATAATACAACATGTTAAAAAAATTTACGAAAACCATATTAATACGTAAATGTTACAAAATCATCTAATATAAATTATTAATATATCAAAATTTATATAAATATAAAATATTTTAAATATTATAATAATAAAAAATAAATATAACATAAACACATAAATTTTTTAATCTAAATCGATCCCAATTCTCAATTCCACCCTTTTTTGACTGGCTTTAGAGGATTTTGGACCTCTCTTATTGAATAAACCAATGAAATCGGCTTATAGATTTCTTTTTAGGTGAGCAGCATCCTAAGATATCACCTTTTTAGCTGTCCAAAGAAAACCATGGATATGACAAAGTAATATATGGGCACCGAAACTTTTATCACTGAGCATGACTTGATCATGAGCTTAAGTGTTTTAGCCTTTGATGGGATGCCAAATCTAGGTGGCATGAATATATTCGAATGTGATTAAATTGCAACATAGGTCGGTCCACAACATTAATATTTTTCTTACGATTGAATTTAGAGGCTTAGTTCTTAAGAAATCATGTACATGATATGACATCGAGCATGGTGTGTGTGTGTTTTTTTTTTTTTTTTGGTGACGGTGTTGGCTGCAAAGTGCTAACTTACAAATTATCGAGGTTTGAGATATGTCTTACCAACCTAGCTATATATGATTCTTATAATTGCACCATACCATTAAATCATGTGTCTCAAAAAAATTTTATTATTCTATTTAGAGGTCTAATTCCATGAAATAACATTTTATATAAGTAAGTATTTAATACATTATTAGTATATAATATTATACATTATTAGAGAATCAAACAATAACACATCATTAGTACATAAATATAAAATTTTGAAAAATCTAAAACCTAAATACAAATAATCATATTTTTTAATAGATAGCATCACCAAATTCACTATAAAAAAATTATATATTGACATTTCATTAAATATAAATCATTTCTATGTATATTTCTGCCTTTAAAATTAAGAGGATTTTCCTACATTCAATATCTTCGTCTGATTCCAGCATTATGTCTGCTTCATCAAAAACTATCCAAAGCAAAAGATTTTTGATGTGATTATCAAATATATATATATATATATATAGCAGAAAATTAATTGACATTTAATGTAATTTCTTTTTCTTTTCAAAAAGGGAAAAAAGGAAAAAGAAAGTACATAAAACTGCATGTGATTTTGATACATGATAACATCTTAATTATGCATGTTATGAGCAAATTGTTTAAATAAAAAGCTAATGGGATTTTTCAAATGAAAAACAAAAAGAGAGAGATATATTTTAATTTTGCAACAGTACTATGCTTTTTGTTGATATCCTTTTGATGAGTTGATATGTCCAACCATTTAAATTCCTCTTGAAATGAAGAAGAGAAGTTGGATAACATTGGAGTTTGAATTTTAAAGTGCACATGATGCAAACTTTCACTAGACTATTTATAATAAAATTGCAAATTAAAACAAGATCTTGGCTCAGTGTGCTTTTGTTTTAATTAGCAAATATTTGCAAGGAAATACAAATGGGGAAGCACTCAAATTGATTACGATTGTTTAATTTGTCTGTTTATGTCCCATTGATTTCATTTTGTATATTTTAATTCTTATATAAATAGAGATTGATAGGGAAAACACTGATTTTTATTTGACCCATTATTATCAGGAGTCAATGGAACAAATTAATTAAGATAATTATATAGATTAAGAAGACTATGCAATTTTAGACCATAAGCTATCTAATCAACCTCCTTTTTTTTTTTTTTTTTAATTTCTGTGAGGTCAAGCTTCACATTGTGACTGTAACATCCAACATCTATATAATATTGCTTGATCTCTTTCTTAGTTTCTTAATTTTCTAGATACAACTTACCTTGTCTTTTTTGTCCTTGTGATTAATAATGTTGTTGGATTCTTTAAACAACTTTTAATAATTTTTTTAAAAGATAAAATAAATAGTTTAACAATTATATATATGTCTAAAAAAATTTAATTAAAAAGACACTAAGGTAAGTTGTTGAACTTATGGATCCGTTTAACAGATATCTATAAAAATTAATTAAAATTTATTTAATTATTATTTTAATTTTTATATTTAATATATTATTTTTATTAAATTTAAAAAGATTAATGCGTTAATTAGTTTTTTATAAATATTATTTTACTTAGTGTCAGTAGACACTGATTAATGTTTCCTTTTACCTTATAATTTTATCAAGCTGTATCTTCTTTTATGCATGCAACACTCAGAAAATCATCTTAGCAATTTCCACTTCCCCCCCCTCCCCACTTTGTCCAACGTATGTTCCATGCAACGTTGTTATTAGTGAGCACAGGTGACGGGCCAAACTGTGCTGTCTGTCGGACTATAGAGAACTGGGCCAGGCTGCTTAAATCCAAGAACTCAAGCCCACCCAAAGCTGACATATTGGAGTTTCTCTTTCCAAAAACCGACAAGAAGCTGACGAATATGAAATAAGTTTCATCTCTAAATGAATCGAACATACGAATTTGAACCCAAAGCTCATTTTTTTTGATTGATAGTATTAAAATCAAGCCATCATTTATCAGAACATCGTCCTCATTGCGAGCACATTCATTTTGGGACCCTGAAACCATTTCTGTAGTAGACAACAGGCCTTTTGTCATGACAGGTAAATTATTTTAAAATAAGGGGAATGCGGGGAGGAGCACAAAGATACCATTAAAGAAAAGAGCTGAAAAATGGAAAATAAAATGGAAATGGCTTTCTGCTTTGTGTTACAAAAACTGTTTCGTCATGTATTTCGAGAGGGGTTAACTTTTTTCCTTTTGGTCCACAAGCTCTGTTGCTTCAGAATTCCTTGGATGCCTGAATCTGAACTTAAAAACAGAGATCCTCCAATTCCTAGTAGCTAAATGGAAATATATTAACAAAGATCTGAACTTTAAGCAGAAAAAAGTGGGCAACACATGAAGATCAAAGATTCAGAATAAGTGCAAATAAATCTTTATTGATATTAATAACTGATCCAATAGGCCGTAGTAGGCAATGGAAAATAAAACTTTTAGATTATGGCAACCATTCCCCGTCGTAGGTTTATTAATTTTTTTAATTTCATGGAAGTAGTATCCGATTCCAAGTCTACATTATCACTTGACACAACAACAGGTTTCTCGAGAATTTGAATAGGTATTCATGAATCATTATGCAATCATGAGTAAAGCCAAGGAAAGACGCACATTGAAAAGAATTATCAATTAAATTTCATGAAAATTCGATTAGCTCTAATGATTATTAGTATAAAAAAGAGCTTACACACCTCAAAATTAATAATCATAGTAATAATAAAACCACTCTTGCAGTTTAATTCCACTACATGGGGCTCAATACTCTAAAGATAGAAGCTTTTTGATGCTCCCAAGTCTCTTATTGGATTATACATGTTTACAGGCGGCCAATTTTACGAGGTAACCCAAAATTTTGGTAAATCCTGATTTCACCACCCAACGTGGCTGTCACAATTACTAGGCCCCAAGCTGTTGCCGGGGTTGGATGGTGTCCTTGACCGACAACATCGAACCAAGACCATGAGGTAGACCAAGATGATGATGAAGATGATGCTGTGGCAGATGAGACTGAAGGTGAATCGTCGTATCTTATTGAGGCAGAATTTGGGTCGGATGCATTAGAGATAGAAGGTGAATCCCCAGCTCTTATTGAGGCACTAGAGTTTAGGTTGCTAGCAGCGGAAATGGAAGGCGAATCACCTTGCTTTATTGAGGAAGACCTCGAGATGGATGATGACGGCTCGCCAACCCCAGTATCAGTAGGAGAATTCTGAGCAAGATCTTCTTCTGTTGGGGTTACAGTTCTCTCTATATTGTTGTTGTTGTTGTTCTTCTTCTTGGGAAGTGGTGGCAAACCTTTTTTGTTGTTGTTGTTATTGTTGTTTGATCGAGGGCTGTCTTCCTTGGTTGGTGATTCACAATTTGTGTTAGTTTGATTTGGTGGGCATCGTTTCGAGTGCCTCTTCGAATTTCCAATCGCCATGGATGGAGGTTCACCTTTTACAAAACCAGGCCACGGGATTGCTACAGAAACATCTTTACATGGGAAGTTTTCGTGGCCTCGAGCAGTGATCACAGTTCTTTTCCCGGTACCTCCACTCCGAGGCTCATCACACCTCCAGACAAACACCTGAGAATCTTCACTTGCACTTATCACATATTTCCCTTCCGAAGTAAAGGAAGCCGAGATCTGACTGTTGGTATTTCGAAGGCCTGGATAAGAAGAACGCAAGCATTATTATTCACTGCAACTAACAAGAATGAAAAGATGTAAGTAAATAAGTCAATAAGTGTTGCCTCTTGAAAGGGGTTACCTCTAAATTTGTAAACGACTTCTGAGCCATCCAATATTCGTATTCGTGAATCAGCAGAAGTAACAAGTACTTCGGATGGATTAATTGGAGAAAACTGTTAAGAAGTAAATCCAATTATCATATTGCCTTCAGGCTATTAAGTAATTTTTAACTACAAAAAACAGTATTGAATGGCAGAGTACACGTTTTATGAACTTTATTATTACTTGAATGCAATTGGTAGTGTTACCTGGAAACCAGTAATCTTTTTACCAGTGCCCTTCTTGGTTTGAATGGTAATCTGTTCTAACTGATTTAATTTGCAATCTAGATCATCAATTAAAATCAGGAATATATGATGATTCATGGTGATATAGTAAAATTTGAACAGAAAACTATATAGAAATTTGAACCAAAAAAGAACAAACCATACCTTCTGTACTATACATCCGACAAGTGCCCTTGTGTGAACCAATTAAGGCACCCTTCAATGATGAAAACATATGTAACATTTAGAAAACAGACGAGATTCAATGTGAATCTATTCTGAGTTATACTTATGGTGAAGTTTACTATAACTACATAGTCTTTAATTATCATAGGATAATTAAGAGCGAAACCCAACTTAAAACCATGAATGTTGAACCAGGGTTGAACAGTTTCAACTTTCAATCAATCACTAGACAGTAAAGTTTACTTTAGCACCGACCTGGCCATCAGGGGTGTAGCAAGCAGCAGTAACCATTTCATTTAAATCAGTCCAATCAACAACCTTCCTATCTGGTATGTTCCAAATTCTAACTTTTGCATCGAGTGACCCACTTAAGAAATAATCGTCATCCATAGGATTGAAATGTATGCAAGTTACTGCCAAAAGACAACACAATAAATCAAACGCTATAAGCAGGATTGTATTTTGACAGACTCGACATGAAACTTTAGTTGAAATTAAAATGGAATGGTATCTTACCATAATCGTTGTGGGCAAATAACTTTAAACAGCTCTTGCTTTCCAGGTCCCATAACCTTACAGTTTTGTCCATTGAGGATGAAAGCAGTTGCTGCAAATCCAACAAAGTCACCTACATGTTATATAGATTAAATCTGTGGATAATATGTGACAAACATTAATGATATAGGCCCCCATTTTTACATTTGCTAATCAGATTCCTTACTTGCTAAATATTGATGACCAGGATTGTGAGAATCAAACCTGAGATCTAGACCAGGACAAGTCCAAAACATCATCCAAATGGCCCTTGAAAGAACAGAATGGTACGTCTGATAGCGAAAACACAGTTTCTGGTGCATGGACATAATCAGGAATGGGATTGGGTTTTTTATTAGATGAGCCCTTTCCCTTCCCCTTCTTTTTATCATCCGAAAGTGATGATTGATCCTGGGACATGGAGGCTGATGGATGAAGTGGTGAACTTGCAAGCGAGGGATGAAGAGGGGTTAAACTCCCTTCATTCATTGACATAACCTCACATTCCTGAACTTCCCACACATGAATTATCTTATCCTCACCAGCACTCGCTAAAAACCTTGTATCTGTACTAAACCTGATGGTCCAAATCGATCCCTCATGAGCCTGAATTTCTTGACATAAATGTAAGGCGCTCAACTCCTTATAAGATTTGCCTGTTTGCCTAACTTTCACCCACTGGTTATTTGCATTCTTGGCATTCTTCTGTTCCATAGCTAAGACATGCTCCCTTTCTTTTTCCCCCCTCAATGTCATAGAATTTGCCACCCCTTTTATACTTTTCAACATGGCTGCACCTCTTTTCTTGCTCATCCTCAAACTCTTGGATAGATTGAACTTATTCCGATCATTTGCGGGATCATTCATCATCCTGTTACCATTTTCTCTACTCATCAACTCCTTGACCACCGGTGAATACCCCAGACATTTCTCAAATTCCTCCATTGTTAATTGCTTCCCTGTTTGAAGATCGCTCAGCTTGTTCCACGTCCCATCTTGACCATACTCATTAACTATGAACTCTTTCCCTGTATCCAAATTCTTAATCAAGAAAAAAGCTCCAAACCTACTTTTCGATAAAATTGAGGTTAGACCACCACTTTGCTTATGTGTACGAGTATGCCCTGAATCTTTAGGGGAAGTTCTAATGTTTTCCTGGTACGGATATGATTTTGCAATATTTGGGGTTGATATTAAAGACGATGTTCTTGTGAGACGTTGCTTTGAGACGGAGCCAAGAACTTCGTCTTTTCTTTTCTTTTCAATGGAAAGTGACTCGATCTCACTTTCGGACCTGGATCGTACGAATAGGATTGGAAGCGGAGAGTTAGTCAACTCCTGTTTCGAAGAATCTTCGTCGCTTTGTAGTTGTTCCGTTGTGGAAACACTTGTAACGGCCGCGGGAGCTTCCGTTTTTGCCTGAACCTGAACTTCAGGGACCTTGTTGGAAATGATCCGTTTAAAAGTGAGAAGCTCTTTGGTGGAAGATAAGCCCATGCCTTGGAAAAGCCGTTGTCTCCGCTCCTTAATGGAACCAGGAGAAGCCATCCAGATATCGTAGTCGGGAGACCTTTGGGTTGCGGCCGTAGTAGTGACAAAAGCTCGAGAAGGAACCGATGACACCGTGGAAGAGAAAGAAACGCGACACTCATCGAAATCTTCATCGTCATCATCGGAATCAGAAGCCAAGTCGAGAGGCACGACAGAAGATATTCTATCACAGGATTCAAAGAACTCATCGTCATCATCCCGTAGGCCATCCCAATTCATTGTCATAGTTTTTTTTCGCTCCATTTTGTGAGCTTCCATTTTGGCACATTCGATAAACAAACAAAAAAATAAAATAAAAAACAACAAAAACAAAGATTGAAACTTACGTTAAATTCCAATCTCTTTTCTTTGAAGTGTTTAGGGAGGGATTGGGAAGGAAAGTGAAAGGGAAAGGATGGAAGAGAGAAAAAGAAGGGGGGAGGAAACCGTTAAAGGACCAGGGGAAAAAAAAAAAAAAAAAGGAAGAGAAACGGTCAAATAGGGTCATATCTCTCATCACGTCAATGAGGTGGTGTGGCGGTGGGGTGGCATTGCCATTGGGCATGTCACGTTGCTGCGGTTGTAGTGCATCGCCATGAATTGGCCACACATTCACCTCAATTTTTGTTGGGTCGAGAACTCAAGGTTATGGATTCCCACTAACTTGTTTCATAATTGGAGAATAATAATTTGTTTTTGGTGCAAAGCAGTCTCAACTCTAATTTAGTCAATCCAACTCCGAATCTTAAAAATAATAGTCATTATTTTCTTTTTTTTTCTTACGAAACAATGTTCATAATATTCATTTATAAGCTTAAAATAAATTTGAAATGCCTAAATAATTTCAAGAGAATAGTATTGTATTGGTTTGGTAAAGTTATATGAATTCATTTTTGACACATTGTGAACATTTCTTATTTTACAAAAGGCACTAAATATTTGCCATATGTTTCTTTTTTTAATTATTTTTTAATTAAACTCGAGCTCAACCCAAAAGGATCCATACTCAGAACCCAAACTCGAGCTCAATCTGAACTCGAACCCTCATTTAACACTAAAAATAAATATGATAAAATTATAATTAAATAATTTTTTATAAAGTAAAAAGTTTAATTATCAATTTCATTTTAATATTCTTTTAACAGTTTAATTAAATATCAAAAACTTAATTTATATTTTATATATGATTAAACATGCTCATGAGTCGGGTTGGACCACGATCCGACCTTTTTTTTTAAAATCCCAAGCCAAAGCCCTTATTAAACATGCCCAAACCTACCTATTTAAGCCAGAATTACTGTTCATCATATTAAAAAGATTTTGTGTTAATATTTATATATTTTGTAATAAAATTTAAATAAAATATACATTATTTTAATTTAAAATAAATGTTTCGAGTTGGACCGAGCTAGTCTGAAATAAACATATGAGAACCTGGGCCTGGGCCCAATTAGGTTGAGTAGGTAGCTCGACCTTTAAGCAGGTCTATATATGATAAAATAATAATTTATCAAAAAGTAAATCATATCATAAGCTTTGAAATATTATCAATAAAGTATATAATTTATTTATATATATTTTTTAATTTAATTAGTTAAACTCATCAAATATTGAGAGTTTATGTATGTTAATAGCAAACTTTTACACACTTCTTTGAATATTATTATTATTATTATTATTATTATTATTATTATTTCAAGTAATGATAATTAGAGTATAATATTAGTACAACAAAGTATTAAGGTAAATTAAACAATATTAAAGCCATAATAGATAATACTACATCGAAAATGAAAAAAATCACATGTTAGACTAGCAATTAAACCTGCTTACATGCCAGATAGCCCGCCCAGCCCAATAGGCTCGGCATCATCAGGCTCGGGTCTTAGATTTTAAGTTTCGAGCAAGCTTAACCCGAAATAGTATTTTTTAAAATAAAATAATATATTTTTATTTAAATTTAATTATAAAATATTTAAACATTAATATAAAAATAATTTTTAATATTATGAACAGTGATTTGTACTTAAATGAGCGGGTTAGGCCAAATTCAATCCTGAGCTTAGAATTCAAAATTTCTTTTAGGCCCGAAATCAAACTAATTTTTTTTTAGGTTGGACCGGGCTAAACTTGGGTTTGGGATTAGAATTCAAAATTATGTAAAAGTGATTGCATTTAACATAAAATAAAAAATAATATAAAGTATACTTGAATTCAAACCCGACCTAACCCAAACCTGAATTGACCCGAACCCTAATAGATCCAAACTTGAATTAGCCCTAACCCAAAAAATCCAACCCAAAAAATCCAAACTCAAAAAACTTAAACCTAAATTAATCCAAAATTAAAAAATCTAAAATAATCCTATCCAAATCCATTCGAGCCCTCCCAATTTCCGCCGCTAGTTATATGGAATAGATAATTTCTCTTGCTAATTGAAAGAGTGTAAATTGGGCCATACCTGTAAGAAACAAAATGGATATGGGTTTAGTAATATTTAGGCTTTGGGTTTCATTTTATAAGGAGAATAATTTATAATTGAGCTTTGGTATGAAGAAACAAAATACACAACCCACTTCGGCGTTAATCCTCTATAAAACCAGATTTTTACAAGATATTGAAATTATGGCATAATTCTTTCCCAATTTTTCTTAATATTTTGGAAAGGATTATATCCACATAATAATAGGTGATAACGGGTCGATTTCAAATAAAAATTATTACTAATGTTTAATATTTTAATTCTTTAAATCAAATTGAATAATATTTCTAATCACATTAACCTAATAGAATTTTATTAATTAAGATCGATTTTGTTTATCAATCTATTCGTATCATATTTATATTAATTTTTTATATCACATTATATTATATTTTATATTATATTATATTTATTTATATTTAATATTATTAGATCTAAATATCAACTTTTAGTAGGAACACATTAGCTTTTGTTTAAAAGGGTATAGCACCTTGAGGACAACAGAAGCTGGCACTGGAAATTATTGAAGTTGGAACTCTCATATGTATAAAAATATCCTATTTTTTTCTTGCTCTCTACCTTTTTATTTGATCTTTTCCACTTTAACTTTACAGCAACATTATATCATAAGTTTGATGGACCATTTTTTTATTGAATGATCAATTATTTAAAAATCTAAGTTAATAAAAAATAATTTAATTATTATATTTAAGTTTCGATTTTCTCATGAGTAAGTTAAGTAAATGTGCAAGCTCAAGAACAAGTATAGTAGAGCTTGACGCAAAAAAAAAATGTGAAAAAAGAAAAAATAATTGGGACTCGAGAGTTTGATACCATGTTAAATTAAGTGATTAATTATTTTAAAATATTAAACTAACAATAATCAATTATTAATTATATGTATTTAAGTTTTAACATTAACATGATCATGCATGAAGATTAAGAAACTAAATAAGAAACAATAATCAATATAAAAGATAAAGAAGCAGATTTATATGTAAATTATTTTTCCAGCAATACCATTCCCCATTTTCATACGAATATTATATTATATGGTTCTCATTTTACATTAAAAAAAAAAAAATTCTTACTACTGATTAACATCATTGATTCTCTAGTGTTCGAGCTTTCTTGACCTTGCGGTGTAAACCAACAAGAAGCGGGGCAGAAAACAAGGACTCGACCTCTTGTGAAAGATCGAGTTGCAGATTCCTGGGTGTGCTTGCAGCACTACGACTTGGCGATGCTTTTCTTTTATTTGATTGGAGTGGCTTTGGTTTTCTTGGTGCAGGTGGGCATTGTTTGATCACTGGGATTTTGTGATCCAAAGATGTTGGAGTTTTGAATCCATCATCATCATCATCTTCCATTGCCTTGAATTCTCCTAAAGATATCTTTTTCTTCGAAGCTGCTGTAACCTGGCGTTGTTGTTCTTTTTTTTCTTCATGATCTTCCAGTACTTGTCGTTCATCGTCAGGAATATAATGTGAAGAACAAGTAACTGTAGCTTCACCGTACTCCTCTTGAAACTCCAATGGGGTTCGTTTCAGAATATCGAATTCAATCCTTTCCTCTTCATCTTTAACAAGGAACAGCTCTGAATTTGACACGCTAAGAAGGGAAATCTGGCTTAGTTCTGCGTACATTAAGATCAAACTGCAAGGAAAACGATAGAGTTAAGGAATAATACTGAGAGAGGGAGACAAAGCAAAGGAGAAAAGAAGCTAGCTAATAATAAGGGAAAAGATGGTTTTGATATAGAGATGTTAAACAAAAGAATGGAATATAATCATCAAATCACCGTCTTTTTTTTTCCTCGGAATGCCTATTATTTTACATTTTCTTTCAGGGTTTTTCTCCACTTTTGGTGAAAACGGTTTTAGCCGAGATAGACTTATAAAGAGAGAGTTTCTAAGTTTTTGTGCATCGGATCCTTCGCCCGAAGAGTTAGCTTTGAAACCTCCAATTCACCAACTACACTCTTTACGTATAAGAATTTTAGAATATAAAGTTTAATTCTATAAATTAATTTGGGTAATTATTTTTAAAAAATAATTTTAAATTTAAATTTAAATATTTATAATTTTTTATATTTAAATTACAAATTATTTTATAAAAAAAATAAGAAAAATTTTAGGATTATATCTATAATAAGAATTTAAAATATCTATATTGGATACTATTTTTTTTTTATATTTTTATGTTAGAAATTTTTTATAATTCATATACGAGCTTTGATGTGCCTATGCACGTGGCTTGCTATACTTTGGGGACCACTGAGTCGTTTGACATGATCATCATCTAAACTCCATCTCATGATATTATTAAGGAAACTTACATTAGATGCTTGGTTAATCTTACAAGCAAGGGATCAACTAACTTTGAATTTGTATTATTCTTTACCAACCCCTCCCCTAGGCTTAACCTCTGGGGTAAGTTTTTTTTGCTAGACTTAAATTATTTTTGTTTGACTTAGGCGCTAGGGAAGAAGGGAAGGCTTTTATTTTTCATTTTTTCCCCTTTTTACTAAGAACCCTATGCTAAACACTTTGAATTTTCCTTTACTCAAGCATACGAAGAGATTAAAAGATGATGGTGTTCGTTATATAAATAGTTATAAATTAAACGATGATATTTAATAAATTTAAAATTTAAATTTAACATTTGTAATCTTTTCTTTTATCTTCAAATTACGGTATTCATTGCATATACAATTGGTTTTTTCAAGAAAGATTGAAAAACAGAAAATTTGAAGGCAAAAAAATTCTCGTGCTGAATGATGGTGCTAACTTGTTAATGACTAACAGAATAATGAATGAGTTTGTTGTGCTTTTAATTTATATTGGATATCTGCTTTGGCAATGAGTTGCTTTCCATAATTTTATTGCAGTGGAGTAACTGATGCAAAGTCTTTAGGGATCAGTAACTTTGGATTCCTCCCCCCATGAAAATCGAAGGAGTTGAGATTTGGTAACCCTTCCATACTCAACTAACATCACCAGCCCCATATCTGTTATAATGATCAATTTAATGTAAACATATTGTTGTTTCGAACCCCAAAAAACTATACAAAAAGGAATAAGTATTCTGATACTTCAACACTCTTTTTAGATGATAAATTGAAGAGAAGAAAGTAAAGTTAAACTCTTGCTTTGAGTGCTTGGTTTTCATCATCAATTGTTTTGCAAAAGAAATCATAATTTGAGCATAAAATAAGTTGCAGAGAGATTCGAATGTTATGAATCTGATGAAACTATTTTGGGTTTAAGGATTTAAGTACACATTCAAAATGTAAAACTAGTTTAATAATATCTGTTTTGCAGGACAATGTGGGGAAAAGGCAGAAAACTGTTGAAACACGCGCTATCAGATGCAAGAATAATTGCATGTCAAAGCACATGGCGAAAGATTTTTGCTCCCCATTGCCAGCCATCATGCTTGTCCCATGCCTCACAATCATCTCTTCCAATTTCAACTCCCCTCTTTGCTTTTGTTATTTTCCGATCCAACCCCACAAATTTCCATTTCAAGTTTTGTTTTAACTTTCTTAATAAAGCTACCATTGGGCAGCCAAGGACCAAAGACCCATCGATCTTTTTTTCCTTTTTGGACCACCCAAAGCAAATCAGAAAAATTAAAATTTGTTTTTGGGGTTTTGCATGTGAATGCTTTATTTTATTGAATCTTTATGCGTGTGTTTTTGGGGAAAAAGTTAGGAGAAAGCTTGGCGTTTGTGGTGAAGAGATTAGATCAATGGAAAAAAGTGCTATTAAAGTACACCTAGGGAACCAAAGCTTTCTTCGAGATGGTTAGATGAAGGGGGGCTAATTCATAGTCTCCATGAAAGTTACTTAAAGCAAATATTGCTGCCTATTGAATCATTACTGGTTTTTTCAGTTTAAAGATTAAAAAAAAAAAAAAAGGTCTATATGCACAAGAGAGATTCTTTGCATTTTGAACTGAAAAGTACTGTAAAAAGAAAAACAAAGAAAAAGGCTATTACTGAAACTACTCCCAAAACCATTACAGCTAGCAAAAAATTAGCAGTTTTTCAGTGTGAACAGTGGATTTAAATAATGCATGGGAACTATGGGATGGGGCAATCATATGAAACTTCTACTGCTGGTTACTTTCTTACTCGTATGACAATGCTTAATCAATCCAGGAAATGGAAGTCCTGTTGAGACTCAGACAAGGAACATGGGAAGATAAAATGGCCTAGGGCACCCTAAAGAAGGCTAGCTAGGGGAGATCAAATTAACCAAACAAATATTTGCTGGTTCATTGAATAGATCATATACCAAATACCCTGTTACTGAGCTGAAACAAAATTGTTTAGGGAACTGCTATTCCCCACACAATGTAGGCATGCCAGCTGAAGAGAACAGTAAATACGTACTTGGAAGAGTGAACCATAGCACTGTAAACAGTAATTTTTTGGATGAAAATAGTATAAAAGCTGTCACCTTCTCCATCTGCACTACCCAACAAGGAGACAAGTTTTGAATTTGTGAAGTTAAAGAATTTCGTACAGAATATTGTATAGTTTGACCAGGGTATTTAAGATTAATTTGCTGCGTCTGGCTTGGTTTTTACCAAGTTTGTATGTACTCACAGCTTGGCAGCTTGCATCACAAGTCATAAAAACCCTTAAAGCTCTGCCTCCACCATTTGATCGACTGTTCCGTGTAATTTGTGTAAAATAAAGAAGTACGTATATGAAGTAGAGATTAGTATATGTATAATCTGATGGGGATCTGGGACCAGATATTCTACTGTCTGGTGCATTGCGTGGATTCCCTTACTTTGATGCCTTGGCCAAATTGCCAGTAGGTGTTTCGTTGTTTCGGACCTTTTTTTTAGTAAACAAAGTGATGTTGTCCACTATGTTGTGTCTCTTTGTTTGTGACCGACTGACTTAGGCATTGAAATGTCAGGATTCCAACGCAACACATGTAACCTGTTAGCCAAAGCCTTTTATCATCATGATTGGCACTTCTAAGAAGATTTTGATCACTTTATATTTCCTTTTTTTCTAATTGAAAAAAGGAGCTCCCCCTTTTGGCTGTATAAAATTCAATCACATCCTCATCTACAAGCAGAACCCCATAATAATGGTGGGTGGGTCACCTTGAAAAGCAGCTTTGGGTTGGGTTGACTTCAACCTTGATAATGGTGGATCATTGAGCAGAAATTGGCCGTGCCGTGGAAACTGAAAGAACAGATTTGTTGCACTGAAAAAAAAAGGCTTTGAAAGTTAGCATAAGAGTTTAAGCTAATTTAAGCTATGTTTCTTCCATTTTCCTCATCCAATTTCCTCCCCTCTTTCCCCCTATTTTTAATCACATGTACACTATAAAATTAATTTAATTCAATTTGATCCGATTCATAAGCATTGTTTTTGATAATACATATTTAAAAAAAAATCTTAAACATTAATATAATCCATCAAGTTATTTTTTACCAATTATATAAATATAATATAATATAAAATATTAAATTTAATATGTTAAAATTTTAAATATTAATATGATATCTGTATTAACTATATCTATTAATTTTATTTAAGTGTGTCATATCGTATTTTTTTATATTGTTGATACAAATATATATGACATGGATATAAGTTATTTGATTGTAATTAAAATTTTATTTTTAATTTCATAAAATTATATTTCGGAAACTCAATTTAAATTTGAAGTAGCAACCAACTTAGAACAAACAAATAATGAGAATTCCTGACTAAAAAAAAGAAATACAAAAATTAAATTAAATTAAATTAAAAAAACCCAAATTTTATGAGGAAAAAAACAAAATTTACTTTGTTATTATTTATATGATAGATTTTAAATGTGCTCCATCTGATTTGGTAGACGTGGCTGTAACTTTAAACTTGTGACAGACTCTGACCGATCCGAATCATTCAGCGAGTTGTCCCATCAGAAAATACCTACAAATATTAAGGGTAAAACCGTTAAAAGGGATCCAAAAGTTCGACAGCTGGATCTTCTAAACAGCCAGATCAGACTAATCCCACTCATCTGGACCGTAGATCTTTTGTTCATACGCCATCTCCGGAAAACAAGAGAAAAGAAATGGTCTGAAATTCCTGCGATGCCGAATTTACTGCACATTTAAGTCGCATTTCATTTCGAGTGGGCAGAGTTTGAGTTTGATTTTTGAAATTTTTAATGTATATATTTGTCAGTTTTGCATTTTTTTTTTTTTGTTTATTCCATTCATTTTTTATTTCAAAGTGAGAGGCTCTATAGGCTGGTAGTAGCTGAGAAGAGACAACCTCAAAGAACGCGAAATCTCGGATAATCTTCGATCGTTTTCAGGTTCTTCTTTTTTCGATCTTGATTTTGTTATTCGTTGGTTAATTTCTCTAGGTTGTTTTTTTTTCCTCTCACATTTCGTAATGTTTTCTTTGTGGAGCTCTAACAATGTTTTCTTGATCTCTCATTTTATTATGTAATTGCTGACTACCGTTACTTTGTCAATGTCATGTTTTCTTACTGATTTTCTTGCCCGCTTTTGGAATATCTGACATTTGTTGCCCCTAAACTGTGCATGTGGATCTATGGATTTGAAAGCAATGTGTCGTTATTTCTTTCGGCTATTGACTTGGACATACTGTAAATTCAAAATGTAATTGGTTTTGAACTGTTCTTGTTCCTTCTGTTTGGTTCTTGTGCTTATCGGTCTAACCCATTTTTAGTTTATGAATTGAAGTGTTGGTTGACTTGGAAGATGTCAAAGTACTAGTGATTGAATTGTTAAGAATATTGTTTTCAGACCAATCTATACATGATATTGTTAGATTTGATTTATGTTTTTAGATAATCTATATCTACCTAGGATTGTTGTTACTCCATGCCGCAATCTATACAAATTTTATGTTGTTGTTTCTATTTCGTGTTGTAGAAGATGGCTGACGGTGAGGATATTCAGCCCCTTGTCTGCGATAATGGAACAGGAATGGTTAAGGTAGTAGACCGGAATCCATATCATTTAAATGCCATTCCGAATTCCTATAAGCTTTTGTAAATCCCTTTCTGTGTATAATGTTGTTTTTCGAGATTGCTTTATAGGCTGGATTTGCTGGGGATGATGCTCCAAGGGCAGTGTTTCCTAGCATTGTTGGTCGCCCCCGTCATACTGGAGTGATGGTCGGCATGGGACAGAAAGATGCGTATGTTGGGGATGAGGCTCAATCTAAGCGTGGTATCTTAACTTTAAAGTACCCAATTGAGCACGGCATTGTCAACAATTGGGATGACATGGAGAAAATTTGGCATCATACCTTTTACAATGAACTTCGTGTTGCTCCAGAGGAGCATCCGGTTCTTCTCACTGAAGCCCCTCTCAACCCAAAGGCCAATCGTGAAAAGATGACCCAAATCATGTTTGAAACCTTCAATGCACCTGCTATGTATGTTGCCATTCAGGCTGTTCTTTCCCTTTATGCTAGTGGCCGAACAACTGGTAAGCCCTTCATTTAACCTAAACTATGATCTATTTCGATTTGTTTCCCAATATTACGTGTCAATACCTTGTTTTGGAATCCAAAGGAAGGAGGATCACCTGACTTAGCTGACTAATAATGATTTCAGTGTTGAAGAATATCTGACTAGGAAGCTTTCTTTTGGAGTACCATTCTTCTTCGCTTGTTTTAATTGCTTAACCTACCTTGTTAGTTGTTAGTCATCGCTTGAATAGACAGTTACAATTTGACATAAAATTTCAAGAATAAATATGGTTGTGGGGATCTTTTTCCTTTATATCATATTGGAGATCAAATTATATTAGGCTTTGCAGGTAGTACTTACTAGGGTAATGCAGGGTTGTGAGATTTTTGTTTTGTGTTTGTTATAGGTATTGTGCTTGATTCTGGAGATGGTGTCAGCCATACAGTCCCTATTTATGAGGGATATGCTCTTCCACATGCAATCTTGCGTCTTGATCTTGCTGGTCGTGACCTCACTGATGCCCTGATGAAGATTTTAACTGAGCGAGGTTACTCGTTCACCACCACAGCTGAACGGGAAATTGTAAGAGACATGAAAGAAAAGTTGGCTTACATTGCCCTTGACTATGAACAAGAACTAGAAACTGCCAAGACCAGTTCTTCTGTTGAGAAGAGCTACGAGTTGCCTGATGGTCAGGTGATCACCATTGGAGCTGAGCGATTCCGATGCCCGGAAGTCCTTTTCCAGCCATCCATGATTGGAATGGAAGCTGCTGGTATCCATGAAACAACTTACAACTCCATAATGAAGTGTGATGTCGATATCCGAAAGGATTTGTATGGGAACATTGTGCTTAGTGGTGGCACCACTATGTTCCCCGGTATTGCTGATAGAATGAGCAAAGAGATCACAGCTTTGGCTCCTAGCAGCATGAAGATTAAGGTGGTTGCTCCACCAGAAAGGAAGTATAGTGTGTGGATTGGGGGTTCCATATTGGCATCCCTCAGCACTTTCCAACAGGTAAATTCATCATGCAGTTATCTTCAAGTCTTTTCGCTTTTATCAAATCGCTTTATGAAAAATGTCTAATGCGGAATTTACTTTTCTGATGACTGCAGATGTGGATCGCGAAAGCTGAATATGATGAGTCTGGCCCTTCAATTGTGCACAGGAAATGTTTTTAAGCACCAAGCAAGGGAAAGATAGGCTTAACTGCTGCTCTATTTTTAGGAAGTAAATGCTTCTTGCACTTTCAGATTTTGGTTTCATCATCTGTTTTTTTTCCCCCCTTGTCCCATCACCTTGTTGTTTGGACAATAACCTTGAAGAGGATGGAAGATTGTGGAAAATATTCAGTTATCATTTTCTTTGTAATAGTGAGGGACAATTGCTCAACATATTTGTTGCTACTTGCTAGTGTGTTAATTCATATCATCTGTTTCATTTTTTATTCTATACATTATTTGCTAGCTATCACCAACTTGATGAATGAATAATCAAATTCCTCTTTCTAGAAAAAGAAACTATTTCAGTGAGTCATAAAGGTTAATCACATTGACTCCTTGAGTGTGAAGGTGAGGGTAGCTTGTCAAATTGCAAGAACAATCAGAACCTTAACCTCTCTAGAATCATTGTTGTCCTTAACCTTTTAGTGTGACATGAGGCTTTTTTTTGTTTGACGTATTTTGTCTCAGCAGTTGTGTAAATAAAAATATAATATAAATTTTTAAATATTTTAAATATTAAATATAAATATAATACATTTATTAAATATTTTATATCAATGATATTATTTATGTTAATTATATTTAAATATAAAATTTTTAAATTTATTATACGTATATTGTTAATATTTTTAATCTTATCCAATATCGTTGGTTCTTAGTAATGACACGTAAAGTGCTTAAAATAGATGCGAATACGTTTATTAGCCCAAATAGTGCTACTTGTGCTTCTCTTTTTCCCCTAAACGTTCAAACGCATGCTAAAAGTACAAACGACTCGTTTTGCCTAGTGGGAGAAACCCAATCAATCAGCAGCAGTACAAAAGCGAAACGCGTCGTTTTACTTCGGTTTGTGAATGGATTTGTATCACCGGCCCTGGCGCTGGCGGACGGTCTGGAGCTGAATTAAGCATTGAAAAACAGAATTTTCTACGCCTTTTTTTTTTGGGGTGCAAAGCTTAAAAGATTATTGGCTTTTCTTGTTGAAATCAAATTACCGGAATGTCTGAACCCTGCTAAGGGAAGAGAAAACATGGGTAGAATAGCAGTGGCGGCGATAGCGAGCATTTGGGTAATACCCATTTCCATTCTGGTGAATCGCATTGTTCCTGATCCTTACATGGTAACGAAGATAGTTAGATTGTTTCTCCTCTTTGCATTTTCTTCCTTACTTTCCAATGATTTCAATTGTTACGAAAATAGTTAATTTTGAGTCGATTGTTCATCTTTTTTATGTGGGCAGGATGAAATTTTCCACATACCTCAAGCTCAGCAGTACTGCAATGGCAATTTCAACAGCTGGGATCCCATGATCACTACACCACCTGGCCTGTAATGTCTTTCTCTTATCTTTTCTCAGTTTCATTCTATTCCTCTTTTAAGATGGCAGTTTGGGATTTAATTTACTGAATTGTAATGGGTTGTTTTATATGGAATAAAAGAGTATAACCAAAGGATAGATTGGCTCTAATCAATTAGATTAATAGATGTTGTACAAACAAATTTTTTCTCTGTTGCTCAAATGTTGTAAATCTTTATTAACGCTTGGTTATAAATACTTTTAAAGGTACTATCTTTCACTTTTTCATGTTGCTGCTTTGAAAATGGGTTTTTGACTCCGTTGCTCAAATGTTATACTTCCTTATTAACACCTGGTTATAAAATTTCTAAAGGTATTATCTTTCACTTGTTCATGTTGCTGCTTTGTTTTTGGGCGAGTATTTTCTACAATTGGCTTCATCATTTCCGGAAGTTTGCTCCACTGCCGTTCTTCGTTCTGTAAATGGGGTCATGGCTGTACTATGCAGCATTCTTGTATATGAGATAATAACCCACTTGAGGCCAGCTCTTGATGATAGAAAAGCAACGATTTTTGCAGCGGTTCTAGCCCTGTATCCACTCCACTGGTTCTTCACTTTTCTTTACTATACTGATGTTGCATCGCTTACTGCTGTGCTCGCCATGTATCTTGCATGTCTGAAGAAGAAATATCTATTCAGTGCATTGGTAAATGAGTCAGCCTGAATCTTTTTTTATTATGCCATTGAGAATGATAAAATTTCCAAGATAGTATTTCGCACGCTGCATGGAAAAAGATTACCTTGCTATGTTTCAGATTGCATTTGGAAAGCTGAATGCTAAGCTATTCCTGATGTTTCTAACTTAGTATTCTTGCTATACATGGCTAAGAAAGTCGTAATTTTTAGAAGGACAATCAAATCAAACAGTTTTGGGATAGACCATATTTGCCTGAATGTTTTCATATCTTTCTTCTTTGTTGTTTCGTGTAGGCTTTTACTCATTTCAGCTATGTTCTTGTAGCTTGGGGTCTTGGCTGTTGTTATTCGACAGACAAATATTATATGGATGCTTTTTGTTGCTTGCTCTGGGGTTATAGATACCACTCTGGCGCATCAAAGAGACAGTGAGATAGTAGATAATTTAAAGGCATCAAACAAGGATACCAGTCTGTCAACCCTCAATAGCAGCGTCAATGTGAGTTCAAACTTGAGGAAAAGGAAGTCCAGGGGATATGCGGAGGATAATAAACATTCTTTTTACTTAACAAACACCTCTTCTATATCCCAAACATCGGGTACTTTTCACATCTTTGTCTTTTGATCTTACTTTTGTTGGTTAATTTGCAAAAATAAGTAAGTTATATTGTTGTAGACTTCTCTTCAACCCTTGTTCATAGGGTTTAAGCTATAACTGTATGCCAGAGAAGAGGTCATTTATGCTAATGTGACATCCTTTTGGCATTATAATGCAGGTCTTCTTCGTGAGATTCAGGCTATTGTTTTGACTTCATGGCACATAAAGCGGAAGCTTTTGGTCTCCTTTAGCCCATTCTTTTTTGTATTGCTGGCATCTGTTGCTTTTCTATTTTGGAATGGGAGTGTAGTTCTTGGTATCATTCATTTTACCATGCTATTTCTTTCTTTTACCTCCTTTCTTTTCCCTCTTCTTTCTCACTCTGCCTCCTAATATCGCAGGTGCAAAAGAAGCTCATACAGTTTCTCCACATTTTGCTCAAATAATGTATTTTAGCCTTGTTTCTGCTCTTTTTGCGGCTCCTCTTCATTACACAATGGGTCATGCCGGTGATTTGTTTCAGTCATTCCAGAAGAACAGGCTGCTTGTTTGTTTCCTCGGATCCCTGGGTCTGATAGCTGGCCTCCTTTCTGTACATTTTTTCAGGTTAGTTCAAACAAACATGATAGACTGACGCCAGATTATTATCTCACATGAACTTGGAACTCCTTGGACTCCTTTCTTTTACCTTTTCGATAAAAAACTTCCACTCATGCTTCATGCGGTTAACGGATTATTGCAGCATTGCTCATCCTTATCTTCTTGCCGACAATCGGCATTATACCTTCTATCTTTGGAGGAAGATCATCAAATCTCATTGGTTGATGAAGTACCTTCTGGTGCCATTTTATGTTTATTCATGGTTCTCAATCTTCCATCTATTGGGTTAGTACACATCACTATGTAGCTTATTGTACTTAATTTGTCCCAACTTTCCTGAGGTTGCAATATATCTTGCATTGGCAGATAAAACTCAACGGAGGATCTGGATATTGGCGTATTTCTTGGCTACCTGTGCTGTTCTTGTTCCTGCTCCACTAATTGAGTTCCGATATTATACCATACCATTCTACCTTTTCATGCTTCATACAGGTACTAATGACAGCCGAAGCTGGCTTCTGATGGGGATTCTGTATACAGTCCTTAATGTATTTACAATTAGAATGTTCTTGTTTCGGCCATTCCACTGGGACCACGAACCTGGAGTCCAGAGGTTCATATGGTAGACAGGAAATACTAGAAAGCTTGAATCAGAGGAGCTTTAGCGGTTCGTTGTGATCCCGTGACTCACAGGTTTTTGATAGTCTTAGCATCTTTACTGGATCTTGGAGACCTAACCTTATTCCTGTATTGGCATTTAATTTAACCCTATTGCAATTGTAATTCCATTCATGTCAAGCAAATGGATCTTTGATATCTGATTTTGCAGTTAGTAACCAAATGATGTTGGTGGTAATGGAAACATTATGATTCTTGCAGTTTTCCCATTTTTCCTTTTCATTCATGATTTGCCTACTATTATTTTCAGACGACTCGTGAAAAATCTGCATTACATCGATCTTTTCGGCTCTCTTCACTCATAATTGAATGTCAATTTTCAGATGACTCGTGAAAAACCTTTATAACATAGTAATGAATACGATAGGATAGCTTTAATCCGTTTTAAAACTTAAATATGACTCGAAATAAAAATTAAATTATTTAAATTTATTCGAATAAATTCGTTTATCAAATAAGAAATTAGTTAAAAATTAGCTCCATTTTATGCTCGGCTTCAAGAAATATATGTTTTTAAAGCATATTTTGAAACGGGTTAAATCAAGAAATATTTAAAAGAAAGACCGGAGGAGGAAAAGATAAATTTTCGATGGACGTCAAAACGACACAGTAGGCGCTTCTGTTTACCTTCCATGAGTTTGGTAATCCGTTGAGTTGTTATTAAAGACTATAGAGCAACCAGTGAAATACTGAAGAAACTCTCCGCTGTAAATTTTTTTTTTTTTTAAAAGCTGAAAATCATTTTTGATGCAAAGAAAAGCTTCTTTTCAATGGCGAATCCCAGGCTTCGGGCTTTGACTCGGTGGAGGAAGTGGGCGAAGAGGGATTGGGCCATCGCAGCCGTCGGATTCACCATCATCCTCTTAGCTCTCACTCTCCTCTTCGATTCTCGAAACCCCGGCGACACTTCCTTGTCTACCTTCGATCTTCACTCCACCGACGATCTCGTTCCTTTGACTTTGCTCCACAGAGCCAAAGTTACAGGCGCCTGTATCCATTCCTACCCGCTGTTCTCCAAAATTCAACTTTTTTTTCTTTGTTTCTCTTATAAAAATTAATAATTTGTATTAACTTTTCAATTATTATTTTTTTTTTCAGTTTGCTTGGATGGAAGTTTACCTGGATATCATTTTCGGAAGGGCTTTGGATCTGGCTTTAACAATTGGCTTCTCCACATTGAGGTAAATTCATTACTTTTTTTTTTTTTTTAATTCTCGCTTTTTAGAAGAATTTGACTTTGTTTTCAAAGTTTTCTTATTTGGGGTATAGGGTGGAGGTTGGTGTAATTCAATAAAAACTTGTAATAATCGAAAAGGAACAGCTTTAGGTTCCTCAAAGTACATGGACCGCCTAGTTCCATTTGCTGGGATTTTAAGCCGTCAACCTTCTCAAAACCCTGGTATACTTTTGCATCATTAATTTCTTTTCTATTATTTTATATATTATGCAGTTTAAGAGAATGTGCTTTATAAAATGAGTATTTTTTTTTTTTTTTAAGATTTTTATAATTGGAACATAGTTAAGATACGTTATTGTGATGGTGCATCTTTGGCTGGCCAACCTGAAAGTGAGTTCAAGGTAAAATTTGTTAGCTATTTATAGATTGGAATAATTATTCGCTTAAAAAAATTGGATTGGATTTTTAATTTTGGGGGGGGGGGTTTATTTTTCTTCATAGAACGGAACAAAGCTTTTTTTCAGAGGCCAACTCATTTGGGAAGCAATTATGAGTGAACTCTTATCACTTGGTTTGTCTAAGGCGAAGCAGGTAACAACATCTATGCCTTTTTAGAGTTTCATATTTAAAGGTGAAATTTTTAATAACTACATTGTTTTCACTTTTCACGGCTTTTGTCCGGTTGCTAGTTGCAAGGTGATGTATTTCATTACTTCGCAGGCACTTCTTTCTGGATGCTCTGCTGGAGGGTTGGCAACTCTTATACATTGTGATGACTTTCGAGATCATCTGCCAAAGGATGCTACCGTCAAGTGTCTTGCTGATGCAGGTTTTTTCCTTGATGAGTATGTTCTTTTTGATACAAGATCAATGCCTTTTAAGCTAATTCTTAAGCTGATCATACTGGTCTATATTATGCGTCGATATAAAACTACAGTATTGTATGTCTCTATATATTCAATTGTATGTGTATGTGTCTATGTATTCAATTATATATGCATGTATCTATGTATGAGAGCATGCACGCTCAAACATAAGTCGTTTAGATGTTGCAACGTATTGTAGGTGCTGAGATACTTACCTTTCCAGATTTAGCAAGTATTGCTTTATTTATCTCTATGATTAGTACATCATAATTAAAGTTAGTCTTGACTGCATATGTTGCAAATTAATTTATTTTCTATTTTCTACGTTGCAGGCCAGATATTCTTGGGAATCTCACCATGAGTGCTTTCTATCATGATGTTGTCCAACTTCAGGTTCAGCTTTGATCTCCATATATAATAATCTTATAACATCTTGCCATGTATTATTGATCCTTGGAAAGTGATATGTCAGTTGGTTTTAGTTATTTTGATGATTGCCCTTCAAAGTTTAAGACGATCTGGGCACATTGCCTTGGCTCCTGATCAGTGGTTCCTGTTTTTGATTTTTCTTGTTTATTCTACTATTCAACCTTTTTTAAAGTTATTGATATCTCTAGTCTGCATGTCATGTCAGGGTGTAGCAAAAAGTTTGCACAAGAAATGTATCAGACGAATGGAGCCATCCAAGGCAGGTTTTTGCTTTTATCTTTTAATTGTTTCTTGTTTCCTTTTGGTATTCATATCACTGCTATATTTGATCATCATTCTCCTTTGCCGTTCGAGTTCAATAAATTTGAATTTCAACATTTACCTGAAATGGTCTGTT
This sequence comes from Adansonia grandidieri, assembly GCA_038382065.1. Classification (NCBI taxonomy): domain Eukaryota; kingdom Viridiplantae; phylum Streptophyta; class Magnoliopsida; order Malvales; family Malvaceae; genus Adansonia; species Adansonia grandidieri. The sequence continues at coordinate 12,791,075 of JBBYHK010000023.1, read as the reverse complement.
GTTAATTGATCTCGCAGTGTATCTTTCCTCAAGAAATTATCAAAAACGTTAGGACCCCATTGTTCATTGTCAACCCAGCCTACGATTTTTGGCAGGTGACTTGTTCGAACAGGACTATTTGCTAATTAGATAATGCTATTTCCTTTCTATTTATGGGTTCTAACAATGACTGGATAATCATTAGATACAACATATCTTAGTCCCTGCTGCATCAGATCCTCATGGCTACTGGAGAAGATGCAGATTAACCATTAAGGAGTGTAATTCTAGCCAGATTGAAACACTACAAGGTAGTTGGATATGTAATATGTACTGAATCTACTTTGCTATTGCAATCGGAATTTCCAAGCACCGAAGCAACTCTTATGTTGCGGCCTGGCCTGATTTTCTTATTGCTTCTGACGTATAGGTTTCCGAAGTTCTCTGCTTAAGGCACTTAGTGAGTTCCAGAAAGACGAGGAAGGGGGTATGTTTATAAATTCTTGTTTTGTCCATTGCCAAACATGGATGGCTGAGACATGGCATTCACCCGATTCTCCAAGAATCAACAATAAAGTAAGGAATGGTTTTTTATTTTTACTTATTTAACATATACTGTATTATGGAGACCAAATGATAGTTTTTAGGAGCTGGACATGATTATCAGGAATTAAAAACAATTGATTTAGGCTTAAATTCTATGAATGACACCATCCATGGCTTCAATCTGATCTGGCTGGTCATTTTGCTCTTGATGCTTCAGTTGATCTTTTCTCTTCGCTTGCATCTTTTAATAATTATTAACCATCTTAGTTGGTGATGTTTTTCAAACAGACCATTGCAGAGTCTGTGGGTGATTGGTACTTCAACCGCAAACTATCAAAGCATATTGACTGCCCCTATCCATGCAATCCCACTTGCTATAACATGGACTTCACGCGACGTTTATGACATGTCTCGAATACTGATTTTTCACTTGATATTTTTCCAATTTGCATTCAAAGAAGGATCTTGGATATTAAAACAAAGCATGTAGAATCAGATGACAGTTCACAGCTGCTGCTATAGAAATGAATTTTATATCTGACCAGAGGAAGCAAACTTGTTTCGTACCAAGACTTTTTGATACCCTGCTAGGTTTGATATGATCTTCTTTACCTGTTGGTATCAACCTCCTACTGTTACTTTTGTACCTCTCTTTAAACCTTTGCTGATGTTCAATTTAAAAGTCTTAAATCTTTGTTCAATTGCATTTAATTTTCTTTATCATTTTATCAGTATTTGGTAGTTAAGTTGAGTGGATCATTCGAGTAAAGAACAGTGAGATTACCACCTGGCTAATGCTAGTTAGCCAATACTTAGCATTGGTTTGCCAATAGCTTTCACATTACTCCCTTCCTCCTGGGTCAAGGAACGTGAGACTGACTCTTATCTGTAGATTAACTGAAACTGCAAACTTAATTTTGACTTTAAATTTTTTTTAAACAAATAAGCGTTGATTTATACAGTTAATTGTAAAAATAATATTCAACAAATTTTGAATCTTAATATTTAAAAATTTATTATATATAAAAAAAAATCAGTTCTGAAGTTGGCTAATGGTTTGAGAGGATTGTTGGTATTTGGTCTCTCCCTCGCTCTCTCTCTCTATATATCTCTCCAACCCAGAACCTAAAATCTAGCTACTACATTTCAAATTGAAATACTTGAGAGCCATTGTTAGAATTTGGATTCAAGAGTCAAATCAGAAATTTCTGCCATCCATTCAGATTACAGTTGCCATTTTTTTATTAGGTTTTTCCAACAAAAGGCATTCGATAACGACAGCTTTAAAAAAGTTCGAACTCAAATTATGTTTGAACATTGATTGACTTATCACGAGATGGTAAAGGCCTTAAACCAACCACCATCAACTGTCACAAACACCACCCCCACCCCCAACAACCGCTGCATGCATCTTTAACTTTCAGTGCATGAATCTGAGTTCTTTATCATCCCCAAAAATCTACCTCCAGAGAGAGAACTGGAAACTTTGTATAGCGCAACCTTTGTCATCTTGTTGCTAACTTACTGTACTATTCTTCATTGCTATACAAATTATTTTAAGAGGAAGTTTTGGGGTTTGAAACTCAGGCCTAAGTCATGCTATCTGACTTTTTTTTCTTTTTTAATTTGCTAAAAAGTCTGAGATCAATAATTTTAAAATTAGGGAGTTATTTGGCTAATGTCAAGGAGATGACATTAAATGACAGAGAAGCAGTTGAAGAACTTGTATTCAAATGAGCTTAGATTTGGTAGGAAAGTAGATGCAAGATTACTTCATTATTCTATTTTTCCCCCCCCAAACGTTTGTTAATCCATTAGGTTCAACAGAAAATTTTGAATTTGGAATCAACCATTTCAATCTAAAAGATCTTCAAGATTCTATGTTTATGATATGCGAAATGAAAATTTTCATTCCTTCGACTTTTTCGTTCAATATTAACATCTATATTATTCGGATTGGAGGTTGATTGTCGGATAAATGTAGATGTGATCAATACAAATCTAAGTTTTTCATTTTCCCACTTAAGCTAACTCTTAATCAAAAGTCAATGCAAAAGAAAACAACCTGAGAAACTATACTTATCAATCAAATTCATGACTGATCTATCAAAGATTTTACCAACTTGGCAAATCAGAATCTAAAAAATGAAACATCTGAACCCTAATTTTAAACTATGGAAGAAAATGGGTTGAAAAAAAGTCGTAATCTAAGTTTGATTTACTAGCTGATATTTCAGCTTACTGATGACCGCCATATCCTTCCCTCCAAAGAAATAATGATCACTGAAACATCATCGTGGTACCTTAGGCGGTCTTCCCCTGGTGGGATCTCAACCAACTCATTGAACTCAAGACCTGTCAGCACCAAAAAAAAAAAAAAGTGTAAATAAAGTTATATTTTATTTCATATAGATATTAAAAGTCGTTAAGATTTGAAAATTTTACCGGCTTTCTCAGCTGCTCGAATTAGTACTTGTTCGACAAGATGCTGCGCGGGATTCAATCCAGGAAATGCAGCAGTGAACCATTCTACTTCAGATACAACCTGCTGATTGGTGAAATACTGATAGAGTCCATCAGATGACAGTATCAGAAATCTGTCATTAGGGTTTAATTTATAGTGACGAAGCGAAGGTGAAGTGGTGATGTATGAGGATGTCCCAACATAATTAACTCTGAAAATCCCCAAGATTGCATCATTCCATTTAGGCTGCAATGAAAAAAAAATCCAACAATGTAAACATCCAAAATTAGCCACGAAACTCCATTTTCAGATATTGAAACAACCATGAGAAGTAAGAATTCTAAAGAGATTAATTAGAGCAATTCAAGTGAGTTTTTTTTACATGTTTGAGAAAGCCAGCCCCAAATGCTCGAGTGACCTTCAAATTGCCTTTCACTCTGGCATAAACAACAGCCTCATCATCATCTGGATGTTCTTTTCTGATTCTCTCAACTTCCTGGAATTGAGAAATCTGTTCAGTTTAATCCTGAAACTAAAGAAATAAACAGGAAATTAATATAACTTTCAAATAGAGAAAATCATTAAAACCTCTTGCACATCTGCATTATGCTCCTTTGTGAGCTGACATGGAATCAAATTAAAAAGCGGTTTGATCCGTCGACCAGTTTTAGACCCGGCTTTTTTTGCTAGAATGGCTCTACTAGCCCCCACATTCATCAAATAAACATCGTCTCCATGCATCAACATTACCAGAACACATGAACCAGATAAATGTAACATAGGTTTTAAGTTAGCCATCTTTAAATAAGTCTCCTCAGTTTTCATCAAAGCCTCTGAAAGTGCTTTCAAAACATCAGAATGTTCAAAACTTTTCCCACAATTTTCTTTGTCTTCAAACGATACCAACCCCAAAGCTTCATCTGATTTGCCCTTATCATAATTATTACACAACAACCCTTTAAGCTTCTCAAATACAGTATCAAAAAGATCACTGAACAAATGATTAGGTGCATCAGGTCCATTAAAACCGTCATATATCCCTACGAAAATCCACCCAACTTCTTCTGAGACAACGAGATGAATTCGATCCTCACCAGCTTTCCCTTGTGCCCATTGCAAATTCTGACTTTCCATTGAGAACCGATCACCATGATCACCATCGCCGTTTTCATCGGCGCTCAAACTCCCTCTACTGCTATGATCAGTTTTTGCAAGAAGATTCTCATTACTTCTTTCTGTATCTGATGATAATTCATTATCTGAAAGAAAAACTTTAAGCATTTTATTTGATATTCCTCTCTTGAAACTCTTCATCAAAGAAAAACTTTTTTCATTCGAATTTAAACCACCAAGAGACGAGCTTCTCTGGAACTTATCAATAGGGTCTGAGAAGAGCCCCGGTTCCACGTGGCACTGGTTGCAGAGTTTCCAACCACGGGAGTTTCCACGTGGCACTGGTTGCAGAGAAAGCGAAGCAAATAACTCAGAGCTTTCGAACGTGAAGTTCCTGGAGGAAAGATCAAGTAAAGGGGATGACCAAAACGGAACCGTTATCATATTGGCGCCAACGGAAGCAGCGGAGATAGAATGAAACGTTGTCGTTATCGTGCTAGAAGACAATGAAGAAGGGTCGTTCAAGGAGTGGACTTTGGAGGCGGAGGAGGAGAGAGGAGCCGGGCCGGGTCGTACGTAAGAAAAAGTATGTCCAACGAAGTCTTGGGACGGGTGGGACGGCGTCTTCATTTCATAGCTATCTCCATTGCAAGAACAGCAATGGCTAAGCTTTCTAACACTGTTGCCCATGCTTTCAGATTCTTTTGGTTTATATTTTCCTTAGGGTTGTAATAAAAGACAGAACTTAAGACTGTAATAAAAGCAAAAAGAGGAGCTTTGTTTGGAAGCAGCCAAAGGAAGCTTTTTCTTCTTCTTCTTCTTCTTTTGAGGGGATGGTTTATTTATAATAATAATTGAAAAGTGATTTATTTTAGGCATTTTAAGGAGGAGTTGACTACGTAAAATCATAAGCGCGTGGGGAGATGACAAACACTTATAAAATGAGAAAGAAAATCTCATACTAAAAGGTTTGAGGGGTTTTTTAAAATCCTTAATTGGACCCTATTACTACATATTTCCTTTTATTTTATATCCAATTTTAAAGCAAGTATTAATTAAGTACATACCAAAATTTAGTATGTATGCTTCTAATTGTTCGTCAATCAACCAAATTACACTTGGAATCTCAATCTACAATTAATTTGCTTAGTCGTTTCATTTAATTCTCTGCACCAAAATTTCTGCCAAATCACACAAATATTTTAGGATTCGAAGGTGTTTTTTTTTTCCAATTCTTGAGCGAATTTTGATTTGAAATTGTCAAAATCAATTAAGCTAAATTTTTGCAAGTTTGGTAATCAACAATGATAAACCAAACATTTTATATTATTGTGTGGTGTAAGTAAAGTGTTGAATTCTTAATAATGATAAAACCAAACATTTAATTGTCAATAATCATATCATCAGTTAGTAAAATGTTAATAAAAACTTTTATTCTTCTTAGTTCAATATTCTCAAGTGAAAATATGATTGTAGTTGTCAAATTAATTAAGCAAAATATATGTAATTTGCTAATCAATAAACCAAACCTAAGCTTCAATTCTTAATTGAAATTTGACTGAAGTTGTCAAATTAATTAGGCGAAATTTATGTGATTTCGCTAATCATAATGTAAACCTAAGCATTTCATCATCAATAATTGTGTGGTACGTTTCCAAACTATTAAACTTTTAATTTTTAGTGATCCTGATTTAATTTCTCGTGATCATTGCCAATATTCATTTCAAAGTTTTTCTTTTTTTTTTTAAAAAAAAAACATAGGAAAAATAATGGAAAATGTAAATCAGCTTTTATTTTTATTTCTAAATTAATGGCAATAAAAAAAAATAGAAGGAAGGGAGGGACAGTCTTTTATTTGTTTTTAGGCATGTTTTGGTTCGCGGGCCTTGCCAGTCAGCCTAGGTGGTCACCTACGGTGGTCAAGGATGGCTTTGCATTGGAAGTGGCCCAGAAATTTGGTTCTAACCATGGGCCAACTCCTATCAGCCTTCCACTTGGAAAACATTGGTTATGGATTAGGCCCATCAATGTACTTTCATGTATTTCGTGTACTAACAGTATATAATTTATAATCTACACACTAATAGTGAACTAAGATTACGTTCTTTTGTTAAAAATAAAATGGTATCGTGTTTAGTGGAAATTAGCCCAATGACTCAAGCCATGACCAAGTTGATGAAAATGAGGAGGAGCTCATTGAGAATTGAAACATAATTCGAGTCGTTTCGAAATAACTTAATAAAGATGGTTTAGGATACGAGTCAAAAGTATTTAATATGCGCACTTAGATATAATCAACATGAACAAGTGACAATTTTACAGGATCCAGGCTCCCCTTTGGCTCAACCATTTCCATAAGCAACAAGGAACAAGCCATTATTAGTGCTTAAATGGGAAATTACAAGGTGTGGCAGCGGGACTTTCCCTTGCACCCGGCCCATCAAGCGCAACGGGTGCTCGACCACGCGGACAAAAGTCTGATATTGCTAAAGAAAAAAGGAGTCTGATGTCTGTTCTCATGGACAAAAGCGGCCTGATCATGAGTTTACGGACGATGCTTCTAGAAAGTCAATGCCACCGTTAGCTGCGAACAATAGTGCAGATGGAATTCACAAAACTAAACCAAGGCTAGGCTGAAATGGCCGATATCCCTTCCTCAGTTTTCATCCCCACCATATGAAGGAATCCTGTGGAAATCAAGTGGCAAACAAGAGAGATTCAAACATCTTAAACAGAATATAAAAACATGCAATTAAGGAAAGCAAGAAAGAGAGCATCGGATTGCTTGATAAAGGATGTCCTTTATCAAGTCCTTGGAAGACCCTTACAGAATCTTTGAATTACTTGTTCACAAATAGATACCCTTTAAGAGTTAATTTTTGACAATCTTTTGCAGGAACTTATCTAGACTTCATGCTGATGGCCTGTGCTTGATCAGGTTCATTCGTGAACATTGTAGGATTAATGACAAGTGGGAAAAGCCAATAAATTTTCTTATAGCTCAGTTTGTGGGTCTTAAGCTTTGGTCGTGGGTTCAAACCCCTCATTAGATTCATGCTTCCCTCCCCCCGCCTCTACCGTTTTCTTATCCAGGTCCAGGCGAACAGACAAAACACATCTTATGAAAAATCGACAGATCAGTAATTAATCTATGCTGCTTCTACAATAAATCAACTTGATTGATATAATTAACCAACACATTCTAGCTATCATTAAAGTTTGCAGCATCTTTCTAAAGTAAACAAATATATAGAAATTTTATGGCTATTTCTTAAACAGAATGCCTTTTTTTTTCTTTTACATTTCTGTTATCTCTGATAAGCGGTAAGCTGATGAAACCTTTGATTCTATTTCTGGTCTGCCATGGCACAACAAACAGATATGGCCGGGGGGTGGGGAGGGCTTCTTGATTTTGTCATGAACTAACTTTGATTAACAAACAGATTGTCAGTAAATGTTTCTTTTGAAAGCATGCATGGGGCATGGGGGCGCCCGGAAGACGCATTCATGTAAAGTGATAGTTCAATATGGCGTGATCAGATTAAAGTGAAAGAAAAAGCTTTTTCGGAAATGATGAAAGTGATTGGGACTTTGTTGCCCCTCCCCTCCTATCAAAAAGATTATTCCCACACATCCACAGCAATCGGACTCACTTCATTTTGGACCCATCAGAGGAGCAATGCTTACTGTTGCTGTGTGGCGCTACGAGCTATCTATTCGATTAGCCCTTGTCGGATGCGACCCTTCAATGATTCTCATGGCTAAGAGGGGGAAAAAATAATAATAATAAATAAATAAAACAGTCCATGGTGCATTGAAGGTGCTATTGCTCTAATGAATGCCCGCTGAAGTTTTTTTTTTTTTTTAAAAAAAAGATTTGAAGAAAGGTAGAAGAGAGAGAAGCCTTAGCCACCCTTTTTCCCAAAAAGAGTGCATAAGACAAGAGAATCAAAATGATTTTTCTTTTCATTATTTTGCCTTTCAGATTTGAACAAACATGAGGAAGTTGAAGTTGAGTTCTTTACCATCTCTTGCTGTCTTTTTGAGAAGAAGCTGACAAGGACATGAAAAAATGTTAAAAGGCAAAATTTGAAAGCAGAATGCAAAGATAACAAAGAGGTCGAAAGATATTGGAATTTGGTTTTAAATCTTCTAATGTCCAAGTTATTATTCATTCGTTTCTTACTTTAATTCTATTTTTATTTCACATATTTATACTTAATTGTTTTGACAGGTATAGATCAAATGTTCTTTTTTTTTAGAGTATTCTTCAATTTGGTAGGCAAAAAGACTAATCTTTTCAAGATATTATCAAGCGTTATATTGGAAATCTCTTTTAACAATATTTATTCCATATACATGAGAAAGAATCGAACCCTAAACTAAATTACATGCTTAAGGTAATTGAGCTTCTTTCCCTTAGACCAACACCAGTTGATCATAGTTTTTTGAAATTATTAAATAACTAAAAATTCAACAAATATTCTATTTAGTCATTTCAATGAAAGAATACTTAGAAGTTGACTATGCTTTTCCTTTCGCTTATATTTTATGGCTGAGGAACAAAATCCTATATATTTATATCTAAATTGAAAGAAAAAAACTTTATTATTTGGTGAAGCTTGTCCGTTCTTTCGAAAAGGCAGAGGAAAGTGAAAGGATTTTTATTTACGAAGGAACACGAAAATCAGGAGAGAATCACAATTCACAAGTGAAAGGGGGAATCCATGAAGATTATTGCAGATGGGCCCTACCATTACAATTTGTCATCATTATAATCATTATATATAATGAAAAAAATGTATTTATATCGGGATAAATTATAATTATCATCATTAATTAAGAAAATGAATTTAACCTTCAAGTTTGAGGTTAATTAATTCTTTTTTGAAAAGTGGAAGCATATATTTATATTGATATTAAATTATATAATTTATATTTATTTAATTTGATTATTATATTTTATGTAAATATATTATATAAAATTAAAAATTAATTAAAAATATATAATAAAAAATAAATTAATATTTATAATACATAAAATAAATTAATTTTACACTGAGATATCTTAAGCTTTTTAATTTTTATTACATTAAATTAAAGTGTCACATTAAGATGATACCGAAAGGCTTGACTTAAATGTCTCAAAAAAGTAAAATATCAAAAAAAAAAAGTCTTAAATAAGTAAAAAAGTCCAATTACTAAATTATAAAATTAATGTGGCCCCATGACTGGAAATTGGAAATTGGAAATTGGAAATAAACAAGGCTACACGTTTCAAAGTGGGGTCCACCACAAAGATCATCACCTATTTTTGACCCTTGGATCAACCATACTGACTTGGATCGGACGGTGAATCAAAGACAAGGAAGACAAACGGAGGAGAGATAATATCGACAGATACGTGGAAGAGAGGCAGCTGAGGCGTTACTTGGAACGACACCCGCGGGATAAGCACGAAGTTAAATCATGACACGTGGACGGTTGATATTTAACTTCTCTCGTCCCTACCGGTCTATAAATTCGAAGGCCTTTGGCTTTATTGGAAACGCGTTCAAGTTTTGAGTATTGTAGAACCTTCATAGTTGTTTACTTTGCATTAAAGTTACTTAAATCCTTAAATCAGAAAAAAGGTGAAAATGTCTTGCTGTGGAGGAAACTGTGGCTGCGGTTCTGGCTGCAAGTGCGGCAGTGGCTGTGGAGGGTAATTAATATCCGCCTGCTTCATTTCCTTTCTTTAAACAATTTCTTTCCTTAGTCTAGCTATGCAAAATTCCATTTTCTCTTGTAGATTTTTGCTTCAAAATGAGTTGAATATCCCTTTTCCCTTGAATGATATCTTCAAAATCGTTTATTTTTGCCATTGATTTTGTCTTTTTGTTTTAAATCCTTTTTTTAATGACCTTGTAGATGCAAGATGTACCCTGACATGAACTTTGCCGAGAAGACCACAACTGAGACCCTCGTTCTTGGTGTGGCCCTCCCGAAAGCGTACGTATGAGAAAGATTAAGACTAGAAAATTAAAAATTTTGTAAAGTTTTGATTTTTGAAGATTTTATGATCCTTGTTTTCTAATGCATGGCAGACACTTCGAGGGAGCTGAGATGGAATTTGGGGCTGAGAACGGCTGCAAGTGTGGAGACAACTGCACCTGCAACCCTTGCAATTGTAAATGATGAGACAAAAAAACAAAGCTCCCTGGAAGCAGAGAGACCTATGTCTTTAAGATATAATATGCCTATGGGTTTATGTGGTTAGAATAAAGTAGTCATGGCTTGTTGTCTATCGGCAATTCTTCATCAGGGTTTGCTGTTGCCGGCTGCCATGGTTGCTTGTAATAGCTTTAGTATAAATATTTACTAGTTTTGAGCGTCTCTGCTATCTCGGGAATCGGACTTATTATTACTATCCAATATTTTATGTAAGAAAGTGAGTCGGTTTTCTAATGAAGGACAGAAGCTCCTTTCTCTATTTGTTGTTTTTCTTTGATTTTCAATGTTACTATTATTATTTTTGTTTTTTTTTTTTTTTTTTTTTTTGTTTTGGATTTTATGGAACAGAACTGGTAGGGGATTACGATGAAAAAGAGAAAGGGATTTGGATGCATAAGGTCCCACAAATTTATAGATAGATGACACTAATGTGAATGTGGTTAATAAGGGCATTGTGGCGTGTGATTTCGGATATGTATATCAATATGTAAGACGAAGACTTTCCGGTGAAAATGACGAAAGAATTTGTCCACATACATCCAAATTATTGAGCCTTTAATTTTACTGTAAAATGTGCACAGCAAGTCCCTGCAATTTCATTCGGCATTTGAAAACTTGGCAGAGGGTAAACAATAATTTAAGCTTTTGGGATACATTGAAATGTACCTAACATGAAAGCGTTTGACACGTCCTAATGACGCCGGCACTTTTGCGTATCTTCAGGTAGGTTTGGGAAACCCTATCATGTAAAAGAGCGATAATGTGATCGGATTGAATGGTTAAATATTCAAATTTTGACATGATATTATGCATATATTTTTTTCATTTTTCAGCCTCAACGTTTTTCTTTAGAAAATAATCACAATCTGAGATAATATTTTTAAAAATATATATATAATTTGAGATAAAGAAAAGACTAACAATGGGATTTGAACTCCAGTTTTTTAAAATTCATCTTATATTAATTGACAATTTCAAATCGACTGAATGCACTGAAGTAATTTTAATCAAACTTCGCAACTTGAAGTAATTTTACAGTAAATTTTGGGTCTTCAGACACAAACAGACTGAATGCACTGCCCTCTTCTACATTTTAACTAGCAGTACAATAATGAATGTACTGCATGAACAATGATTACAATAATATTACTGCTACAATTTTGAATTGACAGGCCAAGAAATAATGATTTTAAGAATCTTACACAAATAGGCCCCATGGAATAATGACAACATTTGCAATTGAAAAGAAATAAGCTAAGAGGAAGAATCTTGCTTAAAATGCAAGGATTTTGTTACTGAACAACTGGGTCACGGTGTTTTGCAGTTTCTGTTCATTCAATAATTCCTTTCGCAGCTCTGCTGAACAAGTTGTAAACCTGCGAATGTTGATAAGCAAAAACAAAATAGTTTCCTTTCGTTCATATTCTTTCATGGCTATGGCGTGGGGAAAATGAGAATTATTTTGTTACCTGCTTTGATGAGAGTCCAATCTTTTCCAAGTCACTCAGCTGCAAACAAGGCCAAAAGCAGACTGCTCGGTTATACTTATTCAAAAAGCTTGTTTAAAAATAGCATCGAAAAGCTTAATCTTTGCTTACCGATTTTAAAGGGCTGGTTTCTCTGAGTTCAATTATGTACTCTGTCATCTTTGATCCAATCCCCTATAAGCAACAAATTACAAAACAAATACTTAAAAAAGTAAGAAGGATAGGAAGATATGGGAAAAACTGCATAGTATTACTCAGCCGAAATGTACCTTTAGCCCCATTAACTCTTCTCTGCAAATATGATTGCCAATGAAGAAAATCAGTTTCAGTCTTCACCAAAAAAAAGGAGGAGGAAATGAAGAGATCATTTTCTAACAAAATAAAACTCACCTGCTAGCGGTATTTAAGAACTCGATATATTCTTGAATAAGAGAGCACTAAAAAGAAATTTTATGAAGTCAGAACAAATGGCTGAGAGAGGGTCAATAGAAATTTAGTAGTATAAGACGTGTATAAATACCTTCAAGTTAGAACTCCATGCGTTAAATTTATCAACTGGGGTGCCAACATTGTTGAATTTGGTGCTTGCAGTGGTCATGGAAGGCGATTGGGGAGTTTTTGGCTCATATAATAAGGAAGATTGATCCTTGGATAATTGTTCCTTGATGGGTTCCGGAATTATATTGGAACTGATGGGGGACAGGACTTCTCTTAGAGGACTTTGCAATGCAGTTTTCCTTTCATTAACTGGAGATAATCCAATGGTATCAACCGGGTTTTCGACTTTTGTAATCTCTTCCTTGCTAGACGGTTCATCTGCAAGTTGGATTCATAAGAACCTTTTTAGTAATCACTTAAAACAAAAAAAAAAAAAGTCCAAAATTTTGATTAATTTCAGCACTGCAACGTACCAGCTAAGTTCGTAGTTGATTCCAACATAATCTCCTGGACATCAGCTCCGATTTCCCCTTTATTGCTCTTAGCAGAAAGTTGGAAACTCTGGAATGGAATATGATATTTGAGTAATGTAGGAAATAGAAATGTATATTCCAGAACAAGTTCTTCAATAGCTTAAGCAAACTAAAGTACAAAGAAAGCGATGATTCTTAGTTAATAGAACTTACCTCCAAATAAGAATCAACAACGCCTTCATTGTTAAATAAATTTCTGGAAGTCAAATATACCCCCCTGCATATATGTCTAAGAAATTAGCAGTGAGTCTATGAACCTACCCAGGCCATTCGGAAGGACATTCAAATGTTAGTTATTCTATACCTTTCTTTGGCAGAATGTTGCACTTTACAAGAACTGTTGTAATTAAGCTTCTTGATAGAGCTCATGGAACTGGGCGTTTTGCCTTGGAATCGAGAAGCAAACGGTCCCATGCTTTGCGAACTCTTTGTCTTGCCTTTTGATTCAAGCCAGGCTTGCAGTTTTGCTTCCATGTCAACTTTATCCTTTGGTGTCTGTGGTTTTTGAGCTGAAGAAACTACATTTGAAATATGACGAGACCTAGCAGCCAAGCTAACTGTGTGAACAGATTCTTGGTACTCTCCAGGATTCTGTTGATGAAACAAGGAGAAAATTGATAAGAATTTTATAAATTTGTGAATAAAAAAATTACCGATGGTTTTGAGCTAACTGAGAAATCCCTACCAGGCAAGCAACCATCAAGGCACGGCTAGTTCCTCCAAGAGAGTCCTGCAATATTCGAGTCAATTTGCTTTCTCGATAGGGCACTCGGGGCATCTTGTTGTTCAATGAATAGATTACATTTGACAAAGCAAATAACGACTGGTTGATCTTAGCACTCTCTTGGAGACGAATGCCTTCATTGCAAGTCCTCCTGTTATCCTCATTACCTAATAAAATCTTAAAGCAAATTAGTAAAATTTGACCCTGCGAAACAATTATCTCAAATACAACAAACAATTCAAAATGTGCAAGAAATCAACAACCTGCTAAATCTATGAGGTTCAGCTTCCCCATCAAAGCAGGCCTAGAACCATCATCACAAGGAGTTGAAACAACAATCACAAGGACACCGTGGCTTCTACTAGAAACATCATTGAGACCAGTGTGAGCAACTTTCCTTCTCTGAATTCCAGAACTGAAGACTTGATGAAATTCAGACATGGAATTAATAGGCACTCGGGACAGGCCCCTTAGATGAATCTGCCCATCTTTGTCATCCAAAATCGAAATTTCTTTTGTTTTGACTTCCAAAAGATCATAACACCGATCCATGTAGACTTCATAGTATGAAATCTCTGCTACGCACCCTGTGCTTTGGCATATGGACAAAATTGTGGACATCGCCAAAGGCATTAGACCTGGGTGCTCTTCTGTGCCCTGCAACATCAAACATGTGCTTCATCTCTTCACTGTTACTGTAATAGCACCTTAAAAACATGTAATTACATGGAACAAAAGAAGCTTAACTGAATCATTTACTTAACTAAAAAAAATTAATTTTAAGGATTAAGGGGTTTGAAAAGATTGGACTTTGGAAAGGACTTCCGATGAAATTTAAATGGAAAAATCAAGTCTTGGAATTAAAATACTTAAAGCTTTACGAAATCATACAAATAAAAGTTGCTTTTTCACCATACCTGCATGGTATAAGTTTTTCCACTACCAGTAGCCCCATAAGCAAATACAGTGGCGTTGAAGCCATGAAAGATTCCTGGAATCAAAGGATTCACTTCTCTGTAGAATATCCTTCTGACATTATCATCTTCTTGGTCAAAGAAAGAGTCCAATCTATAGCATTCGTTTCGGCTACGATCCAACAAAAAAAAACACATAATCAAAAACCAAATATATTTCATTTGCTCAAACATCAACCTCCCCCTCCCTCCCCCCCCCCCCACAAAAGAAAAAAAAAAGAGAAAAAAATCAATAGCTCACCTGGTATTAGGATCTTTAAGATGAACAGAAACTTCATCAGAAGAGTCATTTTCTTGATGATCAAGAAGAAAAATGCAGGACTTTGAGTTGCCATTTCTTGCAGTAATTTCTTGAGGTAGAAACGGACGGACTCTAACCACCACCCTGACCTTCGAAACGGTGGCATGTTCCGAGGGAGTTGTACACAATTTAACGCTTTGGGTTTCCATTAAAACCGAAATCTTGGGAGCAAGAGAGAAAAATTCTGCAGAGAAAATGTTAGAGAAAGAGAACAATGTGGATAGAAGCAGTTGATAGACAGGCAACAAACGTTGTTTAGACGAGGAATTTTGGATTTTAAAAAGATTTGACCGTTGGGAAATACAAGGATAGGTCGGGTGTCAGCCTTTTTCCGGTTACATTTGAATTTGTCTCGTCCGTTGGGTTTTGTGGGACCCACCACGACTAAAAGTAAATGAAAATATCTTGGTGGTTCACAGTCAGAAATAGGGGAAAATAAGAGGGCTCGAAGGCAAAAATCGGAACCGAATTTTTTTCAAATTAAAATTACCAATAACTGAAAGGATCTTTGGTGCAAATTATTAGGTACTTGTAAGGCGCCATTTTCCCTTCTCCTCTTCCTATCGTCAAAGTAAACTAATTTTCCATCAGACATTTTATTATACTACCGTTGTTCTTTTGCGGTAATATTTGAACGTTTGGGAATTTTACAAACAAAAGATACTATTGAAGTTTATTGCTTAATGAATTATTAATAATTTTTTTGTCAGACAGAGAGAGTAAATCATCCATTAAAAGCATGATAATTTTAATATATGATTCGGAATTAAAATTATCATATTTATTATATTTAATAATTATATTTAAAAAATATTTAAAAAATAAAAAATTTTAACCTGTGTCTATAGGTATGAATTAAGCTTTCAAAAATAAAAAAATTATAATTAGTACAATATATTTTTAAAATTTTTAAAAATAATTGATTTAATTTAAAACTTTTTTTTTTTCAAAAAGAAAAAATTTTGGGTGAGACACCTTCTAACTGGACATCCTAAAATTGATAAAGAGTCAATATATCCATACTAGCAATGGCCATTTTAAAGCAAAAAATAATAGAAAATACATTTATTTTTTAATAACTTTTCACTTGAAAAATTGACCACTTGATTGTCTAATTTGAAAGCTTTAGTAAACAATACAAAACCCATTTCATGCATTATTATAAAAGTACAAAATCTCCCGAGAAAATCATCACACATACTCCTTATAAATTTTAATGCAATAATATTATAAGTTCTTCCGTATTATTATGATAAATAAAAAAAACACGAGATAATATCATAACCCTTAATCATATTGGGTCAATTTAGGTAAAAAAAATTCTTATGTTAATTAAAGTTACTATTTACTGTGAGTTATATTAGGAATTACATGAAAGTGAATTTGATCAAATCAAGTGCTTGTTTTCACAATCCAACGATCCGAATTAAACATAAAATAAATAAAAATGTTTTGTAATCAATTACCGTACAATCGATCTTCAATCAGCATGACGTCACCTTTTCCCAATCCAACGCTCCAAAAACACCCGCGAAACCTCATCAGCGGATCCATCAATCTTCAAGCCTGTTCGACATGTACCCACTGTGGGCCGGGGGGTCATTCAAGGCAAAGAGTGCCGTTTGAGGTTCAAACCTTCATAACCTACCACCTAGCCCTAACGTTAACTTAGAACCGTTGTCCGCCGTTACCAAATACGATTTTGAATAACTGAAAAAAGAAATACGTTAATTCTCCGTAACGGCAGTTAAAGAAAACGTCGGTAGTAATACGTATATTTATTTATAATTAAATTTAATAATTTATATGTTTATATATTTTATTATATTATAATTATATTTAAATTTTTTATATTTATAATTTATATTAAATAAATTATAAAAATTTATTTATATCGTATCATATTTTTAATTTTATATATATTATATTTATATAATTAAAAATTTATTTATAATATTTTATCTTTATTTTCCTTTTCGTGTTTTTCTTTTTTTTTTTTTTTTCAACGGGCGAGGATTTTTTCGAAACAGAGCCACGTTGGAGTTCCTTTTAACAAACAAACGCTGAAGGTTATATATATATATATATATATATATATATATATTTCCACTGTTTTGACCATGTTTCTTGAATAGTACCTTGGATTCCTGAAAATTTTGTTGGGTTCTTTCTTTTTTATGGTTTTAAACCTTTAGAATTATGTTTAAGTGATGTGAGTTTTTGGTTTTTCATTATTTGTTTTGATCTGATTAGTGAATTTAAGATCTGCTTTTTGGCGGTGGCGGGATTGGAGATTTTGGCTAGAGCTGGGATTTTAGGAGTTTGGACTGATCATGAATGTTATTAAAGTTTTTTTTTTTTCCTTTCTTTTTTTGCCTTAGTCTGAGCCTTTTTGTTGGTTATGATTTTGGGGTTTTGAAGATGATTGTAGAAATAGATGGCTGAATTAAAGATGGAGGAATGTTGTTTTCAGAATAAACAATTAACCACCGCGTCAAGTTCTTCAGCATTCGAAGGCGAAGGCTATGGCAATGCCCTAGGCATTTCCAGTCCAGCACCATTATCACCAAATGATCGGTACTTTCCCTTAATAAATTCTTTGGCTTTTTTTTTTCTCTTTTGTTTTCGCGTATTGCTGACTCGCTTTGCGTCATAATATGGTAGTTCTTTACTTTGGATCATTGTGTTAAATTTAGTTTTTGGATTCTGCTGAATTTGCTTTTATTTTTTCGCACTTTTGTTTCTCGGTCGAGTTTATAATTGTGGATTACATTACATGTGGATGTGGATGCACCAGCATAGCTTGTTGGGCATTTCTTTCTAGTGCTTGAACTTGTCATTTATGATTTAACCGGTTTGCACTGAGTTTTTACCATTTTCAACAATGTTTCTTTCTGCTGAGAGTAATTGTGTTAATACTGAATCTGCAGGAGGATAACTGGCCCTATTAGGCGAGCGAAAGGTAGCTGGACACCAGAGGAGGTAAAACATTTTTACACCTTGTTTGTGCATTAATTTATACGAATTACTATCTAGATAAAATGTTTCTTTTTGTTTATATCCTATCATTTGGTAATATAATCATTGTGAAGTCCAGATAAGTTGTTTAATTATCTAGCATCGATTCTAGGACAATTGAAGTTCCACTCAATGTTTACTCATGTTCACTATTTGCAGCTGTTACCTTTTTTTTAACGTTGTTTTCTGTTTTTGTTGATTGCAGGATGATACATTAAGAAATGCTGTTGCAGCTTTCAAGGGGAAGAGTTGGAAAAATAATAGGCTTCGTATATTCCTCGGAGTTTCCTTATTTGAAGTACTGTAACTGGTCTTAATATTTGCATATGCTTGTGCGGCTGAATTTTTTCCTGATAGGTCAGAAGTGCAATATCTACATAGATGGCAGAAGGTCCTAAACCCGGATCATTTTAAAGGACCTTGGACTCAGCAGGTAGGCATTTTAAGCTCTTTCTTTACTCTATTTATGTTTGCCGTTCATAAACAAACATTAAACTTATGTTGCCTCTTTGTTTTTTTCCCAGGAGGATGATAAATTTATTGAACTTGTATCAAAATAGGGCCCCACAGAGTGGTCTGTTGTCGCAAAATCTTTTCCTGGAAGAATAGAGAAAAAATTCCGTAAGAGGTGATTTCTTAAATTTTACTTCTTTTCATTTGCATACTCTATGTGAGTCCTTAACGTGCCGGAGATTTTTTTCCTACTAAAAAGGATTGCCTGCCTTTTTATTTTTATCTGTTTATCAAATAAATTATGTATTGAAGTTTATCGACTAAGTTTCCTATAATTAGGCTATTGATATACATATGTGTGTGTGTGTGTGTGTGTGTGTGTGTGTGTAATCCAATGAGTGTTTTAATTATTCCATCTTTAATCAATGTTCTGCAGATGGCACAATCAATTAAATCCTGATATAAAGAAGGATGCTTGAACGTTAGAGGAGGAATTGGCCCTAATGAACGCGCGTCAGATATATGGGAACAAGTGGGCTGAAATAGCTAAAACTTTACCTGTAAGGTACTTTCTTTCCTAGTTTATAACACTTGTTACTTCGTTCGGGTTCTAAAGCTTAGTCCAGCGTAATTGACAAAAGAGACGTTGGCAAATTATTTTGAAACACCATTTGAAGCCTTTGTAATAGCATTCTAGCTTTAGCTTATAGTGAATTTCGTTTATGCAGGACCGATAATGCAATAAATAATCACTGGAATAGTTCGTTGAGGAAAAAGTAAGATTTTTATTTGTCTACGGGGAAGCTTCCACCAGTCACGAAGAATGGTCTTCAAAATGGGATTAAGGATATCATGACACTTGCTGCAGGTAAAAATTTGCTTGTTTGTTCAAACAAGGAATCAGATTCAACTGCTCAAACATCATCAGGAACTACAGATATACGTAAGCCAGAGGAAGATGGAAAAGATCAGTTGGAGTCCTCTGCTCCAGTTCAAGTTATGGCTTCTTCATCAATTGTTATTCCAAATGAGTCTGCTGGTACTGAAACTGCAGAGTACAAGCCCCTGTCATTCGATGTAAATCCTTGCTGCTGTAACTCAGAGTCAGGACCAAAGTTTGAGAGTCTTAGAATCAGCTCTGCGATTGTTGAAGAGAAAGTAGTCAAGACACAATTAGGGGATGCTACCTCAAGTTATGGTTCTCCATATTGTACTTCATTAGATTCAGATAATGTGAACAAGAAAGGCATGCAGCATGAAGGGACCTTTACTCCTATCACATCGCCCATTAGTTTGTTCACTCCGCCTTGTGTGAAGGGATGTGATTCAAGTGCACGGAGTCCTGAGTCTATTCTTAGAATGGCTGCTAAGAGCTTTCTGAATACACCTTCTATATTTCGAAAGAGAAGGACAGGAGCTCAATCGTTTACGCTTCGTAATAAAATAGGAAAAGCAAATGAGGAAACAGTTAAGGATAGGAGGATCCAATTGTACAGCAAAGAGGAAACAATTGAGGATAGTCTGGAAGAAGCTCAATTTCTTGATCAGAGTTCATGCGAGAGTTCTGCCGGTCAAGGCAATAGAAGCATTGACCCTGATTTTACAGCACTAAATGCATCTCCTCAATACAGATTAAGATCGAAAGGAACTGCTCTTTCTAAGTCTGTGGAAAGACAACTTGAGTTTACATTTGACAATACGAAATCTTCAGATCAATCAGTGAAAGGTAGCTTTCGTGTTGACGATTGCTTGCAGGCAAGGAAGATGGGAGAATTTTATACTTTATTAAACTCTGTTTTCGCTTAAAACAAAGTAAAGAGAATTTTTTTTTTTCCGGTGATTTCTAAGTTGATTACAAGGCCGTTGCTTTCATCCTTAGGATGGCACATCTGCAACTCCTTCCCGAACTTTGCTTTGTGATGGATCAAACTACACGATAACCTACACTACTGAAACTTTGTATTTCACCCTATACACAGAAGCCTTTTTTTTTTTTAACTTTTTGCTCTCTCGTTCAAGTTATCATATTTAATTCTCTATGGTTTACCAACGATACCAATGAAAGATGAAAGTTTCATTTATTTTGAGGATAATTTCATAAATGGTCTTGAAGTTTACGAAATCTTCTAATGTAGTATTTCTCTACTAGGGTATCCATGGCTGGGCCGGGCTCAAAATTATGAATTTTAAGTTTAAATTCAAATTTGATTTGATCCATTCATTTAAGTTTAAATTATTATTTATAAATATTAAAAAAAATTATTATATTAATAGTTATATATTTTATAATTAAATTTAAATAAAAATATATTATTTTATATTAACAATATTATTTTTGACTGAGTTAAAATATAAAATTTATATTCAAACTTGATTGGACTGGGCCTGCAGGTCAGGTAGATTGCCCAACAGGACTCTTCTCTACTTTGAAAATGACTATCTTGATACTTGAGAGTTCTATTAGTAACTTTATATATTAAGTGACATGATTTTGTATTTAATGAAAAATTTATACATTGCATCACAAAATGATATCATATGCATTAATAAAAAAAATAATTATTTAATTTTAAAAAATAGAAATAATATTTTTTTTTAAAATAATTTTTTTTCCCCATTTCTCATCCCCGTTCTCCTATTCCGAACCAAATGAAATTGTAAAAACAAACGAGTTTCGCATGGTTCCAGGGTCCCAAGATGAAAAGGGAAGCTTGTCCATAGGAATGATAAAATCCTGTCTATTGGATTTGGCATTGATTTATTTCGAATGAGAAGATTTTATTTTTGAAAAGTAAAGACAAGGTGAAGCCATTTGTGGAATTATCACGAAAAGTTGACTGGCTTGTCTAAAATCACAAAATTTATAATACATAAATATATTTTGTTTTATATATTTTTGAATTGGATAAATTCGATTTTTATTAAAAAAATTTGATTTCAATTAAGGGTTTATAATTTCGTAAAATCACATTAAAATTTCTTGATAATCTTCAGTGGATCGTATAAGAAATTTGTTATTGTTTACCATCATTTTTTTAAAATATTTTTAAAATAATATGAATGATTACGTCTTCGATAAGCACAGAATTGTGACTTTTAATTGTTTAATGGTGACTCTTGATTATTTATCAAGTGTTGCGACCGTTGAAATAGACATCTATTTGCATAAGTCATGTTTGTACAGAGAGATGTGTATATACTTATAAGTAGACCCTTCATTTTGGAAGACATCGAAAGAAAGTGCAAAGGAAATTCTTAATAAAATTTTGATAGTTTTGCTACTTGTTGCGCATGGTAGATTGCTATCTTCAAAGCAAAACAGCGTCAATCATTGCGTATCATTGTACACTCGAGATTTATATACCGATAACTTTTTTACATACCAAATTAATAATGAAGATGAATAAAATTTTAAAGAAAATGTATTGCAACACGATGTGAAACTTTCATCAATTTCTCGTATTTTTAATTTCCATGTACTAACAATTTTTTTCGTATTTGTTTCGAAGTTTGCCATCAGTCTAATCTTCTTTTAATTGAAATATATAATAAAAGATTATTTTTGTTCGCTAAAATCAAGTCTTAGAATAGACATATGCATTTGTTACTTTTGAATCACTTTGTTTTTTGCTAGACATATACAGTTGTTAATGTTTCATTAAACCTATGCTTTGAATTATTCTAGATTTTTCTTTTTGTTAATTTATATATCGAATCCTTGAGTTAGAAAAAAAAAATTGCATCAACAGCTGAGATTAATTTAATCTTAATTATAGCCTATAATAAGAAGTTAGTAAAAAATGGCTGTCAAAAGGAAATGAAGCTTTCATATATGGTAACAAAGCAAGCTTAGCAAATTTTGACATGGATTTGGGTTAATATTAAGCATCTGCAATTAATTTCTTTTGTCCAAACTCGGCAAGTCCGTTTCTTACATTCTCTACGTGCCACTCAGCTCTTCGTTGCATGAATTTGACAACTCAAAAGAATCTTAATTTCAATTTCTCACTGGATTTTCTTTTATTTTCTTTCTCATTAGTTTATAGTATATATATCCGAGTTATTGTTGAGAAACTTTGGAACCCAGTTTTGTTCTGAAACCCTAGGTTTGTTTGAGTGTTCAGGAAAGTTGGAAACCAATGGAGGATATTGCTAGGGATTCAGATTTAACACCAAAAGAATCTGAAAAGGATAAGGGAAAAGCTGAAGAAAACCTAGAAACTGAACCTAAAATGGTTGAAACTGATAAGATTATAATTGATGCTCAACCTTTGTCGTGGAGACCACCTGAAGATCATGATCAGTACCCACTGCTTATGCCTGTTTTCATAGATGGGCAGGTTTTAGGATTGCCAGAGGGTTGGAAAGTTGAGCGAAGGCCTCGAACTTCCCTAAAGTACCTTGGAAAAACAGATCAGGTTGTTTCATTGTCTTTCAAATTCTTTAGTTTTCTGGGAATTTGTTTTTTATTATTATATTCCAAAATATTTTTTTTTCCTCTGATCTCATTAAAAATAACTAAGTTCTTTATTAACTTCTTATATCTTGATTAGAACTGAGACTTGATTCAGTTTCCTGTTACTAAACAAGGGTTTTGACGGCTCAAATTTAAGATTTATCAAATCCAAGAAGTGAAAAACATAATACAAACTGGTTTTCTTGGTGACTCATAATCTTGATTTCATGCAAATGATAAAGCAAGAAAAAGAAAAAGAAAAGAAAAATAAATAAAAAGGTAATAAAATATATATATATATATATATACCCAAAAATACAACTATAATTTCTGAAGCTTGAAGAACCTAATTTAGATCTGCAGATTATTCATTAATCATTTCCAGTAAAACACACTGAAAACTCATTGTTATTCCTAATTTAATAATAGTACTTCTTGGCTTTCAATACTGTAAAGCAAATCTTGTTTCGTTACACACACATTAGCTTCTATCCATATCTTGATTGCATATAACCATATTTTCATAATGTCCTATATATATATATATATAAGCTCCTCAGTCAGTTTGATCTTGTTTAGCTACTGCAAATCATTGTTTGCACTAACAATCTTAATTTACCCAACTAATGACTAGGGAGTAATTAGCCAAACTATAATTTCTTGAAAATTATTTGCATGTTTAATGGATACAAGCCTGAATATATTAAACTTGATAGAGGATATATTCTACATGGGAAAAGTACCATATTATTGTAGCAAATTATGTCAACAGATTTATCACATGAAATCATTTTATTTCTATGAAAGACACCAAATCGATAACGAAATCTAATAGATGCATTCTTGATCTCCATGAAAGTTATTTATATGCTTGTCGTTGCTTTGTGATCATGATAATTTCGTATATGCATACGAACTTATTATATTTGTATTCATATAGTCGTTAATAAATTAATATACGTGTGTATTCATGCACGTGAGGATATGCATGTTTATCGTTATTTTATCATGATATCTTTTAGATGTATTTTATTATTTGTTGTTACATATACGTTGTCATTAATATATATGTATACTAATGTACACGCATTCACGTGCACATGTACATGTATATCTAAATATATGTGACTTTTGATTCATCATTCATGTATTTATCGTTATGCATGCTCAAACATAAAATGATCATGAGTTTAGTAAATGATATTTAAATACTTACTATTTGTCGTTACATAGTTGTTAGTATTCTAATATACATGTGTATTTACGCGCAGATATGCATGTTTGTTATTATTTTATCATGATATCTTCTTTAAGTGTATTTATTATTTGTCGTTACATGCACTTTATCATTAATATATATACTAATATCGCGTATTCCCGCGCACATGTACTTATGTATCTAAATATATACAATTTTTAATTTATCATTCATGTGTTTACCATCATCCACCCCCCCAAAATAAAATGATCATGAGATTAATAAATGATTTACTTACTATTTGTCATTACTTAATCGTTAGTATATTAATATACACGTGCATTCACACGCTAATATACATGTTTGTTGTTATTTTATTATGATATCTTTTATAAGTATACTTGTTATTTGTAGTTACATTTACTTTGTCATTAATATATATGTATATACGCATTCACGTGCACAAGTACACATATCTAAATATATACAACTTTTAATTCATCATTTGCGTTATGAGATTAGTAAATGATTTACTTACGATTTGTCGTTACATAATCGTTAGTATATTAATATATGCATGCATTCACACGCTAATATACATGTTTGTTGTTATTTTATTATGATATCTTTTATAAGTATACTTGTTATTTGTAGT
>JBBYHK010000023.1:12742487-12766423 GCA_038382065.1 Adansonia grandidieri | reverse complement strand
TACATTTACTTTGTCATTAATATATATGTATATACGCATTCACACATACAAGTACACATATATCTAAATATATACAACTTTTAATTCATCATTTGCGTTTACCATGATCCATTGCATGATAATGAGATCATCACCCCCCCCCCCAACAAAATAAAATGATAATGAGATTAGTAAATGATACTTAAACACTTACAATTTGTCATTATATAATTGTTAATTTATTAATATACACATGCATTCAAGCACAAATATGATGTTTGTCATTATTTTATCATGATATCTTTTTTAATTGTACTTTATTATTTGTTGTTGCATGTACTTTGTTATTAATTATATGCATACTAATATATGCACCTTCATGCACACATGTACAATATTTATCTAAATATACGCAACTTTTAATTCTTCATTCATGTGTTTACCATCACCCCCAAAATTAAAATGATCATGAGATTAACAAATGATATATAAATACTTAATATTTGTCGCTACACAGTCGTTAGTATATTAATATATGCGTACATTCACACAAAATATTTATGTTTATTATTATTTTATCATAATATCTTCTACAACTATACTTATTTTGTCATTATATGTACTTTGTCATTAATATATATATATATGTATGTACTAATATACACATTCACCTGCACATGTACACATATATTTAACTATATGCAACTTTTAATTTATCATTCATGTGTTTACCATGATCCACTGCATGATAATGAGATCTTCACCCTCAAAACTAAAATGATCATGAGATTAGAAAGTGTACTTACTATTTGTCATTACATAGTTAGTGGTGTATTAATATATGCGCACATTCATGCCCAAATAGACATGTTTGTCGTTATTTTTTCATGATATTTTCGGTAAGTATACTTATAATTTGTCATTACATGTACTTTGTCATTAATATATATATATATATATCAATATATGCATTCTGACGCACATGTACACATATATCTAAATATTTGCAACTTGTAATTCATAATTCGTGTGTTTATCATGATCCATTTGCATGATAATGAGATCATCACCCCCAAAATAAAATGATCATGAGATTGATAAATGATAATATAAAGTAGTATGGCTTGATGAGGTTCATATATCCTCGATTGCAGTATTTCTATGAGCCAGGGACAAAAAGGCAGTTTCGATCAATGAAGGCTGTTCAAAGGCACTTGGGGCTGATTGCAGGGAAACAACATGAGCAACAACCTCGACCACGACAAGAAAATGATGGCCAAACACCACTTCTAATAGAAAATGGAGATCCATCTGAGGTAAGCATCGGATATATAACACTGTTACTTAGCTTTGGCGTCTTGGATGCTGTTATAATATACGTTTATATATGTATATATGTAGGGTTTAAAAGAGGGGTCCGGTGGGCATTCGAGGAAAAAACTTGGTAAAAAGAGGAAGCAAGCTTCGTCCGGTATTGAGTTTGACTTTGCAAAACCTCCGGAGAAAGAAACATGGGCTCTGACTGACGCTGAAAATGATAAGTGGAACCCCATTGATGGTGAAAAACTGGCTCCAGAAGCTGTCAAGGGTTTATGGGCTGAGACTTTCGAGTCCGTCGTCCATCAGAAGAACAAAGCACCAGAACTTTGAACGTGTTTAAGGGTAATCTTCCCCTTTCTCAGCATTACAAAACTAAGATGCAATTAGAATAAGTTCCGGATGGTGTCAAAGTTGCACACACATTTTATTATTATCTTTTACTTTTGCCATATTTTGAAATAATCTTACTCTTTGAAACTTGGAGTAGAATTTGGTAAAAACAGCTTGGTTGATTATTCAACCAATTCATCATTGGAGTTCAATATGGGCTTGGCCGTTGATAGAATTTGAAACTTATATGAAACTATTTTAATATGGGCTTGGTTGATAATCAACCTATTCATCATTGGAGTTTAAGCTTTTCATATAGATTGGGAGA
The DNA here is from genome assembly GCA_038382065.1 of Adansonia grandidieri. Lineage (NCBI taxonomy): Eukaryota > Viridiplantae > Streptophyta > Magnoliopsida > Malvales > Malvaceae > Adansonia > Adansonia grandidieri. The sequence continues at coordinate 12,764,466 of JBBYHK010000023.1, read as the reverse complement.
AATTAATTCACATTTAACATCTTCCACGAAGCCCTGAAAGAAATCTATAGACTTAAATTCCTCAAATACAAGAAGATAGAGCTTAAATCAGACTCATTAATCCTTATCTCCCGGAAACAATGTCATATCTGCCAAAGATCATATCGATCTCTCATAAAAAAGGATTCAAATGAAAGATCATATCGATCTCTTATCGAAAAGGATTCAAACAGTTTCATCTAAGAGTTGGAATATAAATGTATTATATTTTTAAGAGGTGAACGCAAAAGATTAAGCAAGCTCAGCTAATGCTACCTTCCATTCTGAGTGTTCATCGAATAAGTAGATAATAACCATAAATAGACATCTACAGTAGAATATGAGGAGAATGGACGTATAATCAAAAACAATGTGCTGCAATGCAGTATATTGAAAGCAAATGCAAACTGCAGATAAAAGATCTTCCTCACCGGCCACTAGGCTCAGCAACCCTGGGTCGGTACCCCATTTGTTGAAGAAACTTAGTAAGATGCAAATGCTTCGCAGCCCATTGCTCGGCTAATTTTTGCTCCTTCGCTTCAGCATCCCTCCTTAGCCCTTCTAGCTGCTCCCTATATTCAGCTTCAATTCTATCAAGAGTAGCCTTCTGCTCTTCCCTTAGAGCCTGAACCTTTGACTCTATTTCTTCCATTTTCTCCCTTGTACGGGATGCCTTCTCTGATTCCAGTTGTAACTCTACCCTTCTTAATCGCCAGGCCGCTTCCTTTTTATGTGCAACCCAAGCACGGTGCCCTTCTTCCAGCTCCCTGCAGCAGTCCACCAGTTCAGATATCAGCAGGTTCTCATTAGACCGAGGAAATGATCCAGGGGGCACCATATTTCCCAAAACAACTGGGGTAGTTTGCGACATCCTCTCAGGCTGCAGCCATGGGATTCGGGAAGCAGCTGTCACCGTTGAGGGAGATAAGCTTAAAGTCACAGATGGGGAAGGTGGGCTGACAATGGGGGCATTGCTGGAATTAGAAAGCCAAGGTGGAAGTAGAGTTGGTGCAGGGGAAGTTGGGTCGGTATTAAGAAAGCCCCCGTTAGAGGCTGCCATGGTTAAGGCTGAGCTATGCCGCTCTTTCACTAGTTTCTCAGCAAAAGTTTCTAATATCCTATCGTACTTGCCCTCCTCAAACAGGTCAACCGTCTTACGCTTCTCCTTATCTTCCCTTTGTTGCTTCTCTTTGAATACCTCCCACCACTTGCCCAGCCTTTTTGCGGTTCTGCCGGGGACTTCAGCTGCAATTTTCTTCCACTTATTGCCGTGTTTGGCTTGAAGATGGATTACAAGACGCTGCTCCTCTTCTGTAAGGGATCCCTTCTTGATACCAGGTTTGAGGTAGTTATTCCACCTTTCTAAGCAAGATTTTGCGTCCCTGTTTAGGGTTGAGTTCATGCGGTGTGACACCAGGTTCCACTCCTTCGGTCCATATTGTTTTACATATGCACATAACAATGCGTCCTCTTCAGAACTCCAACGCTGTTTCTCCTTCATTTCCAGGGGCAAACACCACTTCCCATTGCCCCATGCTCCTCACAATGTATCTGTAAGATCATCGATAATCCTAAACATCACTTTGCTTATATCCAAGTGCATAACAATCGGATCCAACAGTAACAAACTTGCAAATAAGGAAGCAGACTAAACGACACAAGTAATTAAAGATGAACTTAATAACAAGGCCATAGCCCATAACAGAAAATCATAGAGGTGTTTCTTCACTACAATTTCTAGTCCTCGACTAAAACAAGGATCACAAAACTAAGGGTATGACATATGGAAGTTAGATGGAAAAATACGCGCGAGACAACCCAGCAATCAATTTTAACCCCATAAACTTCTCAAGTACGATTCACCGAGATCAGGAGCTATTCAAGAATAAATTTCAAGACAATTAAAAGTGGGGATCAAGAACTCAAAATACCTTCCAAATCTTCTTGACTCAGATAGCTAACAGTTTACAACCACAGAAATGGCAACTTTTGCTCAAAATACCACAAGCCGGGAACCAATGAAGTCTGAAGGCAAATATGCATGAGGAAACCAACGGAATAACAATGTCAGAATTTCTGCCTTGTATAAAAGAACTAATAATAACAATAGAGGCAAGGCTAAATATAACACTTAAAATAAACTAGAGAATTGACAAAATTGCTGGTAGAGACCAATAAAGAGATGTCTAGCCAATCATCAAAATAATGATGCACAATCACGCTGTTAAATAAATGTGTAGATAAATGATGATAACAGCTGGTACAACCTGACATTGATTATAAAAGACAAGTACAATATTTGAGCAGCATAATACTACCAAACATTGCCCAGAGAGACGAGAAGAAAAGGGTTCAAATTGGGTGGGGGGGGGGGAGGGACGAAAAAGAATTATTAAAATATTAAAACAAGATCAAATATCACCAGAGCGACGCTTCTGTAAACAGTGACTGAATACAAAACACAGTTGCTGCCATAGGTAAAGCTAATATACAGCCAGGGATGACAATCAATATTGGAGTCAGCAAAACAATGCCCAGAAAGATGACAAATATGGTACAATAATTGTAAAAACTCATAATCCAAGAACTCTCTATTTTGATGCCGAATTTGTGCATATAAAAGCTACCCTAGCTGCCCCTGACACTACATAACAGCCAAATTGTACTGCAACAGCTGGTATATACTGCAATATAGGGGGGACTTTCATCCTTACACATTAAAAAAAAACTATTTTTTACCAAGATTTAAGCTATTAATTAAAACTAATATACTAAAATATCATCCCATAAAAAATGTCTAAAAGAAGTAAATGAAGAAATCCAATGACAGTATATTCAAGATGATATGTCAATAATCAATCAAACAGGGATGTTATGACTTGTATAAACCCCACAAATTTTGAAGATATTTATTCAAATCATCTGCCATATTTATGACACAAAATCCTACAGCTGCAGTGCAAAAGAATAGGATTCATCAGCGGATCTGGGTGAATGTGAATTGTGAATATTCGCCGGATAAAGCTCGGGACATTTACTGAACTTTAGCAAGAAAAGGTGTTCGTAGATAATTCTTAATAAATAATCTTTCTTTTTTTGCCATAAATTATTTGCAGTATTTGTTTATCATGTTTAAGATAGTCATCGAACAAGTCAAGGGACTTGCTGCAGGGTGGGAGCTTCCCTCAAAATCTTCAACTAAAAACTTCACACTGCGTAAACCGTTTGGCTGCCGAGAAAAACAAAGAAAAATAAAGGAAAGACCAATACTTTTAACAAATATTTATTCAAAACAGTGCCATGAAAACAGATTCTTTGAAGTACAAAGGGAAGTCCAAGAGCAAGCTTTTCTTAAAGTTTAACCATAACATGAAATAAATTTCTACAAAACTAATTGAAGAAAAAGAAAAAGAATGCCAAAACAGCTCACCATATTTTTCTTTGTTTCTTTCAAGTGCCCAAACTTAAACTCTGTCTTCGTTGCATCTTCCAGCTTATAATCTCCGACAACAACAGGAAATGGAAACAAAAAAAATCCAAAACCGACAGTCGAAACAGCCCAACAAAACACTCTAAGAAAAACACAAGAACATCACCTAGAGAGAAAAACCTTAGCCTAGAGAGATGGAAACAAAGAAAAAAAAGATATAAAGCGAGAGAGTGTAAACAAAAATGAAAATAAAATTACAGTGTTGTCAACAAAACAGTAAAATTTAGAGAGAAAAAGAGACCTGACAGTGGGGGCGTGAAGGAGGGAGTTCGCACGCGAGTGGGACTGAGAAGAAAAGGAACCCGAACTAAAATTTTCGGACATGACAGAATATAATATAGAAAAAAAATAAAAGAATTTATAAATGGTACATGTAATTTTATTTTTACTAAGATATTTACATAAATTGATACTGTTAAATATAAATTTAAAAATAATTATATATAAAAATTTATTAATAAAAATTATATAAATACATCTATATATGTCTATATTATCTAAGTTAGTAATTAAGTTTTACGTCATGAATTAAATGATAAAAATTTTAATATATAAAAATATAATAAAATTAAAAATAATTAATTTTTAATATTTTAGATAACATATTTTATAAAAATCTATACTATTATTATTAAATTTGATATCATCTAAATTAATAAAAATAAATTAAAATCAAATGAATTAGAAAAGATAAATAAAGATAATCAAGTGTTATATAATATCTTTCTTAAAAAAATTTATCTATTTACTTTTAAAATCCAATCACTAGTTTAAATAAGAATAATTATGTTTTATATAAAATTTTTTTAAAAATAAAATTATTCACTTAGAAACTAATTTTTTAAAAATTTATTCAATTAATATTTATTTTAAAAATTTTTAATTTTTTAAAAATATTTATCTACTTATATAAATGTAATAAATATATAAAATTTTAAATATCGATTGTAATAAAAATTAAAAAAAAAATCTGATTAACATGCCGCAGTGAAAGGTCGGTTTTTAAAAGAGAGTGAGAGAGAGAGAGAGAGAGGAAGTGGGGAGTGGCTTCTGATATGCTTTGAGGAATGAGGTTACGTCAGCACATCCTGCAAAACTGCCTCCCGTGAAGCCCCCCTCCTTTCCCATTACTCTCTGGCCTCTCTACTTCCCCTCCACGCCCGCCCCTACCCTACATCTCCGATAGACGGACAGAAAAATTTTCAAGTAAAATAATAAAAATGAAAAAGGAAAAGCCCAAAAAGAAGCTCGATTTAAAACGACCGAGAGAAAGAAAAAGAAAATGGCGTACGCTCGATTTCAGCGCTTAAAATGCGCCTGCCTTCCCTGCCTCCATTCTTTTCGCTGTATTCTGTTTAGATTTCCGTTTTTATTTTTAATTTTTTAATAATAATAATAATAATAATAATAATAATAATACTTTCAGTTATATAATAGGAACTACGAAGACGAGGCTGTCTAGGGAGGGAAATAAACAACTAAATTATTTTAAGGTGTGGGTAGGAATATATTAAAAAAGCATACCAACTTTTGATTTAAAGGCCCTGATGATCAAGCAAGGAGACGTTGACTTTGTTGAGGTGGGGTGGGTAAGGTGGTGAGTAGGGGAAAGAAAGGATCTTTCTTCAGTGAGCTATGATTACGTGAGGATTATCGAGGGTGGAAAGATGGCTGCCACGTCGGATACTGGGACCCAAGGGGGAGAGCAGGGGTGGGACTGTAGTCCGCGTTTCACGGCACAAGGAGATGAGTCTGATGTAGACTCGACCTTCTGCTCCGCTCAGAAGCGCCTCTCAGATGTCAGTGATAAGTTACGTCCTTTTTTTATTCTCTCTATTTCCATATTTTAATTATTAAACGTAGAATTTGTTAAAAATAATATTTTAATTATTTTATTTCGTACCTATACTACCTTTAATAAAATACCACTCTTAGAAACCATTGTTAATAACGGGCAAGAAAAAAGAATTGCTAATAAAAGCACTTTGAAAGCTGTATTGCAAATGGTAAAAGTTGATAGAGAAAATACATTAAAAGCTACATTGCAAAAGGTGAAAATTTTGTGTGAAAAAATATGTGCGATTTGTTGGCTCTATTTTTATATTTGCTTGAATTCAAAGTTTTTTCTCTGACCAAAAATATATATATATATATATTCAAAGCTTTTCCATTGCAATTTTTTTACAAAGGAAACTTACTGGGATAAAACCGGAAACAAAAGCAGATGGGCTGAAAGCCTCAAGGGTGGATATCTTTGGCATCACAAAGCTGATTTGACATTTCAATTTCATTACATATTGTAAATTTGAGGGAGATCTTCCCCTTACCTATCTTATTTACATTGCAAACCCATGATCAAAGCCAGGTTTCAATGGTCCTGATTGAGGATTACAGTGGTTGAACATAGCAGCCATGTGCGCCAGTGAAGTACAGTTATAAGATGTCAGTACTATTATAATAATATTATTATATATTTTCCTCATAAATACTGAAAGAAAAACAGTACAAAGAAAGGCTGCAAAATGTGTATGGGGATCGGTGAGAGTGGAGGTGGGGGGGTGCGGGGATGTGACCTTGGGTGTGCGCTCAGTGGTGTCTGAACCGACCTCTCTGAGCCATCTTTTTTAACCCCAACATGGTTCGCTGACAGGGAAACGTCTCCAAACCTCTCTTTCAAATAATTTGGTCTCTATCTATCAAAAAAACAATAAAGAAAAACAATAATAGTTTGGTCTCTACTTTGAGTAACCATCGCTTCTCTGTTTCCCCTTTGCTAAAGACTTGACGAAGCCACAGTCGGCTCATACGCCTCCCGTTTTTGCTACATCCCACAATGTAAAAACACCGAAATGTGTTCCTTTTTCTTTGTAGAAAAACTGAACCCTTTTTCTTTTAAGTGGTATAAAGTGAGTATAAATAAATTATAGATAGTGAGATTTATATTTGATAAATAATTTTATAAATGAAATTAAAAGATTTATATTTGATATATTAACAATATGTATTTATTTATACATTGTTAATGAATCAAATAATATTATTTTATTAAAAATAAAATTATTTATATTTATTTTTTAAAATTTTTAATAATATGATATTATTCACTAACAGTGTATAGATTTATATAATTTTCATACATCAAATGTAAATTCAACTAAATTAAATTTTAAATTATTTACATTTTATTATTATCAATTAGTTAATTAAGTAATTATTAATATAGGGCACCCAATAGAATTTAGCTTAGGATTTGGATCAAACAAAGAGAAATAATTACTTAATTAGAATAGTGGGCTTTGTATTGGACAGAAAGAGGAAACTCAGCCCGATGTTTTGTAGAGGTAGATCAAATTAGTGACTAGTGAATCTGACCTTTGAGAGGGCGTAAAACATTCGATCCAAGTTTTGTTTCTGGAGAGATGGACTATGAACAATGAATTGGGCCCCAGACAGGTGATGGGTCAGGCAAAAACCCATCGTTAAAAACCCAGTTCTTGTTCACTTTTTTCATCTCCTTTTCGTTATGAAAATGAGGCCTGCACGTTGGCATGGCACACGCACATCACACGTAAAAAGTTCACAATGGTGAAAAATGTAAAGAATGCAATGCGTTGAATCAAGTTTTCGGTGGAAAGAGAGTTGGTCGACTGTGAGCAAAGATATTGGAAGCAAATATGAGTAGTCTAGAACTTCCATGATCAGCAGCAACTAGACCACAGAGAGGGGAAGATTTTGCAGTCTGAACCATTTGGATACAGTGGTCCGGAGCATATTAACCACGTGCAATGTTCCCCAGCCCTTTTATATTTCTTCAATAAAATTCATACTTGCACTTCAATGCCTAGCTGTGGGAACCAAAGTTCAGACCAAAAATGGAAAAGAGGGGGGGGGGCAACAGAAGTAACTTGAACAGCTTCGAGAACCAGCTACTGAGGTGACATCATATCTCAAACGTTAGTTAAAAGGAAAACCATGTAAATACTATCACTCAGACATTCCAATAGTCCACCAACTACTAACCCCAGAAATCTTCTGCTTTAACACTCCATGTTTCAGTATTTCAATTAGCTGAAAACATTTTTGATATTGCTGCATGCAGCAATTTCAGAATTTCTTTCCTGATTTGAACATCCATTGGGATATTCCGTCTGGTGATTTAGGAAGGGAACAAAGCCTAGTGTTATTTATTTATTTATTGGTTTTAAGTAAACTATTTTAAGTTTTTAATTCAATTAATTCATGTAATTATCTTAAAAGACGGTATCTCAAATTTTTATTTATTTTTGACTTTGGGACAGCCTGAGATTAACCTTTCCCAAACCACTCGGTTTCTTGTGTTTTAAACTACAAAACCAGCCTTCTAAGTTTTTTTTTTAAAAAATTTTATAAAAGGTTTCTGTGCTTTTTATTCTTAAATCAGACATGGTGGGACCTAAATATGAACATTTTTGTGCATATTTCTCTCTCAAAGTGCTCATATAATCAACAGTCAACGGATTTTTAATGTAATAAAATATTACTAAATGTAAAGAATCTAAATTCCGGTATGCAATTATTAGAGAATGCTACATTTTTCGGGGAAAAAAAAAGGTGTTTTTCCGGTGTGTCTTGCTACATGCATCTGCCTACCTACAAGCAAATTCCTACTAGTCCAAAATCAGAACCATCTTTTTTCCCTTTTAATATATATATATATATATATATATTCATATACACATATATATATATATAATTTACCATGAATACTATTCAAATTGTAAAGATTCTCATAAAAAAGTGGCAAAGAGGAATAATTGTGCCTAAATGTATATAACACACTTTACATTCCATCGCCAGTTTTGATGTTGTCTTGAAAGTTTTTAAAGCAATCGTGTATCAATCTTCAATAGTCCTTTACATTTATGATGAGAATTTTATCTATGAATCGAAAGTTTATTTATTTATTTATTTTAAAAGTTATTGATTGAAAATTTTTAAAACATTCATGTTTAAAGAAGATTATAAGATAAATCTGGTTTTGCTTGTAAATTATACTTTTTAAGACATTATGATAATATTGGTATCTGCTATACTTTATATATAAAAAGCAAATGACTTTCATAAAGGTTTGAGTTTTCTTCCTTTATGTTTCTTTCTTTTTCTCATTTATTATTATTTTTTGCTAATTATTAATAAGGTATTTGATGATTTAAGTATCAAAACTTGTTTCCAAATAACTCCATTGATCAAAATCTAAGGGTGATAGAACTCCAAGGGTTGCATGCAGCAAATAGAACACTCAAAACTGAGAATCAAATGGCTAAATGACAGATTTTTAACGTAAATCCAACGGTGAAGACGAGGTTCTTAAGAGTAGTTGCAAAAAGTTGACTTAGACTAGTAAATATTAATCATTGAGAATCAAAGAGGAAAAGTTCAATCAATGGCATCCAAATCCAGTGACTCTTAAAATTCAACAACGAAAGTTGGATTATAGAATTAACCCTCTCTCTAAAACCTTAATTTTGTTTTAATTTTTGTGCAAGTTTCCCATTTTTTTTTTTTAGTGATTTTAGCCTATGGGTTTAGGGTTTTTACCGTGAAAAATGGTTACTGACAGGTTTTTACCACAACATTGTCTCGTTCACACGGTGGTTTGTTGGGGAAAACAGACAAAAGTAGCTTAAAAAGCGAGTCAACTGTCTATACTCTTTATACTTGTTTGGCTAAGGTCTACAAAGGAAGGAAGAAAGAAAGAAGGAAAGAAATCAAGCAAATCCAATAGCAAAAGAAGCCCTTTTTAACCTTACTTTTTGGTTTTGCTGATCTTTCTCAATTCTCATCATCTTCCAAAGCCAAGCTCCACCTTTCAAAAGTTATTAAAAAAAAAAAAGTTAGCACAAAAGAGATTGTATCAGAAATCTAGCTCCCCAAATAGTCTCTCGGCTTTGATCTTCCTGAATAGGGGAGTTGTTTTTTTTTCTTTCTTGTTTGTCTTCCTTTGTGGGAAGTTAGGCCTTCAGAGAGAGAGAGAGAGAGAGAGAGAGAGAGAGGAAAAATCTGTGTTTATCCTGTTTTGATGGGAGCTTGCTGGAGCAATCGCATCAAGTCTGTCAGTTCTGCTGGTACAGGTGAGTTTAACGTACTTTGGTTCTGATTTTGCTTAAAGCTTTGAACTTTTTCGTTTTTTCTGTTGATTAGAAATGAACTTGCATGCCTTGTTTCCTATTTTTAATCAATGAGAAGATTTAATTTCTAATAAAAATTTGATTATCACAATGTCAAATTGGAACTTAGATCCTGTCTGGAGCTTTAAAAGTGAGTTTTTTTTTTTTAGATAGAATTTTATATTATCTTAAAAAGTATGAGAAATTCCTATTTGTTTATAGGAGTTAATTCAAGGAGTGCAAGCAGAAATGAAAACAATTTGAGTGGTTCAAGCAGCAGGGTGTCTTCAGCTTCTATACCACAAACTCCCCGGAGTGAGGGTGAGATTTTGCAGTCTTCAAATTTAAAGATTTTCACCTTCAGTGAGCTCAGGACAGCCACCCGAAACTTCCGACCGGACAGTGTACTAGGAGAAGGTGGATTTGGTTCTGTCTTCAAAGGATGGATTGATGAGCATTCACTTACAGCCACCAAGCCTGGTACTGGCATAGTAATTGCTGTTAAAAGGCTCAACCAAGAAGGGTTCCAGGGTCACAAGGAATGGCTGGTTAGTGAGATATATATATATATATATATATGTGTGTGTTTTATTTTCTTAAATTGCACAAGTTGGTTTTATTTCGTTTTCAGCTTTTTCACCTTGATTCTATTAGCGCTAAAACCAGTCTAGATGGTTAGTATGTTTGCACAATTATGTAATCATCGGTGAAATTATGATGTGATAATTGCATTTTTGGTTCAGGACTTTCTCTGACAAGAGGGTAATTTGATTTTCTTCTATAATTTGGTGTACAGGCTGAAATCAACTATCTTGGACAACTGCATCACCCTAATCTTGTAAAGCTGATTGGTTACTGCTTAGAGGATGAGCACCGGCTTCTGGTATATGAGTTCATGGCTCGGGGTAGCATGGAGAATCATTTATTCAGGAGTGAGTTCCTTGTATTGATGAAAATGAAACATTCCTAACTATGAAGTGAAGCAAATGCCTCTATCCACTATGCCTAATTTTATTTTGAAACAGGGGGTTCACACTTCCCACCACTTTCTTGGGGCATTCGGATGAAGGTTGCACTTGGTGCTGCCAAAGGACTTGCCTTTCTGCACAATGCCAAAACACAAGTCATATATCGCGACTTTAAAACTTCTAATATCTTGCTTGATTCGGTACATAAATTAGCTAGTGCTTTCCTTTTACATTTCTGTTCCATGGTGAATATATTGGAACTTTAGCCATTCTACATATTCGCTATTTACCGCAGTTTCATTTGATTTTTGCAGAATTACAATGCAAAACTCTCTGATTTTGGGTTAGCTAGGGATGGACCAACTGGTGATAGGAGCCATGTTTCAACTAGGGTTATGGGAACCTATGGATATGCTGCTCCGGAATATCTATCCACGGGTATTGCTCTTAGCTCCAAAATATCTTCAACTTATATGCTTATGTAGCTCAGAAATTTTCAAATATTTTTATCATATGCTGCTATATATATATATACTAGGTTCTCAGGCACTTAGCTCTTTGTTATTGGATCATATGAAATGAAGTAGATATACTCTTTGAGTATTGATATCAATTTAATTTTCTAATGGAAAGGTCATTTGACTGCCAAGAGTGACATCTACAGCTTCGGAGTTGTTCTTCTAGAAATGTTATCAGGCCGACGAGCTATAGACAAGAACAGGCCATCCGGAGAGCACAACCTGGTTGATTGGGCAAAACCTTACCTGATCAACAAAAGAAGGGTATTCCGTGTATTAGACACCCGTATCCAAGGCCAGTATTCATTGAACCGGGCCCAAAAGGCAGCTAACCTTGCACTTCGGTGCTTAGGTGTAGAACCCAAGTGCAGGCCTAGCATGGATGAGGTGGTAACAGCGCTTGAGGAGCTTCAGGAACCAGCTGACATGCCAAAAAGCGTGCAGAAGGAAGGCCATGTAAATGCCCACAACCCTTTCAATGATAAGTCAACCCCTTATCCAAAGCCTTCTGCTTCATCACTTCATGCTTAGATGAAAAACTTTTCAATGCAGCAGCAGCAGCAATTTCATTACTGATTTGAACATCCATAGGAATTGTTTCTGGGATTTAGGCAGGAACCGAAACTATGGCTGATTAGGTGCAGTTTTTTCGGGTGTACTATTTAAATCCTCATCTGATAATTGATCAAGCGTATACCTGGGGGTAAGCATGAACATCATCTAGGATTTGGTAAATATCACACCGTTTATATTTTCAAGTTTGCATGAAAATGCTATGGAGCTTATAGTAATTTCAGGTTTTGTTTAGGTTTTTATTTTCTTCCCTAGTAAATGGTCTTTGATGCAAATGTAATTAAAGCAAATTTGAGGCAATTTAAGAATCTTCATTTTTGTTGTAGTCCATATGATATTTTGAGATGTACTTTTCTCTTTTATCAATTATTTCAAGTTCTAATTGGCCTTCACACTAAGATCACATTGTTTTTCCTTTCTAAACTGTTATGGGAATCTGCTAGACAGATAGGTGAGCTGCATATAATATATATATATATATATTAATTTGATTTAATTGACATGGAAAAGATGCGAATTTAGGTTGTCAGGAGAACTTCGGGGCCTTGATTTTAGTGAATGTATAGTGCAGAGGTTCCAACTGCCGAGAAGCTTTGCTTTTACACTTTTTTCCCTCTAATTTCGTGCTGTCAATGCGTATTGTTGTCGAGTAAACAATGGATTGGCAAAGTCGCAAGAGGGCAGTTTGTACCATTTTTCCAGCATTTGACCGGGTAATCCCGACTATAATATAATACCCAAAAGAACTCAATGAAATGGTCACCCTTGGCTTCACTATCTGTTGACAGCTAAGATTTACGTTAATAAACAGGAAAACGTGTAAGAAAAACAACTCCGTTTTGTCTTTCAATCAATTTTGATTCGTATTTTGTTTAGCCTAAGATTAATAAAAACAAACACAAATAACATTCTAAGACCTAGTCAACTGTTTGTCCTTCTAATTTCTGCGAACGACCTAGCAAATCAAATGAAAATGTTGGTTATTTTAAATTTATACATAGCAGGGGAAAAAGACAGAATTCAATATGAAGGGAGACGAAGCAATAAGTGAAGAAAGGGTCCGACTGCAAAACAAAAAAAAAAAAAAATGGAAATTGAGAAATGGGGTGGAAGATACTGGTGATTGGATTGTATAACACATTAAAACGACAGAAATATTTATTCACTTGACATTCTTGTTGAACCCTAAAACAGGGTAAACTTGAAATTCAGTTGCGGTAACTTTCACCTTGAATGAATGCTAATGGATCAACGTGAACACTAGGATCTGTGCTGCTGTAACTTTTGCTTTCAATGTACATGGAAAACTTATTGATTTACCTCAAAGATAAAGATTGGTAATTCAACCACTCTCTGCATTTTAATTTTTAGAATTTTTTTGAAAAGAGAGAAATTAGTGAATGCTAGCAGGAAACTTCTTCCTACACAGATTTAGAAATATAAAGCAACAATAACAATCAAATACTTGAGAAAAACAACTCTAATAATCATCCAATGCTGTAAATGATTCAGCCTTTATGAACCGATCATAGGAGTTCGATAGATATCACACTAAAATAGCTAATAAAACTCGAAAGCAATCTTTCCATTGGAAATGTACAAATGCAGATAAGAGAAAGGTGAAATTTTGGTCAGATAGAGATTACAGGACCATTCATCGTCCCAACTGCATAACACGATCCTTCTGTATTACCTGTGTCAGGTTGATGTCAAAGAGCTCACACCGTATAGGCATCTCCATCTCATAGAAGGGGTTCTTCAAAACATAGTCTGTATACAGCTCATATATGACTTTCAAAAGAGCCTCCATGTTCAGTGTCCCAGGTTCGCAGACTACAAAGAACTTCGTCCCTGTAAATCAGAACAATATAAAATAGTTGCAAAATCAACATCCAAAATGGATAGTGCCTACAATATCATTGTTTCAGGAAACATGTATGTGAGACTGCCCTCCAAACCTATCTTTTGCAATATAAAATTCAAGTAAAATGCAAGAAACAAGCGATTTATTCAGCATAAATAGTCACTAGATCAACAAAGAGAAACGAGTAATTAAGCCTTCAAGTTTGCCAATTTTCCGATAATAAACTCAGAAGCGTTAAAACCTATCATCAGAAATTCTCACCTTATATCATCTTAACATATTAAGGTTCAATCCAACAGGCATAGGTTTCCATCTTTAGTTTCGTCTACACAATGTTTATCATTTTACTATATCCGTTTCAGAGATATTAGAAGCTCAGTATGGGGTTCATATCATAAACTAAAGGATGTTGCAATAATTTCAAAACAGCATAGAATATAAAACTAGAAAGTTATACATTTTTAGTAATCTGACAGGCATAACAAGTTTCATAAAGCAGCAGAAACCAGTAACAATCCTATCTTCGAGTGGAAGCATAAACAATTGCTTGAGAAGCATAAAATTGCAGAGTATTTCACAGCCAACAGTTCTAGAACTATGGTTTTAATCTTCAAGCCACGGGAAAAAAAAGCGCCAGAATGAAGGGCATTGCCAACTGCAGCAAAATCACATTATGCAAGCTTCCTATATTTATATAAGCATCAAATATAAGTAAAAATTTCCATAAAAAATTTTATCTCCAATTCATCATCTTACATGATATAAATTCCCAATATGTATCTTAGATCCAAAAAAAAAGGGGCAAAATTAGTTTCCTTTGTCGCATCTCCGAGCATTCGAAACAAATTCTACAGCTTTCAGTTGAACTGAATGCGAAAATCAGATCTATAAATCAGTTTCTTCCTATTCTAATTTCACACCTAAAAATATCCCTCCAATTAAAATTAAATCAAGTAATAATAATAATAATAATAATAATAATTGATATTCTCAAAAAAAAAGTGTTACCAGTAAGGGATTGAAAACAATGGAGATCAAATGTATCAGCTTCAAGTAGCTCAATTCCCGAACAACCAGTGGTAGGCGATAGCTGCTGCGAGATCGCGTGCATTGAATGCCATAAACTAGCTACTCTCAAGCTATCGTTCGTATCCATGCGTCCCTTTGATCCATAATCCTTTTCAAAAGAACAAAAATAATTTTACCAAATATTGCCTAGAAACAAACAGAAATTTTCAAAGTAAAACGGTACCTTATAGAAGATCAAACCTCCCGATTTGTTGATTATGTAAAGACTGTAAATCGCCGCCATTGTCAAGGGAATCAAATTCAAACCTAAAACTTGTTGCTCGGAAATAACTGCGAGTGTATCCTATCGTGTGATCAACAAGAAACTGATCCTTTCCACGTAATTTAAATGAACCAGCAGAGTTCACAACAGCCGTCTTAGCTCAGCCGGTAGAGCGCGTGGCTTTTAACCACGTGGTCGTGGGTTCGATTCCCACAGACGGCGTTTTTGATTTAATTCCCTTTTTTTTTAAATTTTTTTCTGTCCTTGGATTTTTCAATCTTCGACGAATATAAAGGGAACACGTGTGCTACCTTTAGCCTAATGATCAAGGCCCATTTTATCCCCAATTTTTTCAAAAGGTAAGTTTTAATTTATTAATTAAGTTTTGATAAAAATCCAATCCTAGCAAATTGGTATTCAAGATAGTATTCAATTCTTTCTAACACAATCCTGTAGAAAAAACAAGATTTAGAGTTGCAGTTGCAGTTGCAGTAAAAAATAATTAAAACGTAAAATATGTTATAATATAAAAAAATAATATAAATATTATAAAAAAATATATAATATTTTAAATATAATTATAATATAAAAAATACATAATTACTATAATTACTCAGTTTTCACTGGCCAAAATTTGCATGAAATAGCAGAAGATGATAGTGATAAACTCGAAAAGATTATCGATCGAACTTATACAATTTTTACAGTGCAATGGTTAGCTATTCATGGACTGGCTGTACCTATTATTTCTTTTTTGAGGTCAATATCAATAATGCAATTCATCCAACTATAAAAACCTAATCCAAATTAATTATCGAACTATGGCACAATGAAACCCAAACGAATAAAATCATAAATTCAATCATCCAATCTCTCTAAGAGGTTATTACTCATTTTTATGCTTGCTGTTTTATTTTTCAATTATTTCTTTAATTAAAGAAAAAAGAAGTTGTAAAACACTCAAGCAAAATAATGGAAGTTTTTGGTACATAATTCCACTTCCATTATTGCCTGTCTCTATAACCCTCACCCAACTGTAAAATTATATATATATATATATATATATTACCTTTTTCAAAATTTGGCAAGCATATGCAAAAAGTATACTAAGTTTTACAAGCATAATCAAATATTACATTTATATAAAAAAATTATTATAATTAAATCAAACACTATTACTATATATAAAAAGTACCAAAAAAATACTATTACTTTATAAAACTAACCAAAAATTACCAAAAAACTAACCCAAAAAAACCAAAACTTAATTAAATAAATTGAATATAAAAAATACTATTACTTTGTAAAACATGTTTTTGATACTTTTTTCAGGATTGGAATCTTAAACATGGCCCAGCTCCACCGGCCTATTGTTTACCTAAAACGAAATGCAACATGATATTTCTCTTTTTTAAAAAATAAAATATATATTACTTTTATTTTAATAAATTGTTTTCCATACCATTTGTCTGTGAAAATCAGTCACTAGAATGAAAGATGAAAAAGAAAAAGCGGGGGGGGGGGGGGGCGCCCAGAGCTAGGTCAAAACATTCGGATGGTAGTGCAATTTGGACATGGCCAATTATTTCTTGTCAAGCAAGTAAGCTAAAAGCATGCTTGGTAAATTGATGTTGGTTTGGTTTTAATTTAGACATATCATCTTCAATGGCAAAGATTCACCAAAAATAAAAAATAAAAATGGGAAATAATATCCTTTTCTACATTTGGAATGTGGTGTCTGTCGGAAGGCCCAGTTAGTTGACCACCACAATTGACAATACACTTGCCGTAGAACAATGACAAGAAACTAATGCTCTTTAATTCGTTATCATAGAGACAAAAAAATGCCGAAAGCAATCGTAACATATTCTCTGTGTCATTTGAAACGATTAAGTTTATTATACCTAAGATGATAATTTGTTCATTCGTTTTCTCAATTCTGACTGGTTAATTCAAACTTTGCTGGACCCTAGAATCATATAATCATATAGTATTAATAATAATAATAATAATAATAATAATTATATTTTTGTTATTTGATATCTTTATCAATTAAAAATAGAATAAAATTGATAATATGCTTGTAATTTTCTCTTCAAATAAATTAAGTAGCTTAATGGTATATTAAAAAATAGGGCAGAGCATTACATGGTCTTTCTTCTCCTTTCCACCAAATATATGTGGTTGTAGAAGGCCTACTTTGCACTTTCCCTTCAAACACTCTATTTTCTAATTATTCCTCCAAAATCTTGTTGTTGAAGCACCCAAAATTTGATTGCCTAAATGTTAAAGAGACTACATTCATTTATATATATATATATAATTAAGTATTCCTTCAAAGCTAAGGGACTAAGTGGCACAAACTAAAACCCATCCATAATAAAGGCTGTCACAACAACTACATTATATGCATTGATTGAGTCGGGGGGGGGGGGGAAGGGGGGCAAATTCAAAGTCTCTTTTTATGAGCTTTAATGCATTCATTCCACCAACAGGAATCATAACTCTACTAATCAATCCACAGCACTTGGATACCAAATAAGCCCTTGCGTAGTCTTGGATCATAATTCTATGATTGATTCAAGACCGTTGGATATCGAAAATTAGGGGTTAATCCATGGATTTTTTTTTCCTTCGAAAAATCTTAGAAGAATTAGAAGAGATGACTAAATGAAACAAAAAATGGATTCTTTATTATTTATTTATAGCTGAAGGTAGTGCATTATCGGCACTCAAAATTAGGCCACAAGTGTTGTTATTATTATTGAGTAGTAAAAATGGAAACACAATATGACCAAGAGCTGCGGGCTACATGCTTGCATTGATTTGCAGCCGCTTCAGCCCAACTTTTTTACCCTCTGCTGGAATTTTTTACCATTAACACCAGCTCATCTCAATTACAATTGACAAACAAAAGAGAAAAAAAAAATAACACTGACCCAAGGATTAGGTCCTAAAAGGAAACAAAATTACCACACACAGTTTACTTAGTCACTCTCCTATCTATTTTTTCCCTTTCCGTAAATCCTACCAAAAACCCCATTTTTACCACATTTTACTTTTACCTCCCACTCACCACTTCAAATTTTCCCGAGAAAATAAAGGAAAATCGAAGGGCTGGAAGCAAAGTAAAAAAAAAGTTGATTAAATAAGTGATAATAAAAATTAAAGGGAAGAGTGGTGGAACTGTGACTGTTTGTTTGTCTTTCAAACTCGGAAATTCTTTCCCGTGAAGGTTTCGCCGAACTGCCAATTAGCCGGTGCCACGTTCCAGGAGGTGGAGGTTCGTCTATCACCGCCCGTGACTCTAAAAGAGAGTTGCTGGCCCACCAAAACGGCGTTTGACTGCCAGTTTTGACCCCAGTTACGACTCATGCTCAACCAACCGGTTTTGGTTCCCTTCACGCTCACCTTCACGATATCCCCTGCACCCCCCACGTTGGTCACCAAAACCAAGTTGAAATAACGGAATCCGTTGATAGTGAATCTGATTCCACCTTGCTTCCGGCAAGGCACTCTGTAAAAACATAATAGCATTTGTATTTTATTTTCAAATATTAATAATTGCGGTAAAAAAAATACAAGGGTAATTATGAAATTAAAATAATACATAAACCCTTTTGGCTTTTGCCGCATTGATGATATAAACGAACCCATGCGTGGGATGTCGTGAAATTTGTCCTTTGGGGATTGTCTGAATTTCCGGAAAATCTTAGTGATCCTTAAAATTACGACCCTACCCTGGCAGCCTTTTTTACTTTAATGCACATCTGGAATCGAGAGAGCTAGCTTTAAAGGCAAGGGTGTTGGGGTCATTCCACAGATCACATAAAAACCGTTGGGCTAAAATGGGGTAAGCAACAAATCTGGGTTGATTCTCAAAATCTCAACAGTCAGGGAGCTAATTGAGCGAATTAAGGGCGATTCCTTTGAGGCCCCCGGTTTTGCTTTCCCAAGAAAGTGAGTGAAGAGAAACAATTTTTAATAACAAACAGTGTTTGGTTCTTAAGAAAACAGGTGTGGATGCACGTAAAGTAAGTATAATTTTTTTTTCTTTTTTACCAACATTTATGATTTAGCATTCTGTAAGTTACCAAACACGCCAACTCAAGAAATTGTAAGAATTAACGAAAGAAATGGCAAGAAAGCTCTGAAGAAAACGAGAGATTCTCTTCGCTGACTCACCTGCGGAAGGAGACGGGGACAATACCAGCACGGTACTCAGCGATCTTGAGGAACATAGGCATGGCAAGGTCAAAGTGAGGGCGAGGAGGGTTGCACCAGCCACCATTGTCACTAGGGAGAGCATAGTTAGGAGGGCAAAAGTTAGTGGCGGTGACAAAAATGGAAGGGCTGCCAGGGTGACACCATTTTGGGTCATTTGCGCACTTTATCTCAAAGCAAGCACCGCAGCTAAGGCCATTGTTGAAAAGTGCCGTGCTTAAAGCTGCCGTCTTCACGCCATAGCCTTGGCTGTAGAGATTCCCATACCCACATGCACCGCCTAAAAAAAGAAACTACTTTTCAGGGACATTTTAATGGTTTTGAAGAATGTAGAGCAAAAAGGAAGATAAATTTGATATTCCGTTATCGAATGCATTTAAAAAATGGTGTTTTTAATGCTTTTCTAGCCTAAGAAGATCTCACGGCAACGAAATTGTACTAAATGTAAAAAAAAAAAAAAATTGTGGTTAAAGTTTAAGATTGTAAGATTAGAAGCAAATACCCATTGTTCCGGAAGCATCACTGCCACCGTAAAAAGTAGCATGGGCAGATTCCCATGTGCCACCAGTGTAAACTCCAGGGATTCGTGCATTCACCAAAGCAAAAAAGGAGATCAATGAAGCAAAACAAAGCACTGTCAAGGAAGAAGAAGCAGCAGCAGCAGCAGCAGCAACAGCCATTGTTTTCAGAAAAAGATAAAGAAAGAAAGAGAGATAAAAGGGGTTTTGATGCGTTGATTTTGGGTAGAATGGAAAGCGGGGGTACTTATAAAGGAGCTGAAAGGGTAAACAGAGTTGAGAAAGGGGATCAGATAAGTTTCCTTGGGGGCCCCAAAATAAACTATTAATACATGTAACTAATGCAATTTGCTAATTCATTTCTCATAAATCCATTTTGTACAATTAAATAAAAAAATAATTATTTTGTACGTCAATTGTGAAAGAAAAAAAAGTCGCTACAAATAAATTAATGAAATCACACTCATTATTTATTTTTATTTTTTAAATATAATTTTTAAAATATTTACTATCATATTAATTTTATTTTTAAAATTTTTTATTTTATTATTGATTTTTAATTATATGATTTTTAAATATATATATTATCTTATTAATGAAATCACACTCATTATTCATTATTTATTGATTTTCTAATCGGGTAATCAACGTAATTGGAATTGTTGCACGTGCTCCTCTGAACTAAGTTTGTAATCGGGAATAGGGTGAAGTTTTAGGATTTTGACATCACATTTAAATTAGGAATTTTAAGCATCTTTAATCCATGTTTTATTGTTAGAGATTTTTGGGTTTTAATTTCTTCTTGGTATGCCCAATAACTATAAAAATCAGAGACCTAAAATAAGGTTCAATAGCTTAATAATAGGTGGGTTCATTATCAAATAATCAAAATCCTAATTATTATGCCCCATAGATTTTATCTATAAAAAATACGATAGTAGGGTATAAAAATATAATATCACATTTAATTAATTTATTTGTCTAAAATAAAAAAAGATTGTAAATTTTTTATTTAAATTCTAAACATATTAAATACAATTAATTATATAAAATAATTAAATTAAATTTCGAATTTATTTGTGTATCTACCCAACTATATTCTTCTATTAAGATCTTTCATTTACGATCCAAAAAGACATCAACGATATTTTTGGTTGAAGAATTTATACCATTATTGAATTTGACAATGAACTTGTTATGGTTTTTGAAAGACCTTTTCTATTATACATTTATTCTTGATTATTGACTTAGGTACGGTCTCATCGACTTTATTTGTCAGCTGGATGTACAAAAAAAAAATATCAATTAATGGTTGAGGCGTTAACATTTTTTGTTTTAATTTAAAATTGAGTGGCCAAATAGCACCATCATTTATATAAATTAACTATCGAATTTATTATTTTTGTTTAAATCACGTTTTTTTAAGTAATTTTTGTGAATTTTAACACGTGGTATCTAAAAAATTGATTTAAATTTTCATTGAATCAAAGAAAGAGTTTCACTTCTATCAATTTTTTACTCTTAAATACAAAATAATGATAATAGTTATATATTGTTTACGTAATAAATAAAATTAAAAATTCATCATATAATTTTTATTCATCAATTTATTAATTTTTTAATATATTTTTATTTGTTTTGAATTTTAATAGTTGAACTTTAAAATTTTATTAACGGATCATTTTCGTAATAATATACTAGAAATGTAAAAAGTTTTAAGTATCCAACAATATTTTGGATTCATCCTTTCACTCTTCTAATATAAAATGGGGAAAGAAAAAACTAAAGTTAATAAAATATTAACCCTTCATTTCAATTTAAAAATGGCCATGACATAATGTGGTCGAGTCACTTTTTTGCCGACACGATGGACCCATTTTCACCGTGTTAGAGCCCTTTGATTATTGAATCGTTAAAGGTTCATCGAAGTTTCTTTTGATTATCTAGTTTTATTTTGCCCTTAAGGTTATAGTGTATGACTCGAATTTTCGTATCACTTGTATCTTTTGATTCTGTCTATTATTTATTTATTTTTTTTGTTTATTTAAAATTTTTAAAAATTTTATAATTCCTTAACAAATTATTTTTATAACAATAATTATTTAATTTTTAATATGTGTAAATATATTTATTTTAATTTTAATAATATTTAATTATTTATTAACTATTCGAATACACTATTAATTCTATTATATTCAAATTTTAATCTACTGCCTTGCATAATTTTTTTTATTATGCTTTCTTCACTGTTGGCATTCAAATATACATATAACATAGCCCAAGTATAATAGATAGGGGTGAGCATAAGTCGGTTCAAACCGACTTAACCGATTTAACCGATGAAATTTGGTTAATTCGGTTCGGTTAAA